>NC_069440.1:10699318-10743902 GCF_026875155.1 Cherax quadricarinatus | reverse complement strand
GGGAGCACTGAAAGGAGCTAGGTGCCCATGAGGTGACTTTGCAATGGTCCAAGTCGGACCGAAACGTCGTCTTAAGCTTCTCTCTTTTATGTGCGGGTTATTTGTGTATAGTCCCAGTCACGATATTGTGCCTTTTTTTGTTATTTCCAGCCATACCGGGGTTCAACCCCCAGACCTGTGTGTGAGCTAGCGATTGAGCTACAGGATACTATACATCTCTATCTAGTTATCTATGCATCTAGAGATCTATATATCGAGATATAAACCATACAGTGGTACCTCGGGATACGAACAACTCAAAATGGGAACAGTTATGTAAGTGTATTTAACCCTTTGACTGTTTTCGACGTATAAATACGTCTTACGAGCCAATGTTTCTGACGTATATATACTCAATAATTCTAGCGGCTTCAAATCAAGTGGGAGAAAGCTGGTAGGCCCACATGTGAGAGAATGGGTCTGTGTGGTCAGTGTGCACCACATAAAAAAAATCCTGCAGCACACATTGCGTAATGAGAAAAAAAAAACTCTGATCGTTTTTTTGGAATAAAAACGCCGACTTTGAGGTATATTTTCGTATAGTATTTATCGTTTTTATTCGCGTTTTCCTTTGGTCTTAGGGATAAAATGGAAAACATATTACAGAAATAGAGATGTTTTCATTACTTTTAGGGATAAAAACGACCTTGAAACTGAGCTCAAAGTAGCAGAAATGTTCGATTTTTACCAATGTTCAAGAGTAAATAAATCACACCACACTTTAAAATCACGTAAAACTGGGGAGTCTAATATTCTTTCACTAGTGCACTGATATTATTTATACCATTTTTACAATAATTGCAGTCGTCTGCATAACAGTAAATTTTGTATTTTTTTGTATGAATAAAAAATCAAAATAGAAAGCAATAATAATATAAGAGGGGCCTAGAGATGTGACTAATGAACAGAGCATATGTTATTTTAGTGCCACGAATGTCTCCCTTGTTTATTCTGGACCCTATTTTGAAATTGGCATTTTTTTATTTTGCTTGAAATTGGCCAAAAATTGCCAATTTCTGACCACCTATTGGGTAGTCCAAATTAGTAAATGGGAGGTTTCTTGTACCCCAGCTGATAGATAAAATGAAGTTCTAAAGAAATAGCTATGAGTTTGGTCAACTGGAACAATGGAATTGGCTGAAAATTGGGCTCAAAGTCGGCGAAATCGCCGACGCATATGTCGCCCAGACCGCTAACTTTGCGGGAGCATAATTCCACGGTTTTCGACCAAATTTCGAACTTTTGGTGTCATTACCATCGGGAAAAGATTCTCTATCATTTCATAAGAAAAAATAATTTTTTTTTTTTCAAAAATTGAGCGACATAGAATGACAGTTTCAGAGAGGGGCCTGAAACAGTCAAAGGGTTAAGTAAGTGCTTTTTTAAGTGTATTTTTGGGGGTCTGAAACAGATTAATCTAATTTATATAATTCCTTATGGGAACAAATTCTTTCAGAAACAGCACTCGAACAGCCTTCTGGAACAAATTAAGTTTGTATCCCAAGGTACCACTGTATATCTATATACTATATCTATAGATATCTATGTATCCAGGTAAAGTTATATATAGATAACTATATAGAGATATTTATATATCCAGATGTAGTTATCTATACAGCCTCTCCTCGCTTAGCGACGTACACATTTACCGACACCTTGGACGTACGACGGGCTCTCTGACCAGTATTCATACCTAAATAATGTATATTCGAGCTGATTTTCTTTATTATGTTTATTTCAACATACAGTACACTACTGTGTAAACATTTAAAAATATACTAGAAAAGTTATAAATGGTGCAAAGGTGACATTAAAACAATATCAAAGATGGACGACACAAACTCTCTATCATAGTATGCTCCTCATTTAGCGATGGATTTGTTTAACCCTTTCAGGGTCTAAAGGCCAAATTTCAAAGTGTGCACTATTGTCCAAGAATTTTCAAAAAATAATTTTGCTCTTTTTTCTTACGAAATAGTAGAGAATCTTTTTCTTAAGGTAATAAAACAAAAATTATGAAATTTGATGGAAAATTGACAAAATTATGCTCTTGCGAATTTTGATCTGTCAGCGATATTTACGCATTGGCGATTTTGCTGACTGACTCCCAGTTTAGGCCAACTATATTACTCCAGTCAACCAAATTCTTAGCTATTTCACTAGTATTACTTCTATTCTATCGAATGAGCACAAGAAATCGCCAAGTCAACTGCTTCAACTACAAAATAAAGTGATCGGAAATTGGTAATTTGGCCAATTTAATGCAAAGTTCAAAATATTCTAATTTCAAATAGGGTCCAGAATAACAATGCAGGATTCCTGGTAAACTAAACTACATTGCTCATTATTGTTTAGTTTTCAAAAATGAATCATTTTGATTTTTTTCACATATGAATTTTTTAGTAATTACAAACTTTAAAAATAGAAGATTATAAATGCTTGCAATACTGTACATAATTTATCAAATGAATAATCTCTACATTTGTCCATTTAGAACGTATATTTGACCCATTCAGCTAGGCACTATTAGATCATTGTCGAGATCAAAATAATTGTTTTACTCTTACGAAATGAGCAGAAATTTAATTTCCATATTGAAGTTCAATATTCAACATTTCAATTGACTGAACAAATCAAAATATCTCTTGCTGTAATTATTATCTTCACATTTATCAAATGAGACCATTTTGATTAATTTACAATATAAAACTTCACGAAAAACAAATTCTGCTATAATACTGTTATTTTTTTCTCATCATGCACTTGTGAAGATGCGTGGCAACATATGATCGAACATTTATTCTTATGCAAATTTATTTCCATTCATAGTGTCAGCTCTTCAGCATTCCTGGAACTCTCAACATATCCTTGCTGTATAATCTTTCAGTTCAAAGATGACCTGAGTCTATATCACATAAGAATCTACGAAAATTAATCGAGGTTTCTTATCAATCAGTATAATTATATGGCACGGACATTCTAGTATAACGTACTATTTGTATCTATAATTAGCAGACTATCTGTAGATCATGTTCTATGCAGGCAATCTAGATATACTTTGATTACAGTATTAATACCTATCTAGAGACCTCAAAATTATCTTAGTCTAATAAAATCTGATATCTAAGTATTGTATATAGATATATTTGTATACTCTAGATATATATCATATCATACATCTAGATATTATATATCTGTGATACTAGTTAGATATCTATATATCTGGTAACATCTAGATATCTATCAGATCTAGAATTTTACATCTAGATATCTATATATTAGTATACATCTAGATATCTATATATCTGTATACATCTAGATTATCTATATAGTCTGTATAACATCTAGATATCTATATATCTGTAATACATCTAGATATCTAATATCTGTATACATCTAGATATCTATATATCTGTATACATCTAGATATCTTATATCTGTATACATCTAGATATCTATATATCTGTATACATCTAGATATCTATATATCTGTATACATCTAGATATCTATATATCTGTATACATCTAGATATCTATATATCTGTATACATCTAGATATCTATATATCTGTATACATCTAGATATCTATATATCTGTAAACATCTAGATATCTATATATCTGTATACATCTAGATATCTATATATCTGTATACATCTAGATATCTATATATCTGTATACATCTAGATATCTATATATCTGTATACATCTAGATATCTTATACATATTATATATCTGTATACATCTAGATATCTATATATCTGTATACATCTAGATATCTATATATCTGTATACATCTAGATATCTATATATCTGTATACATCTAGATATCTATATATCTGTATACATCTAGATATCTATATATCTGTATACATCTAGATATCTATATACATCTAGATATCTATATATCTGTATACATCTAGATATCTATATATCTGTATACATCTAGATATCTATATATCTGTATACATCTAGATATCTATATATCTGTATACATCTAGATATCTATATATCTGTATACATCTAGATATCTATATATCTGTATACATCTAGATATCTATATATCTGTATACATCTAGATATCTATATATCTGTATACATCTAGTATCTGACATCTAGTATTATATATCTGTATAACATCTAGATATCTATATATCGTATACATCTAGATATCTATATATCTGTATACATCTAGATATCTAATATCTGTATACATCGATATCAAATCACATCTAGATATCTATATATCTGTATACATCTAGATATCTATATATCTGTATACATCTAGATATCTATATATCTGTATACATCTAGTTATTATCTTATACATCTAGATATCTATATATCTGTATACATCTAGATATCTATATATCTGTAATACATCTAGATATCTATATATCTGTATACATCTAGATATCTATATATCTGTATACATCTAGATATCTATATATCTGTAAACATCTAGATATCTATATATCTGTATACATCTAGATATCTATATATCTGTATACATCTAGATATCTATATATCTGTATACATCTAGATATCTATATATCTGTATACATCTAGATATCTATATATCTGTATACATCTAGATATCTATATATCTGTATACATCTAGATATCTATATATCTGTATACATCTAGATATCTATATATCTGTATACATCTAGATATCTATATATCTGTATACATCTAGATATCTATATATCTGTATACATCTAGTATCTATATATCTGTAAACATCTAGATATCTATATATCTGTAACATCTAGATATCTATATATCTGTATACATCTAGATATCTATATATCTGTATACATCTAGATATCTATATATCTGTATACATCTAGATATCTATATATCTGTAAAACATCTAGATATCTTATATCTGTATACATCTAGATATCTATATATCTGTATACATCTAGATATCTATATATCTGTATACATCTAGATATATACTGTAACTCTAGATATTATATTGTAACATCTAGATACTATATTGTATACATCTAGATATCTATTGTATACATCTAGATATCTATATATTGTATACATCTAGATATCTATTATTTGTATACATCTAGATATCATATATTGTATACATCTAGATATCTATATATCTGTATACATCTAGATATCTATATATTTGTATACATCTAGATATCTATATATTGTATACATCTAGATATCTATATATTTGTATACATCTAGATATCTATATATTTGTATATATATAGATATCTATATATTTGTATATATTAGATATCTATTTTTGTATTTTGTATCAATATTTGATAATATTATTTTTGTATATATATAGTATCTATATATTTGTATATATATAGATATCTATATATTTGTATATATATAGATATCTATATATTTGTATATATATAGATATCTATATATTTGTATATATATAGATATCTATATATTTGTATATATATAGATATCTATATATTTGTATATATATAGATATCTTATATATTGTATATTATATATATAGATATCTATATATTTGTATATATCTAGATATCTATATATGTATTTGTATATATCTAGATATCTATATATGTATTTGTATATATCTAGATATCTATATAGCATTTGTATATATCTAGATATCTACATATATCTATCTATCTGGGTGCCAATACATATATCTATAATATATATACTGGCACCCAAAGCACAAATTCATAGATAAGAGTGAAAATGAATGAAAGCCTATAAAAAAAATGTAATATATTCTAATAGCTTGGAAAAAATACATTAGCAAGGATACAGGAAAACACTATAGCTGTAGACGACTGGAACAAACAAACAAAAGTAGTGTCATCAAAGCAAGAACTTTGAGTGACCTCAAAAATTTAGACAATTGAATGAGAATAGTTGGCTATTATTTAGGCTTCATACAATTTTTTTTTTTTTACAATGGTCTTGTAGAGTGCATTAAGTAGGATTAAACTCAGGTGTAAGTATCTGCCTAGTGTGTGTTAGTAGGCCACCTGCAGAATTTCTCTAGTCTTATACGTAGTTTTGTAAAGTAAAAGGACACAAGTGCAACTAATGTGACATTTTTATTGTGGCAATGTTGCGCTCTCCAGGAGCTTTGTCAAGCCGTTACAAACAGTACATGGACACAGAGGGTATATATAGGCTCAGAGTGAGGTGCCATACTAGTGGTGGTGGTAGTAGTAGTAGTAGTAATACAATATGGTAAAACAATTAACTTGCACATGAGAAAAAGGATATAAAAGCTATTACTCGAGTAACAAAAATAGGTTAGACAAATATTTCTATTGGAGGCTGGATAGAGAAGGCCTGTTTCAATGTTTATTCTCTGTGATGTGCTTGTGTTGTATCAACAGGAGAGACTATGTGATGTCAGGGTTTACTGTTTTCAGGTTTCTTGCTAAGACTTCAGAGATATCACATTAGCTGCACTTGTGTCCTTTTACTTTACATATTGATGGTAATTCTACCAACATTATTACAATCTTATATTTTTGACTAAGTTTGAGGGTATTAAGTAAGTTTATTCAAGTACAGGTACACAGTTATAGCTACACAAGTTTTCATACATCTAGATTACCTAGGATAACTTTAAGTCAGACAAAGTAATAATAATAATAATAATAATAATAATAATAATAATAATAATAAATAAAAATAAAAATAAAAATATAAAATAATAATATAAAATAATAAAATAATAATAATAAAATAATAAAATAATAATAATAATAAAAATAATAATAATATCTTTATTTACTACATGTACAAGGTATACAGGCCTAGCTGACATCAATGACATACTACTATATTGAAAGCCGCTTACTATGCTGAGCATTTCTGGCAAGTTAGGTCAGTGTCCCAGGATGCGAACCACACCAGTCGACTAACACCCAGGTACCTATTTTACTGATGGGTGAACATAGACAACCAGTGTAAAGAAACGTGCCTAATGTTTCTACCCTGGCTGGGAATCGAACCCAGATCCTCGCCATATGAAGCGAGAACTTTAGCCACCAGTGAAGTCCTTGAGCAGTAACAGAGAGGAAAATATCAAATTATAGGGTTTTTCTAAGTCATATCTATGTAATGTAGCATGTGTGTGCTCTCAAGACCACTGTCAAAATTTAAACCCCATAAAACCTAAATAATAACTTCGGTATACAATTTATTCACAAATTCTGATGAAAGAAATGAAGGGAATGAGAATTATTATAATAACGAAGCAAAGGTAATAAGGAGAGAGAAGAGAATAATAAGCACAAACCTGAGACAACTAATACACACAACTATTCAAACTTCACTGTTTCCTTCTGTCACTGCAAACTTTCCTGCATTATAGACTTTAGCAACGATATTTCTTTCAGTAAAGTTGCACTAAGAGAGAGACTTGTTGCATAAAGGTTGAGGTTGAGAGTGACAACACTCGCTGCAACAACTTACTAACTTGTGGGTTCTAGTTGACTAAGTCGCCAGCTAAAACATCAAAATAGACGAGTATTTAGTGGATTTCTGTATTTTACGTAGCCGAGGGGTGGGTGAGGCGGGCAAGAGGGCCGGTACCAGCAGAAGGCAAGTGGTGGCAGGGCACAAAAAGTGGGCAGGGCACTGCCTCCACTCCCCTGCCCACACCAGTTTTCTCCCCACTTCTCTTCTCTTCTCCACTACACCACTAACACCAGCACTACACTACACTCGACAGGCCCCGGGATCCATAAGAGAGGCGGTGGTAGTGGCCCACAGAGCAGGAAATATTGTATCATCAGTGAGACTGTCCTTGAATGTTTTGACAAGAGTGTCTACGGCAGACGTGGCCTGACATGCACCAGACTTACTTTGCGTGTGTTGCCGCCTTGGCCGCGCTCCCGCGCTAATGTTCACTGTCACTGCCTCTTCCTCGCTTGTGTGCCCATAACGTGTCAAAAAGAAGGCTGGTGGCGGTGAATATTGAGGTGAGGAGCTCCTCAACTTGGCGGACACATCTCTCCCTCCTCCCTTGGCCGACCCCGAACATCCGGGAACTCTGTGTTTCCATGGCTGCCAACCTCGCCGAGCACGCAGCCGCGCACATACCTACCAATATTACCCATAATTACCCACTCTACCAGCCCGCCCCACCTACGCACCTCTATACACTTCATCTACATGCTTATTCGCGCCGACAGAGGGGTCCCGTGGAGGATATACGCAGGGTATTGAGAGCTGAAATGATTGGCAACATGTGGGAATCGTGACTCGGGAAACACGGAAACTGGCAAGCCTGACAGCGCTCACCTGGATCACCCTCAGGCAATTATGACAGGTGCACACTAACTAACTAACTAACTTTATATAACACTAATTTAGCACCATTCTGGATGACTGCCATTATCTTACATAGTATCATGTGTGTAAAATACCCACGATAACCCGAGAAAGTCAGAGAGAGCGAGGTATTACCAGTCAGAACCTGGACTTCACTCCGACTTTCCAGTACCTCATTAATATACTCAGTAATTATCTCCATTAATTAACACTCACTATGTACTCATATCTTAGCACTCGATAAACACACACACATACTTGTAACCCCGTAAACTAGACTTTGTAAGTCGCATTTTATGTTTTAAATATCTACAAGTGATAACTTACAGTTACATCTATAAAATAACTACAGGATTATTTTTAAATTTTCAATATTTACTTACAAGTAGTTTTAGAAAAATATTTCAACCTGAAATAGCTAATTATCCAATTTTTGTAATAGAATCATAGTCGTTGGAACGATTTTCTCCACAGAATGAACACATTTTGAACTTTATTAAGTAATCTTAACAGCATAAATTTTCCTGTTACTTACTAAATATGAAAAAAACAACATTTCCGTTGCTGACGTCACACACATACTCACGTTAATGTATAAAGGTAATGTAAATCAATGTAAGAATAAGAGTGCTATAGGGATATAAGTACGAAAATAGAGGTTAATATAAGGAAAGGCAACTGTGTTAGTCTGGCCCGAGTCTGGTAGCATCATTCCAGAGTGAAATAAGTGTTCTAATATATATTATCATAGTCTTAACGTTCTGGCTATAACATACAGAGGGCTAATACACATACTTAACCGTCAATTGTAAATTAACAGTGGAGATTCTGTGGTATATTCTTATAAAAGTAACTTTTAAAGTGGAAATAATATACTAGAGTGAAGACAAAGTCGGAGTCAGGGGCAGGGAATCGGACGGTGCCTAGGGAGGCTGGGAGGGAGGATTGGCTCTCAGATGCCTCCAACTACCTTTAAAATATACATAAACTAGATATCTGATGATCGCTAGCCCTGTTCCCGCCCAGACACGGACATGCCTGCAGGGCTGCCATATATTAATCATTTATTATAACACCTCCCTCATCACAATGTTTGTAGAAAACTTTAAACACCAACATTGTTATATATGGTAACTCCATTTTCCCTTAGTTCTAACAGGTGCATAACTGCTATGTCTCACACTATCTCCAAACACAAGGAAAAACCACAAAAACAGCTTTATATAACATACAAATCCTTCATAAAATAAGACAATTATGGTCAGTAAGGAGACAGCTGGAGCGGAGACCCAGTTATCAGTAATTATTGCTCAATAAACAAGTGTCTGGCCATAATGTGTATTAGCAAAGTTGTTGGTAGGTGTACAAGTGCTATAATATGGCCTGAGGCCATGCCACGTCCTGCCCAGTGATGCCCACCTCACAACAATGTATACATACTTCACCAATATAAACGGATTACTGATATAAATGATTAACATAAGACTTGGAATAAATTATACAGTACTGTGCTGCGTCTCTTTTCTGCTCCTCCTCCTCCTTCTTCTTCTTCTTCTTCTTCTTCTTATTATTATTATTATTATTATTATTTTATTATTATTATTTTTACTCATAAGGAAGTAGTAAGATATAGTGTAGTCTGGTGTTAGCCTATTCTATATAACATGTACGAAAGCAAAAGACTTGGCAGACGATGCAACATTCCCCCAATGAAAAGCAGGGGTGTCACTAGCACGTTAAGAGACCATACAATAAGTGTCAGGGGCCCGAGACTGTTCAACTGCCTCCCAGCACACATAAGGGGGATTACCAACAGACCCCTGGCAGTCTTCAAGCTGGCACTGGACAAGCACCTAAAGTCAGTTCCGGATCAGCCGGGCTGTGGCTCGTACGTTGGTTTGCGTGCAGCAACAGCCTGGTTGATCAGGCTCTGATCCACCAGGAGGCCTGGTCACAGACCGGGCCGCGGGGGCGTTGACCCCCGGAACTCTCTCCAGGTAAACTCCAGGTATACTGGGACCCATAAATAGCACCGTTCCCCTGTCATACTCCATCATACAGGATGGTTCCCCTGTCATACTCCATCATACACGATGGTTCCCCTGTCATACTCCATCATACAGGATGGTTCCCCTGTCATACTCCATCATACAGGATGGTTCCCCTGTCATACTCCATCATACAGGATGGTTCCCCTGTCATACTCCATCATACAGGATGGTTCTCCTGTCATACTCCATCATACACGATGGTTCCCCTGTCATACTCCATCATACCAGATGGTTCCTGTCATACTCCATCATACAAGATGGTTCCCCTGTCATACTCCATCATACACGATAGTTCCCCTGTCATACTCCATCATACAGGATGGTTCCCCTGTCATACTCCATCATACAGATAGTTCCCCTGTCATACTCCATCATACAGGATGGTTCCCCTGTCATACTCCATCATACAGGATGGTTCCCCTGTCATACTCCATCATACAGGATGGTTCCCCTGTCATACTCCATCATACACGATGGTTCCCCTGTCATACTCCATCATACAAGATGGTTCCCTGTCATACTCCATCACACAGGATGGTTCCCTGTCATACTCCATCACACAGGATGGTTCCCCTGTCATACTCCATCACACACGATGTTCCCCTGTCATACTCCATCATACAGGATGGTTCCCCTGCCATACTCCATCATACACGATGGTTCCCATGTCATACTCCATCATACAAGATGGTCCCCCTGTCATACTCCATCATACACGATGGTTCCCCTGTCATACTCCATCATACAGGATGGTTCTCCTGTCATACTCCATCATACACGATGGTTCCCCTGTCATACTCCATCATACCAGATGATTCCCCTGTCATACTCCATCATACAAGATGGTTCTCCTGTCATACTCCATCATACACGATAGTTCCCCTGTCATACTCCATCATACAGGATGGTTCCCCTGTCATACTCCATCATACAGGATAGTTCCCCTGTCATACTCCATCATTACAGGATGGTTCCCCGGGCATAACTCCATCATACAGGATGGTTCTCCTGTCATACTCCATCATACAGGATGGTTCCCCTGTCATACTCCATCATACACGATGGTTCCCCTGTCATACTCCATCATACAAGATGGTTCCCCTGTCATACTCCATCATACAGGATGGTTCCCCTGTCATACTCCATCATACAGGATGGTTCCCCTGTCATACTCCATCATACACGATGGTTCCCCTGTCATACTCCATCATACAGGATAGTTCCCCTGTCATACTCCATCATACACGATGGTTCCCCTGTCATACTCCATCATACAAGATGGTTCCCCTGTCATACTCCATCATACAAGATGGTTCCACTGTCATACTCCATCATACACGATGGTTCCCCTGTCATACTCCATCATACAAGATGGTTCCCCTGTCATACTCCATCATACAGGATGGTTCCCCTGTCATACTCCATCATACAGGAGAGTTCCCCTGTCATATTCCATCATACAGGATGGTTCCCCTGTCATACTCCATCATACAGAATGGTTCCTCTGTCATACTCCACCATACAGCATGGTTCCCCTGTCATACTCCATCATACAGGATGGTTCCCCTGTCATACTCCATCATACAGGATGGTTCCCCTGTCATACTCCATCATACAGGATGGTTCCCCTGTCATACTTCATCATACAGGATGGTTCCCCTGTCATACTCCATCATACAGGATGGTTCCCCTGCCATACTCCATCATACAGGATGGTTCCCCTGCTATACTCCATCATACAGGATGGTTCCCCCTGTCGTACTCCTTCATGGAGGATGGTTCCCCTGCCACACTCCATCATACAGGATGGTTCCCCTGTCATACTCCATCATACAGGATGGTTCCCCTGCCATACTCCATCATACAGGATGGTTCCCCTGTCATACTCCATCATACAGGATGGTTCCCCTGCCACACTATATCATACAGGATGGTTCCCCTGCTATACTCCATCATACAGGATGGTTCCCCTGCCACACTCCATCATACAGGATGGTTCCCCTGCTATACTCCATCATACAGGATGGTTCCCCTGCCATACTCCATCATACAGGATGGTTCCCCTGTCATACTCCATCATACAGGATGGTTCCCCTGCCACACTCCATCATACAGGATGGTTCCCCTGCCATACTCCATCATACAGGATGGTTCCCCTGCCACACTCCATCATACAGAATGGTTCCCCTGCCATACTCCATCATACAGAATGGTTCCCCTGCCATACTCCATCATACAGGATGGTTCCCCTGCCATACTCCATCATACAGGATGGTTCCCTGTCATACTCCATCATACAGGATGGTTCCCCTGCCATACTCCATCATACAGGATGGCTCCCCTGTCATACTCCATCATACAGGATGGTTCCCCTGTCATACTCCATCATACAGGATGGTTCCCCTGTTACACTCTATCATACAGGATGGTTCCCCTGCCATACTCCATCATACAGGATGGTTCCCCTGCCATACTCCACCATACAGGATGGTTCCCCTGCCATACTCCATCATACAGGATGGTTCCCCTGCCATACTCCATCATACAGGATGGTTCCCCTGTCATACTCCATCATACAGGATGGTTCCCCTGCCATACTCCATCATACAGGATGGTTCCCCTGTCATACTCCATCATACAGGATAGTTCCCCTGCCATATTCCATCATACAGGATGGTTCCCCTGTCATACTCCATCATACAGGATAGTTCCCCTGCCATACTCCATCATACACGATGGTTCCCCTGTCATACTCCATCATACAGGATGGTTCCCCTGTCATACTCCATCATACAGGATAGTTCCCCTGTCATACTCCATCATACAGGATGGTTCCCCTGCCACACTCCATCATACAGGATAGTTCCCCTGCCATACTCCATCATACAGGATGGTTCCCCTGCCATACTCCATCATATAGGATGGTTCCCCTGTCATACTCCATCATACAGGATGGTTCCCCTGCCATACTCCATCATACAGGATGGTTCCCCTGTCATACTCCATCATACAGGATGGTTCCCCTGCCATATTCCATCATACAGGATGGTTCCCCTGTCATACTCCATCATACAGGAGGGGTTCCCTGCCATACTCCATCATACAGGATGGTTCCCCTGTCATACTCCATCATACAGGATGGTTCCCCTGTCATACTCCATCATACAGGATGGTTCCCCTGTCATACTCCATCATACAGGATAGTTCCCCTGCCATACTCCATCATACACGATGGTTCCCCTGCCATACTCCATCATACAGGATGGTTCCCTGTCATATCCATCATACAGGATAGTTCCCCTGTCATACTCCATCATACAGGATGGTTCCCCTGCCACACTCCATCATACAGGATAGTTCCCCTGCCATACTCCATCATACAGGATGGTTCCCCTGCCATACTCCATCATACAGGATGGTTCCCCTGTCATACTCCATCATACAGGATGGTTCCCCTGCCATACTCCATCATACAGGATGGTTCCCCTGCCATACTCCATCATACAGGATAGTTCCCCTGTCATACTCCATCATACAGGATGGTTCCCCTGCCATACTCCATCATACAGGATGGTTCCCCTGCCATACTCCATCATACAGGATGGTTCCCTGTCATACTCCATCATAACAGGATGGTTCCCCTGCCATACTCCATCATACAGGATGGTTCCCCTGCCATACTCCATCATACAGGATAGTTCCCCTGTCATACTCCATCATACAGGATGGTTCCCCTGCCATACTCCATCATACAGGATGGTTCCCCTGCCTTTACTCCATCATAACAGGATAGTTCCCCTGTCATACTCCATCATACAGGATGGTTCCCCTGCCATACTCCATCATACAGGATGGTTCCCCTGCCATACTCCATCATAAGGAGGGTTTTCCCCTGCCATACTCCATCATACAGGATAGTTCCCCTGCCATACTCCATCATACAGGATGGTTCCCCTGCCATACTCCATCATACAGGATGGTTCCCCTGCCATACTCCATCATACAGGATGGTTCCCCTGCCATACTCCATCATACAGGATGGTTCCCCTGTTACACTCCATCATACAGGATGGTTCCCCTGCCATACTCCATCATACAGGATGGTTCCCCTGCCATACTCCATCATACAGGATGGTTCCCCTGCCATACTCCATCATACAGGATGGTTCCCCTGCCATACTCCATCATACAGGATGGTTCCCCTGTTACACTCCATCATACAGGATGGTTCCCCTGCCATACTCCATCATACAGGATGGTTCCCCTGTTACACTCCATCATACAGGATGGTTCCCCTGCCATACTCCATCATACAGGATGGTTCCCCTGCCATACTCCATCATACAGGATGGTTCCCCTGCCATACTCCATCATACAGGATGGTTCCCCTGCCATACTCCATCATACAGGATGGTTCCCCTGCCATACTCCATCATACAGGATGGTTCCCCTGTCATACTCCATCATACAGGATGGTTCCCCTGTCATACTCCATCATACAGGATGGTTCCCTGCATACTCCATCATACAGGATGGTTCCCCTGCCATACTCCATCATACAGGATGGTTCCCCTGTCATACTCCATCATACAGGATGGTTCCCCTGCCATACTCCATCATACAGGATGGTTCCCCTGCCATACTCCATCATACAGGATGGTTCCCCTGCCACACTCCATCATACAGGATAGTTCCCCTGCCATACTCCATCATACAGGATGGTTCCCCTGCCATACTCCATCATACAGGATGGTTCCCCTGCCACACTCCATCATACAGGATAGTTCCCCTGCCATACTCCATACAGGATGGTCCCCCTGCCATACTTACTCCATCAGTGATGTTAGCAAATTCTGTAACAGTTGCATCACGTAGAAATAAAGATATTATATTTATTATTATTATTAATTATTATTATGATACAAGGTGAGTTTACGTGTCATACTGCCTCACACACAATGAGTTTCCTACATCAGGTAAACAAGTGTTTTAGTGTGAGCCGAGTCTTCAGCAATGTCCAGAATATAGTCCAACAGTGCACTATGTGTCCACCAGCAGCAGTGTCCAGGACATCGTCCAACAGTGCACTATGTGTGCACCAGCAGCAGTGTGCACCAGCAGTAGTGTGCACCAGCATCAGTGTGCACCAGCAGCAGTGTGCACCAGCAGCAGTGTGCACCAGCAGCAGTGTGCACCAGCAGTAGTGTGCACCAGCATTAGTGTGCACCAGCAGCAGTGTGCACCAGCAGCAGTGTGCACCAGCAGCAGTGTGCACCAGCAGCAGTGTGCACCAGCAGTAGTGTGCACCAGCAGCAGTGTGCACCAGCAGCAAGTGTGCACCAGCAGCAGTGTGCACCAGCAGCAGTGTGCACCAGCAGTAGTGTGCACCAGCAGTAGTGTGCACCAGCAGCAGTGTGCACCAGCAGTAGTGTGCACCAGCAGCAGTGTGCACCAGCAGCAGGGTGCACCAGCAGCAGTGTGCACCAGCAGCAGTGTGCACCAGCAGCAAATGTGCACCAGCAGCAGTGTGCACCAGCAGCAGTGTGCACCAGCAGCAGTGTGCACCAGCAGCAGTGTGCACCAGCAGCAGTGTGCACCAGCAGTAGTGTGCACCAGCAGTAGTGTGCACCAGCAGCAGTGTGCACCAGCAGGGAGTGCACCAGCAGCAGTGTGCACCAGCAGCAGTGTGCACCAGCAGCAGTGTGCACCAGCAGCAGTGTGCACCAGCAGCAGTGTGCACCAGCAGCAGTGTGCACCAGCAGCAGTGTGCACCAGCAGCAGTGTGCACCAGCAGCAGTGTGCACCAGCAGTAGTGTGCACCAGCAGCAGTGTGCACCAGCAGTAGTGTGCACCAGCAGCAGTGTGCACCAGCAGCAGTGTGCACCAGCAGCAGTGTGCACCAGCAGCAGTGTGCACCAGCAGCAGTGTGCACCAGCAGCAGTGTGCACCAGCAGCAGTGTGCACCAGCAGCAGTGTGCACCAGCAGCAGTGTGCACCAGCAGCATGTGCACCAGCAGTAGTGTGCACCAGCAGTAGTGTGCACCAGCAGTAGTGTGCACCAGCAGTAGTGTGCACCAGCAGTAGTGTGCACCAGCAGTATGTGTCACCAGCAGCAGTGTGCACCAGCAGCAGTGTGCACCAGCAGCAGTGTGCACCAGCAGCAGTGTGCACCAGCAGCAGTGTGCACCAGCAGCAGTGTGCACCAGCAGCAGTGTGCACCAGCAGTAGTGTGCAAACCCGCAGCAGTGTGCACCAGCAGCAGTGTGCACCAGCAGCAGTGTGCACCAGCAGCAGTGTGCACCAGCAGTAGTGTGCACCAGCAGCAGTGTGCACCAGCAGTAGTGTGCACCAGCACAGTGTGCACCAGCAGCAGTGTGCACCAGCAGTAGTGTGCACCAGCAGTAGTGTGCACCAGCAGCAGTGTGCACCAGCAGCAGTGTGCACCAGCAGTAGTGTGCACCAGCAGCAGTGTGCACCAGCAGCAGTGTGCACCAGCAGCAGTGTGCACCAGCAGTAGTGTGCACCCAGCAGCAGTGTGCACCAGCAGCAGTGTGCACCAGCAGCAGTGTGCACCAGCAGTAGTGTGCACCAGCAGCAGTGTGCACCAGCAGCAGTGTGCACCAGCAGCAGTGTGCACCAGCAGCAGTGTGCACCAGCAGCAGTGTGCACCAGCAGCAGTGTGCACCAGCAGCAGTGTGCACCAGCAGCAGTGTGCACCAGCAGTAGTGTGCACCAGCAGCAGTATGCACCAGCAGTAGTGTGCACCAGCAGCAGTGTGCACCAGCAGTAGTGTGCACCAGCAGCAGTGTGCACCAGCAGCAGTGTGCACCAGCAGCAGTGTGCACCAGCAGCAGTGTGCACCAGCAGCAGTGTGCACCAGCAGCAGTGTGCACCAGCAGCAGTGTGCACCAGCAGCAGTGTGCACCAGCAGCAGTGTGCACCAGCAGCAGTGTGCACCAGCAGCAGTGTGCACCAGCAGCAGTGTGCACCAGCAGCAGTGTGCACCAGCAGCAGTGTGCACCAGCTACCACACCTTTAAGCACTTTACTTCCACCCAGTTCGGAGTTAATCATTGTGCTAGATTTATCTCTCAGCGTTCTAGAACTGTCTCTCAGCCTGCTTGAATTATCAGCTTGCGAGAATTATCTCTTAGCTTGCGAGAATTGTCTCTCAGCGTGCTAGAATTATCTTTCAGCTTGCGAGAATTATCTCTCAACGTGCTAGAATGATCTCAGCGTGTGAGAATTATCTCTTAATGTGCTAGAATTATCTCAGCGTGTAATAATTATCTCTCAATGTGCTAGAATTATCTCAGCGTGTGAGAATTATCTCTTAATGTGCTAGAATTATCTCAGCGTGTGAGAATTATCTCTTAATGTGCTAGAATTATCTCAGCGTGTAATAATTATCTCTCAGCGTGTAATTATCTCTCAATGTGCTAGAATTATCTCAGCGTGTAATAATTATCTCTTAATGTGCTAGAATTATCTCAGCGTGTAATAATTATCTCTCAATGTGCTAGAATTATCTCAGCGTGTAATAATTATCTCTTAATGTGCTAGAATTATCTCAGCGTGTAATAATTATCTCTCAATGTTCTAGAATTATCTCAGCGTGTAATAATTATCTCTTAATGTGCTAGAATTATCTCAGCGTGTAATAATTATCTCTCAGTGTGCTAGAATTATCTCAGCGTGTAATAATTATCTCTTAATGTGCTAGAATTATCTCAGCGTGTAATAATTATCTCTCAGTGTGCTAGAATTATCTCAGCGTGTGAGAATTATCTCTCAACCTGGTATATTTTTTGTTTTAACATTTTATTAGGCCTGGTGAGGTATTGACGGGTGTGGCTGGTGAACTAGAACTGTGATAATCCTGTGAATAATAACATCTCCAGGCTGAGGGGACTGATCACCTCAAATACAATTTCTCCAAGGTTGATGGATTGATTACATCATCTTCATTTCACTACTACACCTGCTGCCACTGTATCTGACTGAAGAAGCCTACTGTGTAGGCGAAACGTTTCGACAATAAAGAAACCCAAGTGTCACATGTATGTCTTAATTATCAAGCCACCTTGATGATTACAGAGATTTTATTCGGATTATTAACCCGGAACAATGGTAACCCAGGATAACCCAGGATAACCCAGATAAGTCAGTTGGTCCGGTGTATTTCCACTGGGAACTTTTAATGCGCGTCCACAGGATGCGACCCACAACAGTCGACTAACACCCAGGTACCTACTGACTGCAAGGTGGACAAGGGCAGTACTTGTAAGGAAACTGAAACCCAGGTACCTACTTACTGCTAGGTGAAGAGGGGTAACAGGTACAGGAAAACATGCCCAGCGTTTCCATCACCAGTGACGCAACCTGGACAAAGCCTAGCTCCTGTCCCCTACAATGGTTTCAGCCCAAACTGAACCATAATATATATATATATATATATATATATATATATATATATATATATATACATATATATATATATATATATATATATATATATATATATATATATATATATATAATATATATATATATATATATTATATATGCAAAACAACCACTGTGAAAGAATAGAGAAATTCCAAGCGCTTTCGTGACTACTCACATTATCAAGGAACAATGATATATACATATATATATATATATATATATATATATATATATATATATATATATATATTAATATATAATATATATATATATATATACATATATATATAAGCCACTGGTTACGTACAGCATTTTCCGCCAAAATAAAACACGTGCTATATAAACATAACATACACGCCTACACAAGAAACTAATATACTCTTTCCTGGTACAAATAAACCCACGTAGAAACAATAGCATAAAATATAAATATGAAATATTTAGAGACTATCTGTATTATCTATTTGTTGTTGTTGTTGTTGTTGTATCATGGCGCACACATCACTTGTGTCCATGAAGGTCATGTAATGAGATGTTAGGACGTGATATACACATGGTTGGGAAGAGCGAGGAAATCAGCATTAAGTGGCAGGTGTTTAATACAGTGGTGGTGGTGGAGGAGCAGGCGAGTAAGCTGGGAATAATAACAGCAGAGGATGTAATCTCAGAGAGCACAACAGTAATATTGTAGGAGAATCTAGGGAGGAAATGTTAGCCAGGAATATGACAGCTTTCCAAACATGAGAAAGTCACGTTAGTGATGGTGATGGTATTCTTCAGAAGTACTTGTGTTCTTTCGCACGGAACACTATCCTGTCCTAACACTCTCCTTCCAAGCCACATTAGTGAAGATATTCTTCAAAAGCCGTTCGTGTCCTCTACCTCAGAACACTGTCCCGTCCTCACAACTCCCTTCCATGTCACGTTAGCGACAGTGCTCTTCCAAAACCACTTGTACTCTCTCAGAACACCGTTCTATCCTCACACATACAACAGGCCTAGTGTCTAATCGACATATGCCTAGGACAAAATGGTATCTAACATCTCCCTTTAAGGCAGGCGAGATGTCTCAGCTGGAAAATACAGTGATAATCTATTGTTGGGAGAGACCGTGTGCAATACTGACACTGCAGACAGTGCCTACAGGCACTTACAATGTACTCTGAGCAGAAGAAGAGAGCGATATATCTCTTATTGTATACATGGAGAATAACCCAGATCCAGAACACAATATTCTGAGCACTATATAAGTATTGTGCTGGACTAACATACAAGAACACATGTAAAATAAATCCTGTGAAGTGCATACGTACTTGTAATGATCAAATAATGAACATAATAATAATAATAATAATAATAATAATAATAATAATATTAATAATAATAATATATTTTTTATCATTATTTTTATTATTGGTAACAGCAGTATTAGTAGTAGTAATAGTTGTAGTAGACGTAATAGTAGTAGTAATAGTAACAGTTGTAGTAGTAGTAACAGTATTAGTAGTGACAGAAGTAACAGTAGCAGTAGTAGTAGTAGTAGTAAATCCTCGATATAACGGACTTTTAACATTATTAACAAAATTCCCCGGTTAAAGTGTACTTTACAATGTTATATTTTCAATATTCATTGCAGTATACGTGTGAACAGTGTACACTCCTTCAGTAGGTATACAACACTTTGCTGTATTTTATATTATCTTTACTAGTAGTTGTTGTTGTAGTAGTTGTTGTTGCTGTAGTTGTAGGAGTAATATAACTGGGAAGCACTAAACCCATAAGGGTCACACAGCACCTGTGAAATGAGAGAATCAGATTGGTTTGACTTCATACACTCAATGTCCTTTAATTCTCTCCCCCAGGATGCACCCTACAACAGTCTGCCAACACCCAGGTACCTGTTTACTGTTAGGTGAACAGGGGCAACACATGTAAGGAAACATGATCCTACAATGTTTCCACTCGTGCACGGGATCGAAACCGGGTCTTTCAAATGTGAGTCGAAGTCGCCACCACTTGAGCCACCCTACTAAGTCCAAGGAAGAACCACCACGCTTTTATTTAGAAAAATTGGACACACTAGCAGTGTGCTGCTATGCTATCTATATGTAGTTACACAGTGGGACTCCAGGCTACTTGTTTCTCTGTCACGATCCATCACACAGGAGGGTGTTACACAGTGGGACTCCAGGCTACTTATGTTTCTCTGTCACGATCCACCACACAGGAGGGTTTTACGCAGTGGGACCCCAGGCTACTTGTTTCTCTATCACGATCCATCACACAGGAGGGTGTTACACAGTGGGACTCCAGGCTACTTATGTTTCTCTGTCACGATCCATCACACAGGAGGGTGTTACACAGTGGGACTCCAGGCTTATGTTTCTCTGTCACGATCCATCACGCAGGAGGGTGTTACATAGTGGGACTCCAGGCTACTTGTTTCTCTATCATGATCCATCACACAGGAGGGTGTTACACAGTGGGACTCCAGGCTACTTGTTTCTCTATCACGATCCATCACACAGGAGGGTTTTACGCAGTGGGACTCCAGGCTACTTGTTTCTCTGTCACGATCCACCACACAGGAGGGTTTTACGCAGTGGGACCCCAGGCTACTTGTTTCTCTGTCACGATCCATCACACAGGAGGGTTTTACGCAGTGGGACTCCAGGCTACTTGTTTCTCTATCACGATCCATCACACAGGAGGGTTTTACGCAGTGGGACTCCAGGCTACTTGTTTCTCTATCACGATCCATCACACAGGAGGGTTTTACGCAGTGGGACCCCAGGCTACTTGTTTCTCTATCACGATCCATCACACAGGAGGGTTTTACGCAGTGGGACTCCAGGCTACTTGTTTCTCTATCACGATCCATCACACAGGAGGGTTTTACGCAGTGGGACCCCAGGCTACTTGTTTCTCTATCACGATCCATCACACAGGAGGGTGTTACACAGTGGGACCCCAGGCTACTTGTTTCTCTGTCACGATCCATCACACAGGAGGGTGTTACACAGTGGGACTCCAGGCTACTTATGTTTCTCTGTCACGATCCATCACACAGGAGGGTGTTACACAGTGGGACTCCAGGTTACTTATGTTTCTGTCACGATCCATCACACAGGAGGGTGTTACACAGTGGGACTCCAGGCTACTTGTTTCTCTGTCACGATCCATCACACAGGAGGGTGTTACACAGTGGGACTCCAGGTTACTTATGTTTCTGTCACGATCCATCACACAGGAGGGTGTTACACAGTGGGACTCCAGGCTACTTGTTTCTCTGTCACGATCCATCACACAGGAGGGTGTTACACAGTGGGACTCCAGGCTACTTGTTTCTCTGTCACGATCCATCACACAGGAGGGTGTTACACAGTGGGACTCCAGGTTACTTATGTTTCTGTCACGATCCATCACACAGGAGGGTGTTACACAGTGGGACTCCAGGCTACTTGTTTCTCTGTCACGATCCATCACACAGGAGGGTGTTACACAGTGGGACTCCAGGCAACTTGTTTCTCTGTCACGATCCATCACACAGGAGGGTGTTACACAGTGGGACTCCAGGCTACTTATGTTTCTCTGTCACGATCCATCACACAGGAGGGTGTTACACAGTGGGACTCCAGGCTACTTATGTTTCTCTGGCATATTCCATCACACAGGCTGGGTTGCATACATCGTGTCTAAATCTATCAGTCTGAACTGGTAGACTTCATTAGAACAGTGAGGACATTGTCAAGTATTCCATTATAGGTTCATCAGGTACGACACCTTCCAGAGTTACCTTCCAGCAGAGCTGCAGTTACTATCACTTGACAATTATCATCTCTCAAGTCGGCCTATACCAGAACACAGGAGAAAAGGAATCTGTATAAGGAGTAACTCCACTACGACACAGCGAGGGCAAGACAAATTAAGAGAAATTATACATATTAACAGTTCTTAAGAAGAAATCTCTGGATTTATCCAAGAAGTTTATTATTTGTGAACAACAGTACCCAACTAGCACAAGTGTGTGTGTGTGTGTGTGTGTGTGTGTGTGTGTGTGTGTGTGTGTGTGTGTGTGTGTGTGTGTGTGTGTGTGTGTGTGTGTGTACTCACCTAGTTGTACTCACCTAGTTGAGGTTGCGGGGGTCGAGTCCGAGCTCCTGGCCCCGCCTCTTCACTGATCGCTACTAGGTCACTCTCCCTGAGCCGTGAGCTTTATCATACCTCTGCTTAAAGCTATGTATGGATCCTGCCTCCACTACATCGCTTCCCAAACTATTCCACTTACTGACTACTCTGTGGCTGAAGAAATACTTCCTAACATCCCTGTGATTCATCTGTATCTTCAGCTTCCAACTGTGTCCCCTTGTTACTGTGTCCAATCTCTGGAACATCCTGTCTTTGTCCACCTTGTCAATTCCTCTCAGTATTTTGTATGTCGTTATCATGTCCCCCCTATCTCTCCTGTCCTCCAGTGTCGTCAGGTTGATTTCCCTTAACCTCTCCTCGTAGGACATACCTCTTAGCTCTGGGACTAGTCTTGTTGCAAACCTTTGCACTTTCTCTAGTTTCTTCACGTGCTTGGCTAGGTGTGGGTTCCAAACTGGTGCAGCATACTCCAATATGGGCCTAACGTACACGGTGTACAGGGTCCTGAATGATTCCTTATTAAGATGTTGGAATGCTGTTCTGAGGTTTGCTAGGCGCCCATATGCTGCAGCAGTTATTTGGTTGATGTGCGCTTCAGGAGATGTGCCTGGTGTTATACTCACCCCAAGATCTTTTTCCTTGAGTGAGGTTTGTAGTCTCTGACCCCCTAGACTGTACTCCGTCTGCGGCCTTCTTTGCCCTTCCCCAATCTTCATGACTTTGCACTTGGTGGGATTGAACTCCAGGAGCCAATTGCTGGACCAGGTCTGCAGCCTGTCCAGATCCCTTTGTAGTTCTGCCTGGTCTTCGATCGAGTGAATTCTTCTCATCAACTTCACGTCAACTGCAAACAGGGACACCTCAGAGTCTATTCCTTCCGTCTTGTCGTTCACAAATACCAGAAACAGCACTGGTCCTAGGACTGACCCCTGCGGGACCCCGCTGGTCACAGGTGCCCACTCTGACACCTCGCCACGTACCATGACTCGCTGCTGTCTTCCTGACAAGTATTCCCTGATCCATTGTAGTGCCTTCCCTGTTATCCCTGCTTGGTCCTCCAGTTTTTGCACCAATCTCTTGTGTGGAACTGTGTCAAACGCCTTCTTGCAGTCCAAGAAAATGCAATCCACCCACCCCTCTCTCTCTTGTCTTACTGCTGTCACCATGTCATAGAACTCCAGTAGGTTTGTGACACAGGATTTCCCGTCCCTGAAACCATGTTGGCTGCTGTTGATGAGATCGTTCCTTTCTAGGTGTTCCACCACTCTTCTCCTGATAATCTTCTCCATGATTTTGCATACTATACATGTCAGTGACACTGGTCTGTAGTTTAATGCTTCATGTCTGTCTCCTTTTTTAAAGATTGGGACTACATTTGCTGTCTTCCATGTGTGTGTGTGTGTGGTGTGGTGTGTGTGTGTGTGTGTGTGTGTGTGTGTGTGTGTGTGTGTGTATCTTGTACTGTACCAGGCAGCATGATGCTTGTATGAGGTGCTGAAGTGTGTCGGTCTGTGCTGACACATCAGGAAGGAGGGGCAGGCCCTGCGTCACACCAGGGAGGAGGGGCAGGCCCTGCTTCACACCAGGGAGGGGCAGGCCCTGCGTCACACCAGGGAGGAGGGGCAGGCCCTGCTTCACACCAGGGAGGAGGGGCAGGCCCTGCATCACACCAGGGAGGAGGGGCAGGACCTGCTTCACACCAGGGAGGGGCAGGCCCTGCGTCACACCAGGGAGGAGGGGCAGGCCCTGCTTCACACCAGGAGGAGGGCAGGCCCTGCGTCACCACCAGGGATGAGGGCAGCCTGCGTCACAACAGAGGGGCAGACACTGCTTCACACCAGGGAGGAGGGGCAGGCCCTGCGTCACACCAGGGATGAGGGGCAGGCCTCCGTCACAACAGGGAGGGGCAGACACTGCTTCACACCAGGGAGGAGGGGCAGGCCCTGCGTCACACCAGGGATGAGGGGCAGGCCTGCGTCACAACAGGGAGGGGCAGACACTGCTTCACACCAGGGAGGAGGGGCAGGCCCTGCGTCACACCAGGGAGGAGGGGCAGGCCCTGCTTCACACCAGGGAGGAGGGGCAGGCCCTGCGTCACACCAGGGATGAGGGGCAGGCCTGCGTCACAACAGGGAGGGGCAGACCCTGCTTCACACCAGGGAGGAGGGGCAGGCCCTGCGTCACACCAGGGATGAGAGGCAGGCCTGCGTCACAACAGGGAGGAGGGGCAGGCCCTGCTTCACACCAGGGAGGGGCAGGCCCTGCGTCACACCAGGGATGAGGGGCAGACCTGCGTCACAACAGGGAGGAGGGGCAGGCCCTGCTTCACACCAGGGAGGAGGGGCAGGCCCTGCGTCACACCAGGGATGAGGGGCAGGCCTGCGTCACAACAGGGAGGAGGGGCAGGCCCTGCGTCACACCAGGGAGGAGGGGCAGGCCCTGCATCACACCAGGGATGAGGGGCAGGCCTGCGTCACAACAGGGAGGAGGGGCAGGCCCTGCGTCACACCAGGGATGAGGGGCAGGCCTGCGTCACAACAGGGAGGAGGGGCAGGCCCTGCTTCACAACAGGGATGAGGGGCAGGCCTGCGTCACAACAGGGAGGAGGGGCAGGCTCTGCTTCACACCAGGGAGGAGGGGCAGGCCCTGCTTCACACCAGGGAGGAGGGGAAGAGGCCCTGCTTCACAACAGGGAGGAGGGGCAGGCCCTGCTTCACACCAGGGAGGAGGGGCAGACCCTGCTTCACACCAGGGAGGAGGGGCAGGCCCTGCGTCACACCAGGGATGAGGGGCAGGCCTGCGTCACAACAGGGAGGAGGGGCAGGCCTGCGTCACAACAGGGAGGAGGGGCAGGCCTGCGTCACAACAGGGAGGAGGGGCAGACCCTGCTTCACACCAGGGAGGAGGGGCAGGCCCTGCGTCACACCAGGGATGAGGGGCAGGCCTGCGTCACAACAGGGAGGAGGGGCAGGCCTGCGTCACAACAGGGAGGAGGGGCAGGCCTGCGTCACAACAGGGAGGAGGGGCAGGCCTGCGTCACAACAGGGAGGAGGGCCAGGCCCTGCTTCACACCAGGGAGGAGGGGCAGGCCTGCGTCACAACAGGGAGGAGGGGCAGGCCTGCGTCACAACAGGGAGGAGGGGCAGGCCTGCGTCACAACAGGGAGGAGGGGCAGGCCCTGCTTCACACCAGGGAGGAGGGGCAGGCCCTGCGTCACACCAGGGAGGAGGGGCAGGCCCTGCGTCACACCAGGGAGGAGGGGCAGGCCCTGCTTCACACCAGGGAGGAGGGGCAGGCCCTGCTTCACAACAGGGAGGAGGGGCAGGCCCTGCTTCACACCAGGGAGGAGGGGCAGGCCCTGCTTCACACCAGGGAGGAGGGGCAGGCCCTGCTTCACACCAGGGAGGAGGGGCAGGCCCTGCTTCACACCAGGGAGGAGGGGCAGTCCTGCTTCACACCAGGGAGGAGGGGCAGGCCCTGCGTCACACTCGGGTGGGTGGGTGACGCTGGACTCCATGACTCCCAGACAGACACAGGTACAATCGTTCCTTCAGACTGAGGGAAATCTGCCTGGTAATCTCTGACTTGGTCAGGTTGAGCAGCCCTGGGTGTGGTCAGTACGTGGATGGGTAACCTCTTCCCCCAAAACTGCCTCAGCCTTAACCAGAAAATCCTGGAGAAATTAGACTTGTCCGTGACAGGAAACAGATAGACAGACAAAACAGACAGACCGTGCCCATTCCGTCTCTTCCTGTCTATGGGCGCACCCACGACGGGCAAAGACATTCCCACACCCTGTAAGTGGCGGCCCCCGGTGTGGGTGAGTGTGGGTGGGTGTGGGAGGGGAGGGTGTGGGCAGGGTGTAGGAGTGATGGGTGTTGAAGGGATGGGTGTTGGTGGTTAGGGTGTGGGCGGGGTGTAGGAGTGATGGGTGTTGAAGGGGTGGGTGTGGGTGGGGAGGGTGTGGGCGGGGTGTAGGAGTGATGGGTGTTGAAGGGGTGGGTGTGGGTGGGGAGGGTGTGGGCGGGGTGTAGGAGTGATGGGTGTTGAAAGGGTGGGTGTGGGTGGGGAGGGTTGTGGCGGGGTTTGGACAGGGTGGGTGTGGATAGGGTGGGTGTGGCAGGGGTGGGTGTGGGTGGGGAGGGTGTGGGTGGGGAGGGTGTGGGCGGAGTGTGGGCGAGGTGGGTGGAGGGCGGGCAGTACATGATGTGTTGCTGCTGACTGTCTGGACATTATTCCAGGGGAAGAGGGGGTGGGAGGGGGATGGTGGGGGATGTGGGGGATGGTGGGGGTTGGTGGGAGGGTGGGAGTGGGATTGTGGGGGGTGGTGGGAGGGGGATGGTGGGGGTGGGAGTGAGGGGGAGGCTAACAAGCCCCCTCCATCACTCCATCACGTTGCCATCACTTCCCAGGTTTATTTTATTGCCCCTTTTTATCCTCCTCCCTCCTGGTAGTGGGAGGGAGGGTAAGAGGGAGAGGAAGCTCCATCACCTAGTGAGGGAGCTGCTGAGGGAGGGAGGGAGGGAGAATGTTCCTCCCTGGTGGTGGGGAAGGGAGGAGAGAGAGAGTGGTGGTGGTGGTTGTGGGGGAGGGATGGACGAGGGTGGGGGAGGAGAGGTGGAGATCGCGGCACGTGTTCCCCCCAAAACTCCCCCCACCACCACCCCCGGCGCGCCTCTGTCTCATCTCTCTCTCTCTGCTTGTTTCCCACTGTTTCCCTCCCCTCCCTCTCTCTCTTTCTCTGTCTGTCTCTTTCTGTCTCCCTCTGTCTCTTTCTATGTATGTCTTTTTTTGTCTGTCTTTTTCTGTCTGTGCCTGTCTCTGTCTCTCCTATGTCTGAGTTTTTTCTTTGTCTCTCTGTTTCTGTCTGTCTGTCTCTCTCTCTTCAATGAAAATAAATCACTGACTTTTTTGGTTATCCTTGTTAATTTATTCATATGTTAAACTGTGTATAATAATTGTACTTATATGTACCAGTACCAAAATAAACTCTCCCCTCCTCTCTCTCTCTCTCTCTCTCTCTCTCTCTCTCTCTCTCTCTCTTAGGAAACAGACTATAACACTTCACACAAACCCAATAAGTTAGTAATCAGTTTTGATAGACTCCAAACACCAGATCGAAACTTCGAGGCAAAAGATGCAACACCAATGTGTGTAAAGATTTTTTTTACCTGTAAACATACAGCCAAATGGCATAGACTACCTGCTGAAGTTGTAAACACCAACACAACACAGGTATTTACAGATCACCTAAGCAAGAGTTTCTCAAACCTAGGATTTAGCTATGCTAGCACAAACTGTAATCAAGGTATTCCTGATGTTACTTTAGTAGGTACATGAAAACAAGTTGTGAGTCACCCAGAGTATGCATATGGAAATTATTCCCTACGAAAGCAAAAAAAAAAACTCGGTACATCCCCCCAGTTAAAAACAGGGGCGCCATAAGTACGCTACGAAACAACACAATAAGTGCCAGCGTCCCAAGACTGTTCAACTGCCTCCCAGCATACAGAAGGGGAATTACCACTAGACCCCTGGCTGTCTTCAAGAGAGAGCTGGACAGGCACCTGAAGTCAGTACCTGACCAGCGGGGCTGTAGTTCGTACGTCGGTTTGCGTGCGACCAGCAGTAGCAACCTGGTTGATCAGTCCCTGATCCACTACGAGGCTTGGTCATGGACTGGGACGCGGGGGCGCTGACCCTCAAAACATCTTCCAGGCAATAATGTTAATGATTGAAGTTTATCAGGTACAGGTACACATAAGTACGGTTACGCAAATTATCATACCTGGTAACATATGTAAATTATCATACCTGGTAACATATGTAAATTATCATACCTGGTAACATATGTAAATTATCATACCTGGTAACATATGTAAATTATCATACCTGGTAACATATGTAAATTACCCAGGATAACCCAAAAAAAAGTTAGACAAAGCGACTTATTTCCATTGAAGTCCTTATATAATATCTGATTATTTAAACCTTAAAAGTTAAAACAGATAAGTTATTCAACTTTGTGGTGGTGGTGAAAAAGTTATACCATGAATTAAGGGAAGATCCTGGACTTCAACTTACGAAACAGACAAAGAAAATGTGATAGTAATTATAGGCAAGATAGATGATAGTGGAAAAATGAACATGTTATTGGAAGACAGGGAAGCTTACGTGCCTGTTAAGCTGTTTATAATACCCAGTTGTTCTCATTAACCAGCCCCACAGTATGCCGAACAACTAGCGCTCACTAGTAGTAAAAACATTAGTAACTATGGCTGTGTAGGTGGCAGTGGTGTAGTAGGCTCAGTAGGTGACGCTCTGGCTTCAGTCTGTGGTTCAGTCCCCGCTACGGGTGGAAATATTGGGCACGTTTCCTTACACCTGCTGTCCCTGTTCACCTAGCGGTATGTACCTGGGTGTTAGTCGACTACCTGGAGGCTACCTGGAGTGCATTCCTGGGATCAACGCCCCCGCGGCCCGGTCCACGACCAGGCCTCCCGGTGGATCTGTCAAGTGGGTTTTTCGACACGTGGATGGGTAAAAATACTCACGTAGGCTGGTAGTACATATAATATAACGGAAAATATGGGAAAGCACCAACAGCCGACCTGCCTCTCTCTGCTGCCTATCTTCGACTGACTCTCAAAGTGCCTACGGGTGACGGGTGTTTGAAATCCTGCTATGGTCAGCAGCAATATGAATACAGTCAATGATTCACACAGACGGTTGGTAGTGAGTCATCTACTGGTACACTGGTTACTGGGAACTGGTACTACTACTGAGAGATCAGGACCTGATCAACGAGGCTGTTACTGCCGGCCGAACGCAATCCAACATACGAACCACAGCCCGGCTGATCCGGCACCGTCTTTAGGTATCTGTCCAGCTCCCTCTTGAAGATCCCCTCAAGGAAGGTTCCTTGATGTTGGTGAGGGGCTCTTGATTTAGGGAATTGGATCTGTGCTCCAGTTCCCCGAATTAAGCCTGAATGCCTTCCACATCCCCCCCCCAGGTGCTGTATAATCCTCCGGGTTTAGCGCTTCCCCTTGATTATAATAATAATAATCCCTCTTGAAGACAACCAGGGGTCTATTGGTAATTCTCCTTATGGCTGGTGGAAGGCTGTTGAACAGTCTTGGGCCCCGGACACTTATTGTGTTTTCTCTTAGTGTACCAGTGACGCCCCTACTTTTCACTGGGGGTATGTTGCATCACCTGCCAAGTCTTTTGCTTTCGTATGGAGTGATTGCTGTGTGTATATTAGGGACCAGTCCCTCCAGAATATTCCAGGTGTAGATTATATATCTCTCTCGCCTGCGCTCCAGTGAGTACAAGTCAAGTGATTCCAGGCGTTCCCAGTAGTTAAGGTATTTGATGGAACTTATACGTGCAGTAAAGGTTCTCTGTACATTCTCTAGATCTGAGATTTCACCTGCCTTGAATGGAGATGTTATTGTACAGCAGTATTCCAGCCTAGAGAGAATAAGTGATTTTAAAAGGATCATCACTGACTTGGCATATCTTCTCTTGAATGTTCTCATTATCCATCTTATCAGTTTCCTCGCAGATGTGATAGTGCCATTGTTGTGGTCCTTGAAGGTGAGATTCTCAGACATTACCACGCCCACGTCCTTCACATTACTTTTCCTCTCTGTTGTGTGATTGGAGTTTGTAGTATACTCAGTCCTAGTTATTATTTCCTCCAGTTTTCCATAACGGAGTAGTTGGAATTTGTCTTCATTGAACATTATATTGTTCTCTGTTGCCCATTGGAAAACTTGGTTTATATCTTCTTTTGTTGTGGTTTACATCTCTTTCTATGTCTGATATGAGAATAAGAACTGGTATGGGTTGCATCCTGGGAGACAAGATTGAATGAAAACATTGGAAATAAGACAGTGTTCGATGACACACCGACTTTCTTGGGTTATCCTGGGTGGCTAACTCTCCCCAGGTTAAAAATATTATCTATACATTTCTCTCTCGTAAATTACATACAAGTTTATCAGCATGATGCGATATGTTTTCCTAGTTTATTTTTAATTAAAATCTCAAGGTACATGGATCCCCGCTACCTAACACTTGAATACTTGAAGCAGGTACTCAAGGTATCTTGATCCCCGCTACCTAACACTTGAATACTTGAAGCAGGTACTCAAGGTATCTTGATCCCCGCTACCCAACACCTGAGTACTTGAAGCAGGTACTCAAGGTATCTGAACCCCGCTACCCAACACCTGAGTACTTGAAGCAGGTACTCAAGGTATCTTGAACCCCGCTACCCAACACCTGAGTACTTGAAGCAGGTACTCAAGGTATCTTGATCCCCGCTACCCAACACCTGAGTACTTGAAGCAGGTACTCAAGGTATCTGAAACCCCGCTACCCAACACCTGAGTACTTGAAGCAGGTACTCAAGGTATCTTGATCCCCGCTACCCAACACCTGAGTACTTGAAGCAGGTACTCAAGGTATCTTGAACCCCGCTAACCCAACACCTGAGTACTTGAAGCAGGTACTCAAGGTATCTTGATCCCCGCTAACCCAACACCTGAGTACTTGAAGCAGGTACTCAAGGTATCTGAAACCCCGCTACCCAACACCTGAGTACTTGAAGCAGGTACTCAAGGTATCTTGATCCCCGCTACCCAACACCTGAGTACTTGAAGCAGGTACTCAAGGTATCTTGAACCCCGCTACCCAACACCTGAGTACTTGAAGCAGGTACTCAAGGTATCTTGATCCCCGCTACCCAACACCTGAGTACTTGAAGCAGGTACTCAAGGTATCTGAAACCCCGCTACCCAACACCTGAGTACTTGAAGCAGGTACTCAAGGTATCTGAAACCCCGCTACCCAACACCTGAGTACTTGAAGCAGGTACTCAAGGTATCTTGAACCCCGCTACCCAACACCTGAGTACTTGAAGCAGGTACTCAAGGTATCTTGATCCCCGCTACCCAACACCTGAGTACTTGAAGCAGGTACTCAAGGTATCTGAAACCCCGCTACCCAACACCTGAGTACTTGAAGCAGGTACTCAAGGTATCTTGATCCCCGCTACCCAACACCTGAGTACTTGAAGCAGGTACTCAAGGTATCTGAAACCCCGCTACCCAACACCTGAGTACTTGAAGCAGGTACTCAAGGTATCTTGATCCCCGCTACCTAACACCTGAGTACTTGAAGCAGGTACTCAAGGTATCTTGATCCCCGCTACCCAACACCTGAGTACTTGAAGCAGGTACTCAAGGTATCTTGATCCCCGCTACCCAACACCTGAGTACTTGAAGCAGGTACTCAAGGTATCTGAAACCCCGCTACCCAACACCTGAGTACTTGAAGCAGGTACTCAAGGTATCTTGAACCCCTACCCAACACCTGAGTACTTGAAGCAGGTACTCAAGGTATCTTGATCCCCGCTACCCAACACCTGAGTACTTGAAGCAGGTACTCAAGGTATCTGAAACCCCGCTACCCAACACCTGAGTACTTGAAGCAGGTACTCAAGGTATCTTGATCCCCGCTACCCAACACCTGAGTACTTGAAGCAGGTACTCAAGGTATCTGAAACCCCGCTACCCAACACCTGAGTACTTGAAGCAGGTACTCAAGGTATCTTGAACCCCGCTACCCAACACCTGAGTACTTGAAGCAGGTAGAAAAGTTTCTTGCACACAGGACTTAGTTTAGCTGGACTCACTTACCTGGGATGTTGACTTACACACGATACCACATTCCAGCAGGACTCCAGTATTTTAGCACCCCCCTTCCCTGCTTCCTCATGGATGCAACTTACAATAGTGGGCTAACACACAGGTTTATCTGCTAGGTGGGCAGGGCGAGCAGGGATTTATGATAGCAGGGATATATGACAGTAAGGGTGTATGACAGCAGGGGTGTATGACAGCAGGGGTGTATGACAGCAGGGGTGTATGACAGCAGGGGTGTGAGATAGCAAGGGTAAGTAAAACAGACACAAATGCAATATAATGAGATCGTTTATTGACAACGTTTGGCCCACACAGTGGACATTATCAAGTCACAAACAGATCTACCTGGGTAAAGAATACGTGAGTATATTTAGTGTGGAGAATGTTAAGTAGGTTGGATATGAGACGGAACATTCATGGTTCTTCTCATATCCAACCTACCCAACATTCTCCACCTGACTCTCCACACTATATAGTACTCACGTATTCTTTACTTAGGTAGATCTGATTGTGACTTGATCAAGTCCACTGTGTGAGCCAAACGTTGTCCATTAACGATCGCATTATACTGTGTTTGTGTCTATTTTTCCATTTATCTCCAGGGGTAACTAAGAGAATAACCAAAGTGAGACAGAAACATAAAAGGTTGATTGATCTGTATATTTCGACCGCTTCTGGGATCCTCTTCAGCACAGGTATGCATAAGCACAATTATCATACATAGTGTAAATTACCTCGGATAATCCCAAATAAGCGTCAGACAAAGTTACTTATTTCCATTGGCTCTTTCTCCGTGCCAGGGAATCCAACCCGGGACCTTGCTAGTGTAAATTGAATGCTCTTACCGATGAGCTATATGGGACTCTCATGCCACCAGAGACAGAGTGGGGAGAGAACCTTCAGCTTTATTATCCATGTTTCATAAGAACATAAGGAGCAGGGCAGCAGGCCTACTGGCCCATGATAGGCAGGTCCAAGCTACACTCCCTCAAGGAGCACTGCAGCAGGCCTACTGGCCCATGCTAGGCAGGTACAAGTTAAACCCCCCTCAAGGAGCACTGCAGCAGGCCTACTGGCCCATGCTAGGCAGGTCCAAATCACACCCCCTCAAAAAGAAAGGACCACTGCAGCATGCCTACTGGCTCAATCTTCAAAGATTTGGACAAAAGATATTATAAATTTAGAGAGAAGAAGATAGTTCCTCCCGGAGGATGGTTTGGTTGTAGTCCTGTACTATCTGCGTCCTCTCACCACCACCACCACGACCATCCTCCCGGCGGATGGTTTGGTTGTAGTCCTGTACTATCTGCGTCCTCTCACCACCCACCACCACGACCATCCTCCCGGCGGATGGTTTGGTTGTAGTCCTGTACTATCTGCGTCCTCTCACCACCACCACCACGACCATCCTCCCGGAGGATGGTTTGGTTGTAGTCCTGTACTATCTGCGTCCTCTCACCACCACCACCACGACCATCCTCCCGGCGGATGGTTTGGTTGTAGTCCTGTACTATCTGCGTCCTCTCACCACCACCACCACGACCATCCTCCCGGAGGATGGTTTGGTTGTAGTCCTGTACTATCTGCGTCCTCTCACCACCACCACCACGACCATCCTCCCGGCGGATGGTTTGGTTGTAGTCCTGTACTATCTGCGTCCTCTCACCACCCACCACCACGACCATCCTCCCGGCGGATGGTTTGGTTGTAGTCCTGTACTATCTGCGTCCTCTCACCACCACCACCACGACCATCCTCCCGGAGGATGGTTTGGTTGTAGTCCTGTACTATCTGCGTCCTCTCACCACCACCACCACGACCATCCTCCCGGCGGATGTTTGGTTGTAGTCCTGTACTATCTGCGTCCTCTCACCACCACCACCACGACCATCCTCCCGGGATGGTTTGGTTGTAGTCCTGTACTATCTGCGTCCTCTCACCACCACCACCACGACCATCCTCCCGGCGGATGGTTTGGTTGTAGTCCTGTACTATCTGCGCCCTCTCACCACTCACCACCACGACCATCCTCCCGGCGGATGGTTTGGTTGTAGTCCTGTACTATCTGCGTCCTCTCACCACCACCACCACGACCATCCTCCGGCGGATGGTTTGGTTGTAGTCCTGTACTATCTGCGTCCTCTCACCACCACCACCACGACCATCCTCCCGGCGGATGGTTTGGTTGTAGTCCTGTACTATCTGTGCCCTCTCACCACCACCACCACGACCATCCTCCCGGCGGATGGTTTGGTTGTAGTCCTGTACTATCTGTGCCCTCTCACCACCACCACCACGACCATCCTCCCGGCGGATGGTTTGGTTGTAGTCCTGTACTATCTGTGCCCTCTCACCACCACCACCACGACCATCCTCCCGGCGGATGGTTTGGTTGTAGTCCTGTACTATCTGCGTCCTCTCACCACCACCACCACGACCATCCTCCCGGCGGATGGTTTGGTTGTAGTCCTGTACTATCTGCGTCCTCTCACCACCACCACCACGACCATCCTCCCGGCGGATGGTTTGGTTGTAGTCCTGTACTATCTGCGTCGTCTCACCACTCACCACCACGACCATCCTCCCGGCGGATGGTTTGGTTGTAGTCCTGTACTATCTGCGTCGTCTCACCACTCACCACCACGACCATCCTCCCGGCGGATGGTTTGGTTGTAGTCCTGTACTATCTGCGTCGTCCTCACCACTCACCACCCACGACCATCCTCCCGGCGGATGGTTTGGTTGTAGTCCTGTACTATCTGCGTCCTCTCACCACCACCACCACGACCATCCTCCCGGCGGATGGTTTGGTTGTAGTCCTGTACTATCTGCGTCCTCTCACCACTCACCACCACGACCATCCTCCCGGCGGATGGTTTGGTTGTAGTCCTGTACTATCTGCGTCCCCTCACCACCACCACCACGACCATCCTCCCGGCGGATGGTTTGGTTGTAGTCCTGTACTATCTGCGTCCTCTCACCACCACCACCACGACCATCCTCCCGGCGGATGGTTTGGTTGTAGTCCTGTACTATCTGCGTCCTCTCCACCACCCACCACCACGACCATCCTCCCGGCGGATGGTTTGGTTGTAGTCCTGTACTATCTGCGTCCCCTCACCACCACCACCACGACCCATCCTCCCGCGGATGGTTTGGTTGTAGTCCTGTACTATCTGTGCCCTCTCACCACCACCACCACGACCATCCTCCCGGCGGATGGTTTGGTTGTAGTCCTGTACTAACTGCGTCCTCTCACCACCACCACCACCACGACCATCCTCCCGGCGGATGTTTGGTTGTAGTCCTGTACTATCTGCGTCCTCTCACCACCACCACCACGACTATCCTCCCGCGGATGGTTTGGTTGTAGTCCTGTACTATCTGCGTCCTCTCACCACCACCACCACGACCATCCTCCCGGTGGATGGTTTGGTTGTAGTCCTGTACTATCTGCGCCCTCTCACCACCACCACCACGACCATCCTCCCGGCGGATGGTTTGGTTGTAGTCCTATACTATCTGCGTCCTCTCACCACCACCACCACGACCATCCTCCCGGCGGATGGTTTGGTTGTAGTCCTGTACTATCTGCGTCCTCTCACCACTCACCACCACGACCATCCTCCCGGCGGATGGTTTGGTTGTAGTCCTGTACTATCTGCGTCCCCTCACCAACACCACCACGACCATCCTCCCGGCGGATGGTTTGGGTTGTAGTCCTGTACTATCTGCGTCCTCTCACCACTCACCACCACGACCATCCTCCCGGCGGATGGTTTGGTTGTAGTCCTGTACTATCTGCGTCCTCTCACCACTCACCACCACGACCATCCTCCCGGCAGATGGTTTGGTTATAGTCCTGTACTATCTGCGTCCTCTCACCACTCACCACCACGACCATCCTCCCGGCGGATGGTTTGGTTGTAGTCCTGTACTATCAGCGTCCTCTCACCACCACCACCACGACCATCCTCCCGGTGGATGGTTTGGTTGTAGTCCTGTACTATCTGCGTCCTCTCACCACTCACCACCACGACCATCCTCCCGGCGGATGGTTTGGTTATAGTCCTGTACTATCTGCGTCCTCTCACCACTCACCACCACGACCATCCTCCCGGCGGATGGTTTGGTTGTAGTCCTGTACTATCAGCGTCCTCTCACCACCACCACCACGACCATCCTCCCGGCGGATGGTTTGGTTGTAGTCCTGTACTATCTGCGTCCCCTCACCACCACCACCACGACCATCCTCCCGGCGGATGGTTTGGTTGTAGTCCTGTACTATCTGCGTCCTCTCACCACCACCACCACGACCATCCTCCCAGCAGATGGTTTGGTTGTAGTCCTGTACTATCTGCGTCCTCTCACCACCACCACCACGACCATCCTCCCGGCGGGTGGTTTGGTTGTAGTCCTGTACTATCTGCGTCCTCTCACCACCACCACCACGACCAATCCTCCCGGCGGATGGTTTTGGTTGTAGTCCTGTACTATCTGCGTCCTCTCACCACCACCACCACGACCATCCTCCCGGCGGATGGTTTGGTTGTAGTCCTGTACTATCTGCGTCGTCTCACCACCACCACCACGACCATCCTCCCGGCGGATGGTTTGGTTGTACTCCTGTACTATCTGCGTCCTCTCACCACCACCACCACGACCATCCTCCCGGCGGATGGTTTGGTTGTAGTCCTGTACTATCTGCGTCCTCTCACCACCACCACCACGACCATCCTCCCGGCGGATGGTTTGGTTGTAGTCCTGTACTATCTGCGTCCTCTCACCACCACGACCATCCTCCAGGCGGATGGTTTGGTTGTAGTCCTGTACTATCTGTGCCCTCTCACCACTCACCACCACGACCATCCTCCCGGCGGATGGTTTGGTTGTAGTCCTATACTGTCTGCGTCCTCTCACCACCCACCACCACGACCATCCTCCCGGCGGATGGTTTGGTTGTAGTCCTGTACTATCTGCGTCCTCTCACCACTCACCACCACGACCATCCTCCCGGCGGATGGTTTGGTTGTAGTCCTGTACTATCTGCGTCCTCTCACCACCACCACCACCACTATCCTCCCGGCGGATGGTTTGGTTGTAGTCCTGTACTATCTGCGTCCTCTCACCACCCACCACCACGACCATCCTCCCGGCGGATGGTTTGGTTGTAGTCCTGTACTATCTGCGTCCCCTCACCACCACCACCACGACCATCCTCCCGGCGGATGGTTTGGTTGTAGTCCTGTACTATCTGTGCCCTCTCACCACCACCACCACGACCATCCTCCCGGCGGATGGTTTGGTTGTAGTCCTGTACTAACTGCGTCCTCTCACCACCACCACCACCACCACGACCATCCTCCCGGCGGATGGTTTGGTTGTAGTCCTGTACTATCTGCGTCCTCTCACCACCACCACCACGACTATCCTCCCGGCGGATGGTTTGGTTGTAGTCCTGTACTATCTGCGTCCTCTCACCACCACCACCACGACCATCCTCCCGGTGGATGGTTTGGTTGTAGTCCTGTACTATCTGCGCCCTCTCACCACCACCACCACGACCATCCTCCCGGCGGATGGTTTGGTTGTAGTCCTGTACTATCTGCGTCCTCTCACCACCACCACCACGACCATCCTCCCGGCGGATGGTTTGGTTGTAGTCCTGTACTATCTGCGTCCTCTCACCACTCACCACCACGACCATCCTCCCGGCGGATGGTTTGGTTGTAGTCCTGTACTATCTGCGTCCCCTCACCAACACCACCACGACCATCCTCCCGGCGGATGGTTTGGTTGTAGTCCTGTACTATCTGCGTCCTCTCACCACTCACCACCACGACCATCCTCCGGCGGATGGTTTGGTTGTAGTCCTGTACTATCTGCGTCCTCTCACCACTCACCACCACGACCATCCTCCCGGCAGATGGTTTGGTTATAGTCCTGTACTATCTGCGTCCTCTCACCACTCACCACCACGACCATCCTCCCGGCGGATGGTTTGGTTGTAGTCCTGTACTATCAGCGTCCTCTCACCACCACCACCACGACATCCTCCCGGTGGATGGTTTGGTTGTAGTCCTGTACTATCTGCGTCCTCTCACCACTCACCACCACGACCATCCTCCCGGCGGATGGTTTGGTTATAGTCCTGTACTATCTGCGTCCTCTCACCACTCACCACCACACCCATCCTCCCGGCGGATGGTTTGGTTGTAGTCCTGTACTATCAGCGTCCTCTCACCACCACCACCACGACCATCCTCCGGCGGATGGTTTTGGTTGTAGTCCTGTACTATCTGCGTCCCCTCACCACCACCACCACGACCATCCTCCCGGCGGATGTTTGGTTGTAGTCCTGTACTATCTGCGTCCTCTCACCACCACCACCACGACCATCCTCCCAGCAGATGGTTTGGTTGTAGTCCTGTACTATCTGCGTCCTCCTCACCACCACCACCACGACCATCCTCCCGGCGGGTGGTTTGGTTGTAGGTCCTGTACTATCTGCGTCCTCTCACCACCACCACCACGACCATCCTCCCGGCGGATGGTTTTGGTTGTAGTCCTGTACTATCTGCGTCCTCTCACCACCACCACCACGACCATCCTCCCGGCGGATGGTTTGGTTGTAGTCCTGTATATCTGCGTCGTCTCACCACCACCACCACGACCATCCTCCCGGCGGATGGTTTGGTTGTACTCCTGTACTATCTGCGTCCTCTCACCACCACCACCACGACCATCCTCCCGCGGATGGTTTGGTTGTAGTCCTGTACTATCTGCGTCCTCTCACCACCACCACCACGACCATCCTCCCGGCGGATGGTTTGGTTGTAGTCCTGTACTTATCTGCGTCCTCTCACCACCACACACATCCTCCAGGCGGATGGTTTGGTTGTAGTCCTGTACTATCGTGCCCTCTCACCACTCACCACCACGACCATCCTCCCGGCGGATGTTGGTTGTAGTCCTATACTGTCTGCGTCCTCTCACCACCACCACCACGACCATCCTCCCGGCGGATGGTTTGGTTGTAGTCCTGTACTACTGCGCCTCCTCTCACCACTCACCACCACGACCATCCCACCGGCGGATGGTTTGGTTGTATCCTGTACATCTGCGTCCTCTCACCACCACCACCACCACTATCCTCCCGGCGGATGGTTTGGTTGTATCCTGTACTATCTGCGTCCTCTCACCACCCACCACCACGACCATCACTCCGGCGGATGGTTTGGTTGTAGTCCTGTACTATCTGCGTCCTCTCACCACTCACCACCACGACCATCCTCCCGGCGGATGGTTTGGTTGTAGCCTGTACTATCTGCGTCCTCTCACCACCACCACCACCACTATCCTCCCAGCGGATGGTTTGGTTGTAGTCCTGTACTATCTGCGTCCTCTCACCACCCACCACCACGACCATCCTCCCGGCGGATGGTTTGGTTGTAGTCCTGTACTATCTGCGTCCTCTCACCACTCACCACCACGACCACTCCCGGCGGATGGTTTGGTTGTAGTCCTGTACTATCTGCGTCCCCTCACCACCACCACCACGACCATCCTCCCGGCGGATGGTTTGGTTGTAGTCCTGTACTATCTGCGTCCCCTCACCACCACCACCACGACCATCCTCCCGGCGGATGGTTTGGTTGTAGTCCTGTACTATCTGCGTCGTCTCCCACCACCACCACGACCATCCTCCCGGGATGGTTTGGTGTAGTCCTGTACTATCTGGGTCCTCTCACCACCACCACCACGACCATCCTCCCGGCGGATGGTTTGGTTGTAGTCCTGTACTATCTGCGTCCCCTCACCACCACCACCACGACCATCCTCCCGGCGGATGGTTTGGTTGTAGTCCTGTACTATCTGCGTCCTCTCACCACTCACCACCACGGCCAATACCCCAGCCCACTCATACTCCCGCCCCCTCACCACTCACCACCACGGCCAATACCCCAGCCCACTCATACTCCCGCCCTCTCACCACTCACCACCACGGCCAATACCCCAGCCCACGCATACTCCCCGCCCCCTCACCACTCACCACCACGGCCAATACCCCAGCCCACTCATACTCCCCGCCCTCTCACCACTCACCACCACGGCCAATACCCCAGCCCACTCATACTCCCCGCCCCCTCACCACCCACCACCACGGCCAATACCCCAGCCCACTCATACTCCCGCCCCCTCACCCACTCACCACCACGGCCAATACCCCAGCCCACTCATACTCCGCCCCCTCACCACCTCACCACCACGGCCAATACCCCAGCCCACTCATACTCCCGCCCCCTCACCACTCACCACCACGGCCATACCCCAGCCCACTCATACTCCCGCCCCCTCACCACTCACCACCACGGCCATACCCATAGCCCACTCATACTCCCGTCCCCTCACCACCCACCACCACGGCCAATACCCCAGCCCACTCATACTCCCGGCCCCTCACCACCCACCACCACGGCCACTACCCCAGCCCACTCATACTCCCGCCTCCTCACCACCCACCACCACGGCCACTACCCCAGCCCACTCATACTCCCGCCTCCTCACCACCCACCACCACGGCCACTACTCCAGCCCACTCATACTCCCGCCTCCTCACCACCTACCACCACGGCCACTACCCCAGCCCACTCATACTTCCGTCCTCTCACCACCCATCACCACGGCCAATACCCCAGCCCACTCATTCTCCCGCCCCCTCACCACCACGGCCACTACCCCAGCCCACTCATACTTCCGTCCTCTCACCACCCATCACCACGGCCAATACCCCAGCCCACTCATACTCCCGCCCCCTCACCACCCACCACCACGGCCACTACCCCAACCCACTCATACTCCCGTCCCCTCACCACCAACCACCACGGAAACTACTCCAGCCCACTCATACTCCCGTCCCCTCACCACCAACCACCACGGAAACTACTCCAGCCCACTCATACTCCCGTCCTCTCACCACCCACAACAACGGCCACTACCCCACAACCCACTCATACTCCCGTCCCCTCACCACCAACCACCACGACCACTACCCCAGCCCACTCATACTCCCGTCCCCTCATCACCCACAACAACGGCCACTACCCCCAACCCACTCATACTCCCGTCCCCTCACCACCAACCACCACGACCACTATCCCAGCCCACTCATAACTCCCGTCCTCTAACCACCCACTACAACGGCCACTACCCCAGCCTACTCTTACTCCTGTCCCCTCACCACCCACCACCACGACCACTAACCCAGCCCACCATACTCCCGTCCTCTCACCACCCACCACCACGACACTACCCCAGCCCACTCATACTCCCGTCCTCTCACCACCCACCACACGACCACTACCCCAGTCCCACTCATATCCCGTCCTCTCACCACCCACCACACGGCCACTACCCCAGCCACTCATACTCCCGTCCTCTCACCACCCACCACCAGGCCACTACCCCAGCCCACTCATACTCCAGTCTCTCACCACCCACCACCACGACCACTACCCCAGCCCACTCATACCCCGTCCTCTCACCACCCACCACCACGGCCATACCCCAGCCCACTCATACTCCCGTCCCCTCACCACCCACCACCACGACCACTACCCCAGCCCACTCATACTCCAACCCCTCACCACCCACCACCACGGCCACTACCCCAGCCCATCATACTCCCGCCCCCTCACCACCCACCACAACGGCCACTAACCCAGCCCTCTCATACTCCCGCCCCTCACCACACCACCACCACGAGCACTGCCCCAGCCCACTCTTACTCCCGCCCCTCACCACCCACCACCACGACCACTGCCCCAGCCCACACATACTCCCGCCCCCTCACCGCCCACCACCACGACCACTACCCCAGCCCACTCATACTCCCGCCCCCTCACCATCCACCACAACGACCACTACTCCAGCCCACTCATACTCCCGCCCCCTCACCACCCACCACAACGACCACTACTCCAGCTCACTCATACTCCCACCCACTCATCAACCATCCCACGCCCTCTCACCATCCACATCCACGGCGGCGATGGTGGTGGTGATAGTCGTGGTGATGGTGATAGTCGTGGTGGTGGTGATAGTTGTGGTGGTGATAGTTGTGGTGGTGATAGTCGTGGTGGTGGTGGTGATAGTTGTGGTGGTGATAGTCGTGGTGATGGTGGTGATAGTTGTGGTGGTGATAATCGTAGTGATGGTGGTGATAGTTGTGAAGGTGGTGAAGTTGTGGTGGTGACAGTAGTAGAGGGAGAGGGAGGGAGAGAGGAGGGATAAAGAGGGAGGGGAGAGAGGGAGATGGGGAGAGAGAGGAAGGGAGGGAAAGAGCAAAAGGGAGAGAAAGGGAAAGAGAGGAAGGGAGAGGGAGGAAAAGAGAGGAAGGTAAAAGAGAGGAAGGGAGAGGGAGGGTAGGAAGAAGGTAGCGAAAGCAGGAAGGAGGAATGGTGGGGAAGAGGGTGGTGGAGTGTGGGGAGTGGGAGGAGGAAGGGGAGGGTGAGGGGGAGAGTTGGGGAGGTTCGTGAGCCGGTGGGGAAGGGTGGTGGAGAGGGTTGAGGAGGGTGGTGGAGAGGGGTTGAGAAGGGTGGTGGAGAAGGTTGAGGAAGGGTGGTGGAGAGGGTTGAGGGAGGGGGTGGTGGAGACTGTTGAGGGAGGGTGGTGGAGACTGTTGAGGGAGGGTGATGGAGAGGGTTGGGGGAGGGGTGGTGGAGAGGGTTGAGGGAGGGTAGTGTAGAGGGTTGATGGAGGGTGGTGGAGAGGGTTGAGGGAGGGTTGGTGGAGAGGGTTGAGGGAGGGTGGTGGAGAGGGTTGATGGAGGGTGGTGGAGACTGTTGAGGGAGGGTGGTGGAGAGGGTTGAGGGAGGGTGGTGGAGAGGGTGAGGAGGGTGGTGGGAGGGTTGAAGGAGGGTGGTGGAGAGGGTTGAGGGAGGGTGGTGAAGAAGGTTGAGGATGGTGGTAGAGGGTTGAAGGAGGGTGGTGGAGAGGGTTGAAGGAGGGTGGTGGGAGAGGTTGAGGGAGGGTGGTGGAGAGGGTTGAGGGAGGGTGGTGGAGAGGGTTGATGGAGGGTGGTGGAGAGGTTGAGGGAGGGTGGTGGAGAGGGTTGAGGGAGGGTGGTGGAGAGGGTAGATGGAGGGTGGTGGAGACTGTTGAGGGAGGGTGGTGGAGACTGTTGAGGGAGGGTGATGGAGAGGGTTGGGGGAGGGTGGTGGAGAGGGTTGAGGGAGGGTAGTGTAGAGGGTTGAGGAGGTGGTGGAGAGGGTTGAGGGAGGGTGGTGGAGAGGGTTGAAGGAGGGTGGTGGAGAGGGTTGAAGGAGGGTGGTGGAGAGGGTTGAGGGAGGGTGGTGGAGAGGGTTGAGGGAGGGTGGTGGAGAGGGTTGAGGGAGGGTGGTGGAGAGGTTGAGGGAGGGTGGTGGAGAGGGATGAGGGAGGGTGGTGGAGAGGGTTGCTGGAGGGTGGTGGAGAGGGTTGAGGGAGGGTGGTGGAGAGGGTTGAGGGAGGGTGGTGGAGAGGGTTGAGGAGGGTGGTGGAGAGGGTTGAAGGAGGGTGGTGGAGAGGGTTGAGGGAGGGTGGTGGAGAGGGTTGAGGAGGGTGGTGGAGAGGGTGAGGGAGGGTGGTGGAGAGGGATGAGGGAGGGTGGTGGAGAGGGTTGCTGGAGGGTGGTGGAGAGGGTTGAGGGAGGGTGGTGGAGAGGGTTGGGGAGGGTTGAGGGAGGGTAGTGGAGAGGGTTGAGGGAGGGTGGTGGAGAGGGTTGAGGGAGGGTGGTGGAGAGGGTTGGGGAGGGTGGTGGAGAGGGTTGAGGGAGGGTGGTGGAGAGGGTTGAGGGAGAGTGGTGGAGAGGGTTGAGGG
>NC_069440.1:10661818-10694318 GCF_026875155.1 Cherax quadricarinatus | reverse complement strand
CCCCTCCTCCCGGGGATGGTTTGGTTTTATTTCCCGTTTCTAAATGCGTCCCTTCACCCCCAACCCCCCACCAACCCGACCCCTCCTCCCCGGGGGATGGGTTTTGGGTTTAGTCCTGTACTTCTGCGTCCCCTCACCCCCCACCACCCCCGACTTCCTCCCGGCGGATGGTTTGGTTTTTAGCCCGGGGCCCATCTGCGTCCTTCCCACCACCCCCACGGGCCATCCTCCCGGTGGGATGGTTTGGTTGTTGTCCTTTTACTTTTTGGGCCCCCCTCACCACCCCCCACCCCGACCCTTTCCCCCCGGGGATGGGTTTTGGTTGGTTTCCTATACTATCGGGGTCCTTTCATCCCCACCCCACCACGACCCTCCTCCCGGCGGGGTTTGGTTGTAGTCCTGTACTATCTGCGTCCTTCACCTCTCACCAACCCCGACCATCCTCCCGGCGGTTTGGTTTTGGGGTAGTCCTGTACTATCTTTCGTCCCCTCACCAAACACCCCCCGACCATCCTCCCGGCGGAAAGGTTTGGTTGTTGTCCCCGTTCTAAAAAGCTCCTCTTTACCCTCCCACCACGACCCCTCCTCCCGGCGGATGGTTTGGTTGTAGTCCTGTTTCTATCTGTCGTCCTTTTCACCATCACCACCACGACCATCCTCCCCGGGGAAAAAGGGGGTTTGGGGTTTTTAGTCCTGTACTATTTTTGCGTCCTCCACCCACACCACAAACCCACCTCCCCCCCCCCCCGGCGGATGGTTTGGTTGTTGTCCTTTTACCCCTTTCAGCGGGCTTAAACCCCCACCCCCCGGCCATCCTCCCCCGGGGGATGGTTTTTTGGTTTTTAGTCCCCCGGCCCATCTGCGTCCCCTCACCACTCCCACCACGGGCCATCCTCCCGGCGGAAAAGGTTTTGGGTTTTAGTTTCCCGTACTATCTGCCGGTCTCTTTACCCCCTCCCCCACACCTCCTCCTCCGGCGGGGTTGGGTTTTTGGGTTGTAAATCCTGTTTCTTTTCGCCCTCCTCCCCCCACCCCACCGGCCCTTCCCCCCCGGGGGGGGGGGGTTTTTTGGTTTGGTTGTAGTCCTGTACCCATCCCGGGTCCCCTCAAACCCTCCCCACCACGGGCCATCCCCCCGGGGATGGTTTGGTTGTAGTCCTGTACTATCTGCGTCCCCTCACCACCCCCAAACCCCGACCATTCCCCCCAGCAGAGGGTTTTTGGGTTTTAGTCCTGTACATCTGCGTTCCCCTCACCCCCACCACCACCATCCTCCCGGGGGCGTGGTTTGGTTGTTTCCTGTACTATCTGCGTCCTCTCCCCCACCACCCCCCCCGACCCCCTCCCCGGGGGATGGTTTGGTTTGTAGTCCTTTTACTTTTTGGCCCTCCCCTCACCACACCCCCACGACCTTTCCCCCCGGCGGAAAGGTTTTGGGTTTTAGTTTCCCGTACTATTGGGTCGTCTCACCCCCACCCCCACGACCTTTTCCCCCCGGGGTGGTTTGGGGTTTTACCCTGTACATTTCGTCCCCTCACCCCCCCACCACGACTTCCCCCCGGCGGATGGTTTGGTTGTAGTCCTGTACTATCTGCCCTCCTTCCCCCAAACCCAACCCCGACCACCCCTCCCCGGCGGATGGGGTTTTGGGTTTTTTAGTCCTTTTATATCTGCGTCCTCTCACCCCCACGACCATTTCCCCCTGGCGGAAAGGTTTGGGGTTTTAGTCCTGGTTTCTTTTCTTGCCCTCTCCCCCATCACACCACGGACCATCCTCCCGGCGGATGGTTTGGGTTTTTAGTCCCCCCTTTCTGTCTGGTCCCCTCACCACTCACCACCCCGCCATCCTCCCCGGGGGATGGGTTTTGGTTTTTGTCCCGTAATTCTGCCCTCCCCTCACCCCCTCACCACCCCGGCCATCCTCCCGGGGGATGGTTTGGTTGTAGTCCTGTTTCTATCTGGCCCCGGTCCTCGACCCCCACCACCACACTATCCTCCCGGCGGGGTTTTTTGTTTGGTTTTTAAATTTGTACCTTCTATCTGGTTTCCCCTTTACCACCCCCACCACGACCATCCTCCCCCGGGGGTGGTTTGGGGTTTTAGTCCTTATATCTGCGTCCCCCACCACCACCCCACGGACCCTCCTCCCCGGGGGATGGTTTGGGGTTTTAGTCCCGTACTAAACGGCCCCCCTTTACCAAAACCCCCACCCGCCCTCCTCCCGGGGATGGTTTGGGTTTTTGTCCTGTTTTAACTGGTTTCCCCTTTACCAACCACCACCCACCAAAAGACCATCCTCCCCCGGATGGGTTTGGTTGTAGTCCTTTTTTTTTTTTTACTATCTGGTTCCCCACCCCCCCCCCCACGATATCCTCCCGGCGGATTTGGGTTTGGGTTTTTTAGTCCTGTTTCTATCTGCGTTTCCCCCCTCCCACCCCCACCCGACCTTTCCCCCCGGTGGATGGTTTGGTTGTAAATCCCGGGCTTTTTGCGCCCCCTCACCAACCCCCCACCACGACCATCCTCCCGGGGATGGTTTGGTTTTTGAGTCCTGTACCTTTGCGTCCCTCTCACCCCCCCATCCACCCACCCCCCTCCCGGCGGATGGTTTGGGTTTTAGTCCTGTACTATTTTGCGTCCTTTCACCAAAATTACCCACCGCCCATCCTCCCGGGGGTTTGGGGTTTTGGTTTTAGTTTCCGTACTATCTGCGTCCCCCCACCAAAAACCCCCCCACGACCCCTCCCCCCGGCGGATGGTTTGGGAGGGAAATCCTGTTTCTTTTGGGTCCCCTCCCACTCCCCCACCACGCCCTTCCCTCCCCCGGGGGATGGTTTTGGTTTTCGCCTTTACTATCTGCCCCCCCCCTCCCCCTCACCAACCCCGAACCCTTTCCCCCCGGAAATTTGGGTTTTGGTTTTCCTATAAAAAAAAACCCTCCCCTTTCCCCCCCCTCCAAACCCCCCTTCCCCACCCAAAAAAAAATTAAAACCCCCCTCCTTCCCCAATTTTTAAAAAAAAAAAACCCTCCTTTCCCAAAAAAAAAAAAACCATCGCCCTCCCTTCAAAAATAAAAAAAACCCAGAAAAACCCCCCGGGGTTTTTTAGTTTCCCGTCCATCTGCGTCCTCTCACCCAACCCCCCCACCGGGCCTCCTCCCGGCGGATGGGTTTTTGGGTTTTAGTCCCCGTACTATTTAAACGTCCCCTCAACCCCCCCAACCCCACGACCCCTCCTTTCCCGGGGGGGGGGGATGGTTTTGGGGTAGTCCTGTACTATCTGCCCCCCTCTCCCCCCCACCACCAGACCTCCCCCCGGCGGAAAGGGTTTTGGGTTTAGTCCTGTACTATCTGGTCCTCTCACCCCTACCCCACGCCATCCTCCGGGGGAAGTGGTTTTTTTTTAGTCCTGTACTATTTTGCTCCTCTCACCAACCCCCCACCACGGGCCTTTCCCCAAAGGCGGGTTGGTTTGGTTTTGTCCGGGACTTTTCTGCGTTCCCCCCCCACCCCCACCCCCGAACCATCCTCCCGGCGGATGGTTTTTGGGTTTTAGTCCCGTACTTTCTGCGTCCTCTCACCCCCACCACCACGACCCATCTCCCGGACGGGTGGTTTGGTTTTAGTCCTGTAAATTTGGGGTCCTTCACCACCAAAAAACCCCGGGCCCCTTTCCTTTAGGCGGGTGGTTTTGGGTTTTTACTCGGAACTAAACTGCGGGCCTCTCAAACCCCCACCCACCACGACCATCCCCCGGGGATGGTTTGGTTGTAGTCCTGTATAATTTTCGTCCTCTCACCAAACCCCACCAAAGACCATCCTCCCCCCGGGGGATGGGTTTTGGGTTTTAATCCCTGTACTTTTTTGCGTCCTCTCACCCCCACCACGCCAAACCTCCCCCCGGTTTGGGTTTTGGGTTTTATTCCGGGACTATCTGGTTCCCTCCACCACCACCACCCGACCATCCTCCCCGGGGGATGGTTTTGGTTGTTTGGTTTCCCTTTCTTCTGGTCCTTTTTCACCACCCCTCCCACGCCCCAAACCTCCCGGGGGGATGGTTTTGGTTTTTTGTCCCGAAATATCTGCGTCCCCTCACCCACCACCGGGGCCCTCCCCCCGGGGTGGTTTGGTTTTTTGTCCCGTTTCTATCTGGCCCCCCCCACCACCACCCACCAATTCCTCCCGGCGGATGGTTTTTGGGTTTTAGTCCTTACTTCTGCGTCCCCTCACCAAAAACCCCACGCCCCTCCCCCCGGCGGATGGGTTTGGTTGGGAGTCCTGTACTATCTGCGTCCCCCTCACCCCTCACCACCACGACCATCCCCCCGGGGATGGTTTGGTTGTAGTTGTACTATTGCGTCCTCTCACCCCACCACCACCCCACTATCCTCCCGGGGGTTTGGGTTTTTGGGTGTCCTGTTTCTATCTGGTCCTCTCACCACCCACCCCCACGAACCCTCTCCGGGGGATGGTTTTGGTTTTAGTTCCCGGGACTAAACTGCGTCCTCTCACCCTCACCAACCCCGGCCATCCCCCCGGCGGATGGTTTGGTTGTAGTCCCGTACTAAACTGCGGGCCTCTCACCAAAACCCCCACCACCATTTCCCCCCGGGGGATTGGGGGTTTTGGGTTTTAGTCCGGTACATCTGGTTTTCCCCTCCCCCCCCACCACGACCATTTCCCCCGGCGGATGGTTTTTTGGGGGTTGTCTGTACTATCTGCGTCCTCTCCCACCCCCCCACGACCATTTCCCGGGGTTTGGGTTTTGGTTTTAGTCCGTACTTTCTTTGGGCCCCCCCCCCACCACCACCACCCACCAAACCTCCGGGGGGATGGTTTGGGTTTTTGGCCCGTACTATTTTGGGGGTTTCCCCTCCCACCCACCAAACCCCGACCCCTTTTCCCCGGGGAAGGTTTGGGGAGTCCTGTAAATATCGGCGTGCTCACCACCACCACCACGGCCAAAACCCCAAAACCAACTCTTCCTTTCCCCCCCCACACTCCCCCATTTTTTTGGCCAATAATTCACCCCTCCACCCACAGACCCCCTTCCCCGGGGAATTTTTTACAACACGCCCTTTTTCCGCCCACCAGGCCAATACCCCAGCCCCAAACCCCTACTCCCGCCCCCTCACCACTAACCCCCCACGGCCAAACCCCAGCCCATCATTTAAATTTCCCCCCCCTCCCCAACTCCCCACCCCCGGCCCAAAACCCCAGGCCCACCTTTCCCCGGCCCCCCCCACCCAAACCCCCCCACGGCCCATTCCCCCAGCCCAAATCGTTTCCCCCCCCCTCCCCCACCCACCAAATCTCCCCCCTACCCCGCGCCCCACCCCCCCCCAACCACCCAAAACCCCGCCCCCTCCCCACCCCACCCCTCCCCCCAGGCCAAAACCCCAGCCCACTCATACTCCCCCCCATCCACTCACCACCACGGCCAATTTCCCCGCCCATCCCTTTTTTTTCCCGCCCCTCACCCCTCCCACCTCGGCCAAAAACCCAGCCCCCTCATACTCCCCCCCCTTCCCCCCACCACCACCACGGCCTTTCCCCCCGCCCACTCCTTTCCCCCCGGCCCCCACCACCCTCCCACCCGGCCCAAAACCCCGCCCACTCATTCTTTCCCCCCCTCTCCCACCCCAAACCAAACCCCCGGCCCACCCCGCCCCCTCATCTCCCCCCTCCTCCCCCACCCAACCCCCCCCCACCCCCCCCACCTTTTCTCCGGCCCCTTTCCCCCCCAAACTCCCGCCCCTCCCTCTCCCCCCATTCCACCTCGGCCAACCCCAGCCCCCTTATATTTTCCCCCTCCCCACCCTTTACCACGGCCAATACCCCGCCCCTCCTTTTTCCCCCCCCTCACCCCACGGCCCCCCCTTAACCCCCCCCCACTCAATTCCCTCCTCCCTCCCCCCTTCCCCAAAAACCAAAAACCCCGCCCCCCCCATTCTCCCGCCCCCTCACCACCCACCCCCACGGACTAACCCCCCTTTCCCCCTCAATCCCGGGCCCCTCACCCCCAACCACCACCCGGAAAAACTACCCGCCCCCCTTTTTACTCCCCCTCCCCTCCCCACCAACCCCACGGGGAAAATTTTTCCAGCCCACTTTATACTCCGTCCTTTCCCACCCCCCACAAAAAAGGCCCCCTTTCCCCCAAACCCCCTAAAACTCCCCCCCCTCACCAACCAACACGACCCTTTAACCCCCGCCCACTCTTAAATTCCCGTCCCCTCAGCCCCCACAACAAAGGCCACTTCCCCCAACCCCCCTCATCTTTCCCCTCCCTCACACCCAAACCCCCACGAACCCCTTTCCCCGCCCCCCTAATTAATCCCGTCCTCTAAACCACCCCCTTCAAAAGGCCACTTCCCCCCGCCTACTTTTACTTCCCCGTCCCCTTTACCCCCACCACCCCGACATTTTCCCCGGCCCCCCACTCCTTTTCCCCGTCCTCTCCCCCCCCCCAAGACCACTACCCCCGCCCACCTCTCCCGGGCCTCTCACCCCCACCACCACGACCCTCCCCAGGGCCCCCTCTTTTTTTTCCCCTCTCTCACCACCACCCCACCCGGGCCCCTACCCCCGGGCCCAAAATTTTTTACTTCCCCTCCTCCCCACCACCCACCCCCACGGCCACTACCCCGCCACTCACTTCCTCCCTCCCAACCACCCCCCCACCCGTACCACTACCCCGCCCCACTATTTTCCCCTCCCTCACCACCCCCACCCGGCCAAATACCCCCCGCCCCACTCATACTCCGTCCCCTCACCACCCCCACCACGCCCCCGTCCCCAGCCCAAATCTTTCTTTCCCCCAAAACCCCTCCACCCACCACCACCCGGCCATACCCCGACCCCTCATACTCCCCCCCCCAACCCCCCCACCACAAAAGGGGCCCCCTACCCCCCGCCCCGCTCAAAACTCCCGCCCCCTCCCCCCACCACCACGAGCACTGCCCCAAACCCCTCTTACTCCCCCCCCCCTCACCACCCAACCACCCCCTCCACTGCCCCCGCCCCCCCCTCAACTCCGCCCCCCCCCCCGCCCCCCCCCACGACCCCTTCCCCGGGCCCCCCCTCCCTTAAATCCCGCCCCCTCCCCCACCACCTCACCCACCCCCTACTCCAGCCCCCTATACTCCCGCCCCCCCCACCCCACCACAACGGGACCACTACTCCCAGCTCACTCATACTCCCCCCCAAAATTTTTTCAACCCTCCCCGCCCTCTCACCTTTCCCCATCCACGGCGGCGATGGGGTGGTGATTTGTTTTTTGTGGTGATGGTTTATAGTCGTGGTGGTGGGTATTTTTCTTAATTTTGTGGTTGAATGGGTTTGGGGTGTAGCCTTTTGGGGGTTTGTTTTCCCCCGGGGATTTGGTGGTTTTTGTGGTGAAACAGGGTGGTTGGTGATGGTAAGGTAAGGTTTGGGGGGGGTGTACCATTTAGGGGGAGGGGAGGGCAGGGGGGGTAAAGAGGGAGGGGGGTTTTCCGGGGAAAAAGGGGATGGGGGGAAAGGAAAAAGGGGGAAAGGTAAAAGGGAGGAGAAAGGGAAAAAAGGGGAAGGGGGAGGGAAAGGAAAAGAAAAGGTAAAGAGGGGGAAGGGGGAGGGAGGGTTGGGGGAAGGAAGGAGCGTTAAAACGGGGTGGAGGAACCCCCGGGGGGAAAAGGGTGGGGAGGGGAAAAGGGGGAGGGGGAAAAGGAAAAAAAGGGAAAAGGGGAGGGGGAGAAAAGGGGGAGGGGAAAGGGGTTGTGAAAAACCGGGTGGGGGAAGGGGTGGTTGGGGAAAAAAGGGTTGGGGGGGTGGGGGAAAAAGGGTTGGGGGGAAGGGGGGGGTGGGGGAATTGGGGGGGTTTTGAGGAAGGGGTGGGTGGGGGGGTGAGGGGGGTGGGGGGGGGAGAAGGGGTTTAGGGGGGGGGGTGGAGGGGGTTGAGGAAGGGGGGGATGGAGAGGGTTGGGGGAGGGTGGTTTGGGGAGGGGTTTAGGAGGGTTTTGGGGAGTGTTAGGGGGGGGTTGGGGGGTTTTGGGGGAAGGGGTGGGGAGAGGGTTGGGGGGAGGGAGGGGGTGGAGAGGGTTTTTGGGGGGGTTGGGGGGTTGGGGGAGAGGGTTGGGGGTGGGGGGGGTTTTGGTGGAAAGGGGGGGCTGTTGAGGGGGGGTGGTGGAGAAAGGGGTTTAGGGAGGGTGGTGGGAGGGGGGGTTTTAGGAGGGTGGGGGAGAGGGTTTTTAAGGAGGGTTGGGGGGGAGGGGTTTTAGGGGGGGGGTGGGGAAGGTTTAGGTTTGGGGGTGGAGAGGGGTTTTAAGGGAGGGTGGGGGGAGAGGGGTTTAAGGGGGGTTGGGGGAGAGGGTTTGGGGGGGGTGGTGAGAGGGTTGAGGGGAAAGGGGGTTTGGGGAAAGGGGTTTATGGAGGGTGGTGGGAGGGGTTTTTAGGGAGGGTGGTGGAGAGGGTTTTAGGGGGGTGGGGAGAGGGTAGGGGGAGGGGGGTGGGGGGACTGTTGAGGGGGGGTTGGGGGAGACTGTTGAAAAGGGGGGGGTGATGGAGAGGGTTGGGGGGGGGGTGGTGGGGTAGGGGGTTTAGGGGGGGTAGTGGTTTGGGGAGGGGGTTGAGGGGGGTGGTGGAAAGGGGTTGAGGGGGGGTGGTGGAGGGGTGAGGGGGGGGTGGAAAGAGGGTTGAAGGAGGGTGGGGGGGGGGGAGAGGGGGAGGGGAGGGTGGTGGAGAGGGGTTTTTTGGGGGGGTGGTGGAGGGGGTTTTGGGGGGGGTTTGGGGGAGAGGGTGAGGGAGGGGGGTGGAGAAGGGAGAAGGGGAGGGGGGGTGGTTTGGGAGGGGTTTCTGGGGGTGGTGGAGAGGGTTGAGGGGGGGTGGTGGACGGGGTTGGGGGGAGGGTGGGGGGAGAGGGTTGAGTGAGGGTGGTTTGGGGGGGGGGTTTTAAGGAGGGTGGTGGAGAGGGTTGAGGGAGGGTGGGGGAGGGGTTGGAGGGAGGGTTTGGGGGAAAAAGGGGGGTTTAGGGGGGGTGGTGGAAAGGGATTAGGGGGGTGGTGGGGAGGGTTGCTGGAGGGGGGGTGGAGAGGGTTGAGGGAGGGTGGTGGAGAGGGGTTGGGGAGGGGGGGGGGGGAGGGGAGTGGGGAGGGTTTGGGGGGGGTGGTGGAGAGGGTTTTAATGGAGGGTGGGGGAGGGTTGGGGGGGGGGTGGAGAGGGGGTTTGGGGAAAGGGGGGTGGAGAGGGTTGAGGGAGGGGGAGTGGTGGGAGGGTTTGGGAGGGTGGTGGAAAAGGGTTTTAAAGGGGGGGGTGGAGAGGGTTGAAGGAGGGGGGTGGAGAGGGTTGAGGGGGGTGGTTGAAAAAGGGGTTTTGGGGTGATGGTGGAAAAGGGTTTAAGGGGGTTGGGGGGGGAAAGGGGTTTTAAGGGAGGGTTGGGGGAAAGGGTTTTGGGGGGGGTGGTGGAGAGGGTTGAAGGGGGGGGTGGTGGGAGGGTTGAGGGAGGGTGGTGGGAGGGTTGTTTGGAAAGGGGGGTGGAGAATGCCCGAGGGGGGGTTTGGGGGAGACTGGTTGAGGGAAAGGGGGATGGAGAGGGTTGGGGGAGGGTGGGGTGGGAGGGTTGAGGGAGGGTTTGGGGGAGAGGGTTTAGGAGGGTGGGGGGAAAAGGGGTTTTAAGGAGGGTGGTGGAGAGGGGAGGGGGTGGTGGAGAGGGTTTAGGGGAGGGTGGTGGAGGGGTTGAAAAGGGGGGGTGGGGGGAGAGGGTTTTAGGGGGGTTTGTGGAGAGGGTTGAGGGGGGTGGTGGAGAGGGTTGGGGGGGGGGGTGGGTGGAGAGGGTTGAAAGGGGGGGTGGTGGAGGGCTGGTTTAGGGAGGGTGGGGGAGGGCTGTTGAGGGAGGGTGATGGAGAGGGTTGGGGGGGAGGGTGGTGGAGAAAGGGTTGAGGGGAAAGGGGGTGGGTTTGGGGGGGTTGGGGGGTGGGGGGAGGGGTTGAAGGAGGGTGGTTTGGAAAAGGGGTTTTTAGGAGGGTGGTGGGAGGGTTGAGGGAGGGGGGGTGGAGAGGGTTGAGGGAGGGTGGTGGGAGGGGGTTGAGGGGGGTTTGTGGAGAGGGTTTTAGGGAGGGGGTGGAGGAGGCCTTGGGGGGGGGTAGTGGAGAAGGGGTTTTAGGGAGGGGGGGTGGGAGGGTTTTAGGGGGGGGTTTGGGGGAAAAGGGTGAAAGGGAGGGTTGGTGGAGAGGGTGAAGGGGGGGGGTGGTGGGAGGGGTGAGGGAGGGTGGTTGGGAGAGGGTTGGGGAGGGGGGGTGGAGAGGGTCGAGGGAGGGTGGTTTGGGAGGGTTGAGGGGGGTGGTGGAAGGGTTGGGGGGAGGGTGGTGGGAGGGTTGAGGGAGGGGGGTGGAAAAAGGGGGGGGGGGGAGGGTGGGGGGTGAGGGGGTGGGGGGAGGGTGGTGGAAGGGTTTTAGGGAGGGTTTGGTTTGGGGAGGGTTGGGGAGGGTGGTGGAGGGGGGGAGGGGCCGGGGGGTGGAGAGGGCCCTCCCGAAGGGGAGGGGGGGTGGAGGGGTTTTAGGGGAGGGTTTGGGGGAGGGGGGCTGAGGGGAGGGTGGTGAGGAAAAGGGCTGGGGGGGTGGTTGGGGAGGGGGCCCGGGGGAGGGTGTTTGGGTTCCCCGTACACCCCGTCCTGGCCCCCTTTAAGGGCGGCCGGAAGGGGGGTGGATTTAGCCGCCCATCTTCCCTTTAAAAAGGCACGAAGCGCGCCCCCAAAGTCATACAAACACTCCCAAAACAACAAAGCAATTTAGCGGGAAAAGGCGGGGCCCCCGGGGCTGTGACTCGCCCCCCGCAAAAACCCCAAATAGGTTTAGTTAAAAAATAATGGTGGAGGAAAACAAAACACACCCCAATCAGGGAGAGGCGGGGCCCCGGAGCTATGACTCGACCCCCGCAACCCCCAAATAGGTGAGTATAAAACACACACACACACACATACACACCCACACATACACACACACAACACATACACATACCCAAAAACCCACGCAACAGCGAAGAGGCGGGGGGGCCCCCAGCTAGAAAAACGACCCCTTTCAAACCCCAAATAGGTGAGTACACACACCACTCAAAAAACACCTTACAACCCCCACACACACCAAATAACACACAAATTCCCCCACCCAACACATCACAACACACACACCTCATCACCACCCCCCCTTTTTCACACACAATAAAACACACACACCCCACACGCAAAAATATAAAACACATACACACACACACAACACCCCCACAAACAAATTTTATAAAAAATTAAAACACACCAAAAACACACACACACAAACACCAAAACCATTACCCCCACATACACACCCCCCATACACAACCCCCACCATTTAAAACACACACACCAAAAAAACACACACTTTCACACATACACACACACACATACACAACCAAAAAGGCCAAAAAATTGGGTTGGGAAAACACAAAATGAGTCAGAGAGATAGTAGGAAGGTATTTCTTCAGTCTAGGTTGGGGAAGGGGAGTGGGAATTTGCCTAGAAATGGGCGTAAGGGAGGCAGGAAACCCTTTTCACAGTTTTAAAAACGAGGTTTGAAAAAAGCTCAGGGGGCGGGGGGAAGGAGGGGGGCCGTTGCAAAAACGGTGTAAAAGGGGGGGCCAGGGGCTAGGGACTGCCCTGCCCACTTTGGGGGGGTCTTTGGGGGGACCCACTCCAAATTCATCTCCCCTTCGTTTCAAATTTAACCAAAACCAAACCGGCCACAAAATCACCTGGTTTTCAAATGACACACCTCACACCCTTTTTCACACTCGCTCCCACTTGTTTTCCAAACCCCGCACAAACCTACCAACCTTTTTTCCTACCCCAAAAACTTTCCCCATAACCCCCAAAAAACCCCCTCCCCTAGAAAAAACTCAATATAATACATTTAAACCACAATAAACCCCACCCAATTAAAAAATCCAATTACATTCCCACACCGCCCAAAAAACTATACCACAATTTCCCCAAATACCACACACCCAACAACCCACTTTAAAAACCCTCGACAACCAACCCTTTTCCCCTACCCAAATTTTTAAGCCCCCTCCCGCCCCCAACAATTTCTATGACCTATATCCCCCCTTTTAAACACCCTAACCCAAACCTATATATTATTTTTTGTTTTTTAAACAAAATACAACAACACCAAAACCAACATACACACACACCCAAAAAAATTAAACCCTTTACCATGAAAATTTTCACCCACTTTACACACAAAAACAATAAACAAATATTTTAACTGAATAATCCAAACATAATTCAACAATGTTACCCAAAACAAAAAATTTGGTAACAAACCCACCCTTTAATTATATAACATCATCACAGTACTAAACCAACCAAAAACACCTACTCAAAATACACCACACAACCCAACAAACCCCTTTTCCCCCAAAAAATCCAAATTATAATATTATTATTTCATATTAAATTGTATATTAAAATTTTTTAAACTTTTTTTTAAAAAAAATTTTTTTTTTTTTTCGGGGCCCCCCCCCTTTTTTTTTAAAAATTTTGGAAAAAACCCAAAAAAAAAAAATTTCCCTTGGGTTTTTTTTTTGTTTAAAACCCCAAAATTTTTTTTTTTTTACCTTTAAAATTTTTAAAAAAAAAAAATTTTTTTTTTTTTAAAAACCCCCCCCCCCCCCTTTTTTTTTTTTTTTTTATTTTCCCCCCCCCAAATTTTCCCCCCAAAAAAAAAACCCCCCCCCCACCCAAATTCCCCTTAAAAAAAAACCCAAAAAAAACCCCCCCAACCCTTCCCCTTTTTTTAAAAAACCCCTTTTTTAAAAATAAAAAAAAATTTTTTTCCCCCCCTTTCCCCCCAAAAAAAACCCCCCAACCCAACCCCCCAAAAAACATCCCCCCCCAAAAAAAAAAAAAAAAAACCCCCCCCCCCCCCCCCACCACCCCCCAATTCCCCCCCCCCAAAAAAAAAAAAAAACCCCCACCCCCCCAAAAAAAAATTTTTTTTTCCCCCCCCCCCCCCCCAAAAAACCAAACCCCCCCCCCAAAACCCCCCTTTAAAAAAACACCCCCCCCAAAAAAAATTTTTTTTTTAAAAAATTTTTTTTTTAAAAAAAAATTTTTAAAAATTTTTTTAAAATTTTTTTTTTCCCCCCCCCCCCCCCCCAACCCCCCCAAAAACCCCAAAAATTTTTTTAAAAAAAAAAAAAATGGGGGGGAAAAAAAAATTAAAACCCAAAAAAAAAAAGGGGGGGGGGGGCCCTTTCCCCGGGAAAAAACCCCCCCCAAAGGAAAAAAAAAGGGGGGGGGGCCTTTTCCTTTTTTTCCCCCCCCCCAAGGGGGGGGGTTTTTTTTTTTTCCTTTTTGGGGGAAAAAAAAGGGGGGGTTTTTTGGGGGGGAAAACCCCCCCCAAATTTTTTCCCCCAAAAAAAGGGGGGGGGGGGCCCCGGGGCCCCCCCCCCCCCCCAAACCCCCTGGGGGTTTTCTTTTTTCCCCCCCCCCAAAAAAAAACCCCCCCCCCGGGGGGGGGGGTTTTTTTTCCCCCCCCCCCCAAAAATTTTTTTTTGGGGCCCTTTTTTTAAAACCCCCAATCCCCCGGGGGAAAAGGGGGGTTTTTTTTTGGGGAAAAAACCCCCCCCAAAAGGGGGGGGGTTTTTTGTTTTTTTCCCCCCCCCCCCCCAATTCCCCCCCCCTTTTTTTTTTTTGTTCCCCTTTTTTCCCCCCCCCCTTTTCCCCCCCCCAAGGGGCCCCCCGGGGGTTTTTTTTTGGCCTTTTTTTCCCCCCCCCCCCCCCCCCCTTTTTTGGGGAAAGGGGCCCCCCCCCCCCCCCCCCAAAAAAAACCCCCCCCTTTTTTTTTCCCCAAAAACCCCCTCCCCCCCCCCAAAAAAAAATTTTTTTTTTCCCCCCCCCCCCCCTTTTTTATTTTTTCCCCCCCCCCCCTTTTCCCCCCCCCCCGGGGGGTTTTTTTTTTTTCGTTTTCCCCAAACCCCCCCCCCCCCCCCCTTTTTGGGGGGTTTGGGGTTTTTTTTTTTTCCCCCCCCCCCCCCCCCCCCCCCCGGGGGGGGGGGTTTTCCCCTTTTTTTTCCCCCCCCCCACCCCCCCCCCCCCGGGGGGGTTTTTTTTTGGGGGGCCCCGGTTTTTCCCCCCCCCCCCCCCCCGGGGGGGTTGGGGGGTTTTTTTTTTTTTTCCCCCCCCCCCAAACCCCCCCCGGGGTTTTGGGGGGTTTTTTGGGGCCCCCCCCCCCCCCCCCCCCCCCCCCCCCCCTTTTTTTTTTTTTTCCCCCCCCCAAAATTTTTGGGGGGTTTTTTTTTACCCCGGGGGCCCCCCCCCCCCCCCCCCCCCCCGGGGGGGGGGGGCCCCCACCCCAACCCCCCCCCCCCCAAAAGGGGGCCCTTCCCCTTTTTTTTCCCCCCCCCCTTTTTTGGGGGGGTTTTTAACCCCCCCCCTTCCCCCCCAAAATTTTTGGGGGGTTTTTTTTCCCCCCCCCCCCCCCCCCCGGGGGGGGGGTTTTTTTTAAAAAAACCCCCCCCCCCCCCAACCCCCCCCCCCCCGGGGGGGTTTTTTTTTTGGGGCCCCCCCCCCCCCCCCCCCCCCCCCCCCCCCCGGGGGGGGGCCTTTTTTGGGGGCCCCCCCCCCCCCCCCCCCCCCCCCGGGGGGGTTTTTTTTTTTTTCCCCCCCCCCAAACCCCCCCCCCCCCCCCCCCGGGGGGGGGTTTTTTTTTAAATTTTTTTACCCTTCCCCCACCCCCCCACCCCCTTTTTTTTTTTTTTTTCCCCCCCCCTTTTCCCCTTTTTCCCCCCCAAAAACCCCCCCCTTTTTCCCCCCCCCCTTTTTGGGGAAGGGGGGCCCCCTTTTTCCCCCCCACCCCCCAAAAATTCCCCGGGGGGGGTTTTTTTTTTAAAGGGCCCTTTCCCCCACCCCACCAAAAACCCCCCCCCCCCGGGGGGGGGGTTTCCCCCCCCCCCACCCCCCCCTTTTTTTTTGGGGGGGTTTTTTTCCCAAAACCCCCCCCCCCCCCCCGGGGCACACACAAACCCCAACACCAAAACACACAAAAACACCACAACCCCCACCCAAAAACAACCACACACATACAACACACACACATAACACACCAAAACACACGCAAAAAACAACAAACACATACACACCCCCACACAAAACCCACACACACACCCAAAAAAACCACAAAACACACACCAAACACACACACACCACCCCCCCCACACACACACACAACAAACACACAAAACACACAACACCCCACACAAAACACCCCCAAAACACACACACACACACACACCACAACACACGCACATAAACACACACACAAAAACACACACACACACATACACACACACACCCCACAGCACATACACACACACACACACACCAACCCCACACACCAACCTCAACACCACACCACACACACACACCACACCCAACACACCACAGACACAACACACACACACACCCCAACACCACACACACACGTATCGTAACACAAAAACAAGTTAGAAACTTTTAAAATCTATACATTGTGTGGTGGTAAATTTGAGGTTGGAGTTAAGGTAGATGATGACTTCAAACACAACCCCCATGTCTAAAAAGGTTCGATTTCTGCAAGTTTATCAATTTAAAAAATGTGCAAAAACTTGGGTTCTTACCGTTTTAAACGTTTTTTTTTTCCCCCCCCCAGTGGCTTTATCAGTCCAATACGAGAACGGCTGAAAATAGGGGTGTTTGGGTGTCGTCCCAGGTGGAAGTCGATTAAAACAGTCCATAGTCTTGTAAGAATACAGCATATGTTTGGTTAGGTAAAGGGTTTGTCAGGAAACAGTCGTGTGCCCTGACGCGGGTCTTAGTTTTGACCCCCGGGAGGACCCTTTTGGTCATCTGACCCAGGCCCTTTCCCCTTACACCCTTGCGCGACGAAGGAGGGCTTATATATGCAGAAAGGTAAAGGTAAGCAGTCGTAGGCAGTGTCCCTTCAAAAAATTCACAGGTGGAGTAGGTCATGACTATAGGTTTAGACAAGCTTAGAATTCCCTGTTCAAAATGTGTCTCTCAAGAATGTAGAAAAATTTTAACAAACTTTAATTGCTCTCAAAACCCTGGTAAGAATAATCAAGTGCTACTGGAAAAAACAAATATATAAATAACCTGGACAATTCAAACTTTCATGCTAAGACTGTTTCATTTTACTTGTCAATGTCCACTCCCCTATAGTCATGTCTCCCCACCAGTGAACCAGACATAAAAGGTATAAAAGTATGGGCCCTCGTTATGCTAACACCTTGTTTAAACAGCCCAAAGAAAGGAAATCCGTCAAAAATTTTGAAGCGAGTGGTTCACTCGTGAATAACATGGGGGCCCTTATTGCGTTGGTCGCTAGGTTCTCGCAGTGTCGCTTCCATTCATTTTCTTCTCGTTTTCTTTTTGTGGTTCCTACCCTGGTTTCGTGTACGCCAGGTGTGCCAGCCTACCCTGGTTACCGTGCTACAGCAGGGGGTGCCAGCCACTGTTACACCCCCTTTCCCCGTTTAAAAATAAATAAAATTAACAAAAAAAACAACATGAACAAAAAGCCCGAAACATGAAATGAAATAAAAAAATTTTTTCGAAGAAAAAGGGGAATACAAAAGGAATAATAAAGAATGGTTAAAAAAGGGAAAGGGGGTGCGAGCACAAAAAAAAAATAACGATTTAGAATTAATAGAGTAGGGTAAGGGGGGGAAAAAGAAGTAGTGGAGAAAATTGTGTGAAAGACTGAAGGAGGTTAGAAGTGGAGGAGAGAAGAGAGAAGGGGAGGGGAAAAGGAAAAAGGGGAGAGAGAAGGAGAAGAGGGGAGAGAGAGAGAGAGAGAGAGAGGGGGAGAGAGAGAGAGGGGAGAGGAGGGGAGCAATAAACTCGCCAAAAAAAAAGAAAACGTAAGAGGAATGTAGAATTAAATTTACACCAAATTTTGGAATGTGGAAAGTCACATTAAAGAAGGGAAATTTAGGGAAAACCCCGGGTTGGCGGACTTTAGTCCTGGAGGTGGGGAAAAACGTGCCCGCATCTGAAAGGGTGATGAGGGATGTTACAGTGCGGAGGTGGGAAGTCAGGGCACTCTGAAGGATGACTGGGATGTTACGTGCTGGAGGTGGGAAATACAGTTTCCCCCACTCTGAAGGGACTGAGGATGTTACAGTGCTGGAGGTGAGAAGTACAGTGCCTGCACTTGAAGGATACTGAGGATGTTACAGTTTTTTTGGAGGTGGGGAAATCAGTGCCTGCACTTGAAAAGGGTAGTGGGAGTTTCAGTGCTGGGGTTGGAAGTACAGTGCCTGCACTCTGAAGGATGATGGGGATGTTACAGTGCTGGGGGGTGGAATACAGGTTGCATCTGAAGGATGACTGAGGTGTTAAGTGCTGGAGGTGGGAAGTACAGTGCCGCACTCTGAGGAAGGGGAGTTACAGTGCTGGAGGTGGGGAAATACAGTGCCCGCACTCTGAAGGATGACTGGGATGTTACAGTGCTGGAGGTGAGAAGTACAGGCCTGCAAATCTGAAGGATGACTGGGATGTTACGTGTGGAGGTGAGAAGTAATGCCTGCATCTGAGGATGGTGAGGTGTTACAGTGCTGAGGTGGGGAAATACGTGCCTGCAATTAAGGGGGACTGAGGATGTTTCAGTGCTGGAGGTAGAAATACAGTGCCCGCACTCTGAAAGGGTGATGAGGATGTTACATTTTGGAGGTGAGAAAATACGTGCCCGCACTCTGAAGGTGAAGAGGATGTTACCCCGTGCTGGAGGTGGGAAGTACGTGCCTGCCTTGAAGGATGATGAGGATGTTTCAGTGTGGAGGGGGGGAAATACAGTGCTGCACTGAAGGGGTGAGTGAGGATGTTCAGTGCTGGAGGTGGGAAGTACAGTGCCTGCACTTTAAGGATGAGTGAGGATGTTACGACTGGAGGGGGAAGTACGTGCCTGCACTTGAAAGGTGGTGGGATGTTACAGTGCTGGAGGTGGGAAAGTACGTGCCTGCACCCAAAGGAGAGTGAGGGGGTTACAGTACTGGAGGTGGGAAAGACAGTGTTGCATCGAAGGTGAGGAGGATGTTACAGTACTGGAGGTGGGGAATACAGTGCCTGCACTCTAAGGATGAGTGAGGATGTTACAGTGCTGGAGGTGAGAAGTACGTGCTGCACTCTGAAGGAGATGAGGATGTTACGTGCTGGGGGGTGGGAATTTCAGTGCCTGCACTGAAGGATGACTGAGGGTGTTACAGTGTGGAGGTGGGAAGTACGTGCCTGCCTCTGAAGGATGATGGGATGTTCAGTGTGGAGGTGAGAAGTACAGGCCCGCCTCTGAAGGATGACTGAGGATGTTTACAAATAGGAGGTGAGAAGTACAGTGCTGCACTTGAAGGATGCTGAGGATGTTACAGTGTGAGGTGGGAAGTACGTGCCCGACTTGAAGGTGATGGGGTTCAGGGGAGGTGGGAAATCAGTGCCTGCACTCTGAAGGTGAGTGGGATGTTTTCGTGCTAGAGGTGGGAAGTACATCCGCACTCTGAAGGATGACTGAGGATGTTACAGGCTGGGGTGGGAAGTCAGTGCTGCACTCTGAAGGATGATGAGGATGTTACAGTGCTGGAGGTGGGGGTCGTGCCTGCACTTGAAGGAAAGAGTGGAGTTTACAGTATGGAGGTGGGGGGAAATAAGTGCCTGCCTTGAAGGTGAGAGGGTGTTACAGTGCTGGAGGTGGGAGTACAGTTTCCGCACTCTGAAAGGATGACTGGGTGTTCGGTGGGGGGGGAAGTCGTGCCCGACCTTTAAGGTGAGTGAGGATGTTAAGTGTAGAGGTGGGAAAGCGGCCTGCCCCGAAGGATGACTGAGGATGTTACAGTGGGGGTGGGAAGTACGTGCTGCATCTGAAGGGGAAATGAGGAGTTACAGTATGGGGGGTGGGAAATACGTGCCTGCACTCTGAAGGAGATGAGGGTGTTACAGTGCGGGGTGGGAAGTAAGTGCCTTTCACTTGAAGGATGACTGAGGGGGGGGTTACAGTGCTGGAGGTGGGAAGTACCCGTGCCTGCACTTTAAGGATGAGTGAGGATTTAAGTGCCTTGAGGTGGGGGAAAACAGTGCCCACTTGAAAAGGGGCTGAGGATGTTACGTGTGGAGGTGAAATACAGTGCCCGCACTTGAAGGAGATGAGGTGCAGTGTGGAGGTGAGAAGTCAGTGCCCGCACTTGAAGTGGTGAGGATGTTACAGTACTGGGGTGGAAAGTACAGTGCCGCACTCTGAAGGAGGTGAGGTGTTTACAGTGTGGAGGTGAGAAGTACAGTGCCCGATCTGAAAGGGTGAGTGAGGAGTTACGTGTGGAGGTGGGGTACGTGCTGCACTTGAAGGTGATGAGGATGTTACAGTGCTGGAGGTGGGAAGTCAGGGCCCGCACTCGAAGGGTGAGTGGGTGTTACAGTCTAGAGGTGGGAAATACAGGCCTGCCTTGAAGGATGACTAGGATGTTTACAGGCTGGAGGTGAGAAGTACCCGTGCTGCACTTGAAGATGCTGAGGATGTTACAGGGCTGGGGGGGGAAGTACGTGCCCCGTCTGAAAGGGAAAATGAGGATGTTCAGTGCTGGAGGGGGAAGTACAGTGCCCCGCATCTGAAGGAGAGTGAAAAGGTGTTTCAGTGTGGAGGTGGGGAATACAGTGCCTGCACTCTGAAGGATGAGTGGGATGTTTCAGTGCTAGAGGTGGGAAGTACGTGCCCGCGCTTGAAAGGGTGAGTGAGGTGTTCAGTGCTGGAGGTGGGAAGTACAGTGCCTGCACTTGAAGGATGAGGGGATGTTTCAGTCTAGAGGTGGGGGGTACAGTGCCCGCGCTCTAAGGATGACTGAGGATGTTACAGGCTGGAGGTGAGAAGTACAGTGCCTGCCCCTGAAGGATGACTAGGAAAGTTTCAGTGTGGAGGTGAGAAGTACAGTGCCTGCATCTGAAGGAGAGTGAGGCGTTACAGTGTGGAGGGGGAATACAGTGCTGCACTCTGAATGAGATGAGGATGTTTCAGTGCTGGAGGTGGGAGTCATGCCCCGCACTCTGAAGGAAGAGTGAGGATGTTACAGTGTGGGGTGGGAAGTTCAGTGCCCGCATCTGAGGATGACTGAGGAGTTACAGTGTGGGGTAAGAAGTACGTGCCTGCAAACTGAAGGATGATGGGGTTACAGTGTGGAGGTGGGAAGACAGTGCCTGCACTTGAAGGATGAGGAGGGTGTTTCGTTGTGGGGGGGAAGTCAGTGCCTGCACCTGAAGGATGAGCGAGGATTACAGTGTGGAGGGGGGAAGTACAGTGCCTGCATTGAAGGATGAGCGGGATGTTAAGTGCTGGAGGTGGGAAATACAGTGCCTGCACTTGAAGGAGACGGAGGATGTTCAGTATGAGGTGGGAAGTACAGTGCCTGCATTGGGATGAGGGAGGATGTTACAGTGCTGGAGGTGGGAAATAGTGCCGCACTTGATGGATGAGCGAGGATGTTCGTGTGGGGTGGGGAAATACAGTGCCTGCCCCTTTATGGATGGGGGATGTTACGTGCTGGAGGGGGAAAGTACAGTGCCCGCCCTTGAAGGATGAGCGAGGTGTTACGTGCTGGAGGGGGGAATCGTGCCCGCCCTTGAGGATGAGAGGGATGTTACAGTGCTGGAGGTGGGAAGTACATGCCGCACTCGAAGGTGAGTGGGAGTTCAGTGCTAGGGTGGGAAGTACAGTGCCGCATCGAAAGGGTGACTGAGGTGTTACAGTCTGGAGGTGAGAATACAGTGCCTCACCTTAAGGATGACTGAGGATGTTACAGTGCTGGGGTGGGAAAAATACAGTGCCTGCACTCTGAAGGATGAGTGAGGATGTTACCCGTATGGAGGTGGAAAGTACGTGCCTGCATCTGAAGGATGGTGAGGTGTTACAGTGCTGGAGGTGAGAAAAACAGTGCCTGCATCTGAAGGATGGGTGAGGATGTTACAGTGCTGGAGGGGGAAATACAGTGCCGCATTGAAGGATGACTGAGATGTTACAGTGTGGAGGGGGGAAAACGTGCCTGCATCTGAAAAGGGTGAGGAGGATGTTACAGTGTAGAGGGGGGAAGTCAGTGCCTGCACTTGAAGGATGACTGAGGATGTTTCAGTGCTGGAGGTGAGAAATACAGGCCTGCATCTGAAGGATGACTGAGGTGTTACAGTGCTGGGGTGGGAAGTACAGTGCTGCGCTCTGAAGGATGAGTGAGGGTGTTCAGTGCTGGAGGTGGGAAGTCGGCCTCATTGAAGGATGAGTGAGGGTGTTACAGTGCTGGAGGGGGAAATACGGCCCGCACTTTGAAGGATGGTGAGGATGTTACAGTGTGAGGTGGGAAAACAGTGCCTGCGTCTGAAAGGGTGAGTGAGGGTGTTACAGTGTGGAGGGGGGAAATCAGTGCTGCATCGAAGGATGAGGAGGTGTTTTCAGTTTCTAGAGGGGGGGAAGTACAGTGCCTGCGCTCTGAAAGGTGACTGAGGATGTTACGTGCTGGAGGTGAGAATTTTCAGTGCCTGCACTCGAAGGATGATGGGATGTTACAGTGCTGAGGTGAGAAGTCAGTGCCTGCCTCTGAAGGTGAGGAGGCGTTACGTGTGGAGGTGGGAAGTACATGCTGCACTTGAATGAGACTGAGGATGTTACAGTGCTGGAGGTGGGAAGACAGTGCCTGCCTTGAAGGGTGAGTGAGGATGTTACAGTGTGGAGGTGGGGAAATACAGTGCTGCACTCTGAAGGATGACGAGGATGTTACGTGCTGGAGGTAAGAAGTACAGGCCTGCACTTGAAGGATGATGAGGTGTTACAGTGTGGGGTGGGGAAGTACAGGCCCGCCCCTTGAAGGATGACGAGGATGTTACAGTGCTGGAGGTGGGAAGTACGTGCCGACTTGAAGGTGCGGAGGTTTAAGTATGGAGGGGGAAGTACAGTGCCTGCCCCTCTGAAAGGTAAGGGGGATGTTACAGTGTGGAGGGGGAAGTACAGTGCCTGCATCTGATGGGGTGAGCGAGGATGTTACAGTGCTGGAGGTGGGAAGTAAGTGCCTGCACTCTAATGGATGGCGAGGTGTTACAGTGTGGAGGTGGGAAATACAGTGCCTGCCTCTGAAGGTGAGCGGGATTTACATGCTGGAGGTGGGGGAAATACGTGCCGCACTCTGAAGGATGAGCGAGGATTTTCAGTGCTGGAGGTGGGAAGTCGTGCTTGCATTGAAGGGTGGCGAGGGTGTTACAGTGCGGGGTGGTAAATACAGTGCCTGCACCTTGAAGGATGAGGAGGTGTTACAGTATGGAGGTGGAAGTCAGGCCCGCACTGAAGGGTGATGGGGTTTACGTGCTGGAGGTGAGAATTTTCGTGCCTGCACTCTGAAGGATGATGAGGTTTACGTGTGGAGGTGAGAAGTACAGTGCCCGCACTTGGGATGAGTGAGGTGTTACATGCTGGAGGTGGGAAGACATGCCGCACTTGAAGGATGAGTGAGGATTTCAGTGCGGAGGTGAGAAGACAGTGCCTGCACCCGAAGGAGACTGAGGATAAATACAGTGCTGGAGGTGGGAAGTATAGTGCCTGCACTTGAAGGATGAGTTTAGGAGTTACAGTGTGGAGGTGGGAAGTACAGTGCCTGCACTCTGAAAGGGTGAGTGAGGATGTTTACTGCTGGAGGGGGGAAGTCAGTGCCTGCACTCGAAGGATGATGAGGATGTTACAGTGCTGGAGGTGGGGGAAGTACAGTGCCTGCACTTGAGGATGAGTGAGGGGTGTTACGTTTCTGGAGGTTGGAAGTACAGTGCCTGCCTCTGAAGGATGAGTGAGGTGTTTTAAATGTGGAGGTTGGAAGTACAGTGCCTCCCCTGAAGGTGACTGGGATGTTACGTGTGGAGGTGGGAAGTACAGTGCCGCACTCTGAAGGATGAGTGAGGGTGTTCAGTGCTGGAGGTGGGGAAATCAGTGCCTGCACTCTGAAGGTGGTGGGATGTTACAGGCTGGAGGTGGGAAATCAGTGCCCGCACTCTGAAGGATGTGAGGTTTACAGTGTGGAGGGGGGAAATAAGTGCCTCATCTGAAGGATGAGTGAGGATGTTACAGTGCTGGGGTTTGGGAAATCAGTGCCTGCACTTGAAGGATGAGTGAGGTGTTTCAGGCTGGAGGTTGGAAGTACAGTGCCTCATCTGAAGGTGACTGGGATGTTTTCAGGTGGAGGTGGGGGAAATACAGTGCCCGCACTCTGAAGGGTGAGTGAGGATGTTCAGTGCTGGAGGTTGGAAGTACGTGCCTGCACTTAAGGATGAGTGAGGATGTTACAGTGCTGGAGGGTTGGAAGTCAGTGCCTGCATCTGAAGGATGACTGGGTGTTCAGTGTGGAGGTGGGAAGTCAGGCCCCGCGCTCTGAAAGGGTGAGTGGGATGTTACAGTGCTGGAGGTGGGAAGTACGTGCCTCACTCTGAAGGATGAGTGAGGATGTTACAGTGGGAGGTGGGAAGTACAGTGCCCCGCACTTGAAGGATGATGAGGATGTTACAGTGTGGAGGGGGGGAATTTCGGGGCCTGCATCTGAAGGTGAGTGAGGAGTTACGTGGGGGTTGGAAATACAGTGCTGCACTTAAGGGTGGGGAGGGTGTTACAGTGTGGGGTTGGAAGTACAGTGCCGCATCTGAAGGATGACTGGGATGTTACAGTGTGGAGGTGGGAAGTACAGTGCCTGCACTCTGAAGGATGAGTGAGGGTGTTACAGTGTGGAGGGGGGAAGACAGTGCCTGCACTTGAAGGATGGTGAGGATGTTACGTGCTGGGGTGGGGGTACATGCCTGCCCTTGAAGGATGATGAGGTGTTACGTGGGAGGTGGAAGTACAGTGCCTGCACTTTGAAGGATGAGGAGGATGTTCAGTGCTGGAGGTGGGGGGAAAACAGTGCCTGCACTCGAAGGATGACTGGGATTTTACAGTGCTGGGGGAGGGAATTACAGTGCCGCCTTGAAAGGAGATGAGGATTTACGTGCTGGAGGTGGGAAGTACGTGCTCACTTGAAGGATGATGAGGTGTTACAGTGTGGAGGTGGGAAGGACATGCCTGCACTCGAAGGATGACGAGGTGTTTCAGTGTGGAGGTGAGAAGTCAGTGCCCGCACTCTGAAAGGGTGATGGGATGTTTTCAGTGGGAGGTGGGAAGTACAGTGCCTCACTCTGAAGGATGATGAGGTGTTACAGTGTGGAGGTGAGAAGTACGTGCCTGCACTCTGAAGGATGAGTGAGGAAAGTTTCGTGCTGGGGGTGAGAAAACAGTGCCGCACTTGAAGGGTGAGTGAGGATGTTACAGTGCTGGAGGTTTAGAAGTACAGTGCCTGCACTCTGAAAGGGTGACTGATGATGTTACAGTGTGGAGGGGTGGAAAATACATGCCTGCATCTGAACGATGGGTATAGATATGTTACGTTTTATAAATGTAGATCATGTGCCCCTGGGAAGCAATGATGGAGTGAGTGAAATTAAATAAAAACTTTATTTTACAAAATACATGTCAAGGTTTCAGTCCCAGCTGACATCATCATGACATTACTACTAATAGAAAGCCCCCTTGTTTTTTGTGGCTTTCGGGCAAATTAGGTCAGTTTTTTCCCCGGATGCGACCCAAAAAAGCCCCCTAACACCCCGGTGCCCCATTTTACATGAGGGTGAAAAAAGGGACAGGGGCGTGGTGTCTTAGGAAACCGTCCCCAAATTTTTTCCCGCCGTACGGGATTCGAATCCGGCCCCGTGTGTGGTGAGTGCATACCTCACGGTGGGAAACATCCGATGTGTTAAGAGGAAAGAATAAAGTAAATGTTAAAGACAGAATACAAAGAATAAATGAGGCAGAGGTGGAATGTCTGATGTATTAAACGAGGTAGAGAAAGTTACGGACGTAAAGGAGAAAACGTGAGAAGTATTAAATAGGAAGGTTTAGAATGTGTTCACTAAATATTATATTCTAAATACACTGAATTTTAACCCCCAGACAGATAAGTGAATCAGAGGATATTGAAATAACTGAAGAGGAAGTCAGGAAAGCGCTAGCGGATGTGGAGAAGACATCAACATGGAGGGAGAGAGTAGCACCTGACGGGGGTCTTGCTGCACCTGACGGGGGTCTTGCAGCACCTGACGGGGGTCTTGTTGCACCTGACGGGGGTCTTGCAGCACCTGACGGGGGTCTTGCAGCACCTGACGGGGGTCTTGTTGCACCTGACGGGGGTCTTGCAGCACCTGACGGGGGTCCTGCAGCACCTGACGGGGGTCTTGCAGCACCTGACAGGGGTCTTGCAGCAAATGACGGGGGTCTTGCAACAAACAGCAAACTGGCAGACAAATGAAAGATGGACCAACATTGTTTGCAATATGTAAAAGATGCAACAGCCTTGTTGAACTGTTAGCTTGTCTGTGGTCATTTACAGGAGAGTTGTTATCCTGCCTCAGCCCATGACCCCACCCACCCTCATAGTGATGACCCCATCCACCCTCATAGTGATTTACCCCATCCACCCCCATAGTGATGACCCCCCCCCCCCTCATTGTGATGGGCCCACCCACCCCCATAGTGATGACCCCATCCCCCCTCAGTGATGACCCCACCCACCCTCAAAAGTGATGACCCCACCCCCCTCATAGTGATGAGCCCACCCTCCCTCATAGTGATGACCCCACCACCTTCATTTGTGATGACCCACCCACCCTCAGTGATGGACCCCACCCACCCTCATAGTGATGACCCCACCCACCCTCATAGTGATGACCCCATCCACCCTCATAGTGATGACCCCACCCACCCTCATAGTGATGACCCCACCCACCCTCATAGTGATGACCCCATCCACCCTCATAGTGATGACCCCACCCACCCTCATAGTGATGACCCCACCCACCCTCATAGTGTTTAGCCCACCCTCCCCCATAGTGATGACCCCACCACCTTCATAGTGATGACCCCACCCACCCTCATAGTGATGAGCCCACCCTCCCTCTTTGTGATGGGCCCCACCCACCCTTTATAGTGATGACCCCACCCACCCCCATAGTGATGACCCCCACCCACCTCATAGTGATGAGCCCACCCACCCTCATAGTGATGACCCACCCACCCTCAAAGTGATGAGCCCACCCACCTTATAGTGATGACCTCACCCACCCTCTAGTGATGACCCCACCCACCCTCATAGTGTGACCCCACAACCCTCATAGTGGGTGACTCACCACCTCAAAAGTGATGCCCCACCCCCCTCACGTAATAAACCACCCACCCCCTATTGATGAGTCCCACCCACCCTCATAGTGATGACCCCACCCACCCTCATAGTGATGGGGCCACCTTTCCCTCATAGTGATGACCCCACCCACCCTCATAGTGATGAGCCCACCCACCCTCATAGTGATGAGCCCACCCACCCTCTTAGTGATGAGCCCACCCACCCCCATTTGTGATGAGCCCACCCACCTCACAGTGATGAGCCCACCCACCCTCATAGTGATTTACCCACCCCCCCACATAGTGATGAGCCCACCCACCTCTAGTGATGAGCCCACCCACCCTCATAGTGATAAGCCCAACCACCCCTTGTGATGAGCCCCCCACCTCATAGTGATGAGCCCACCCACCCTCATAGTGATAAGCCCACCCACCCTCATAGTGATGAGCCCACCCACCCTCATAGTGATGAGCCCACCCACCCTCATAGTGATGAGCCCACCACCCTCATAGTTTATGAGCCCACCCACCTCATAGTGATGAGCCCCCCACCCTCAGTGATGAGCCCCCCCCACCCTCATAGTGATGAGCCCCCCCCCTCAGTGGGTGAGCCCACCCACCCTCGTGATGAGCCCACCACCCTCAGTGATGAGCCCACCCACCCTCATAGTGATGAGCCCACCCACCTTCATAGTGATGAGCCCACCCACCCTCAAGTGATGGCCCACCCACCCTCATAGTGATGAGCCCCCCACCCTCATAGTGATGAGCCCACCCCCTCATAGTGATGACCCCACCCACCCTCATAGTGATGAGCCCACCCACCCTCATAGTGATGAGCCCACCCACCCTCATAGTGATGAGCCCACCCACCCTCATAGTGATGAGCCCACCCACCCTCTTAGTGATGAGCCCACCCACCCTCTTAGTGATGAGCCCATCCACCCTCTTAGTGATGAGCCCACCCACCCTCTTAAAGATTAGCCCACCCACCCTCATAGTGATGAGCCCACCCACTCTCATAGTGATGAGCCCACCCCCCCTCTTAGTGATTTAGCCCACTCACCCTCTTTTGTGATGAGCCCACCCCCCCTCTTAGTGATGAGCCACCCCCCCCTTAAAGATTAGCCCACCCCACCCTCTTAGTGATGAGCCCACCCACCCTCTTAGTGATGAGCCCACCCACCCTCTTAGTGATGAGCCCACCCACCCTCTTAGTGATGAGCCCACCCACCCTCTTACTGATGAGCCACCCACCCTCATAGTGATTTAGCCCACCCACCCTCTTAGTGATGAGCCCACCCACTCTCATAGTGATGAGCCCACCCACCCTCTTAGTGATGAGCCCACCCATTCTCTTAGTGATGAGCCCACCCAACCTCATAGTGATGAGGCCACCCACCCTCTTAGTGATGAGCCCACCCACCCTCTTAGAGATGAGCCTACCCACCCTCATAGTGATGAGCCCACCCACCCTCTTAGTGATGAGCCACCCACCCTCTTAGTGATGAGCCCACCCGTCCTCTTAGTGATGAGCCCACCCACCCTCTTAGTGATGAGCCCATCCACCCACTTAGTGATGAGCACAGTCACCCTCATAGTGATGAGCCCACCCACCCTCTTAGTGATGAGCCCACCCACCCCCATAGTGATAAGCCCACCCTCCCTCTTAGTGATAAGCCCACCCACCCTCAGTGATGAGCCCACCCACCCTCATAGTGATGAGCCCACCAACCCTCTTAGTGATAAGCCACCCACCCACCCACCTTCCCTCCCAGACAGAGGTGGGCCCACCCACCTTCCCTCCCAGACAGTGGGGGGCCCACCCACCCACTTAATGGTGGGCCTACCCCCCCTCCCTCTCAGGGCAGTGGTGGGCCTTTCCTAACCCCCTTAGTGGTGGGCCTACCCACCCCCCTCTTGGACAGTGGTGGGCCCCCCCACCACTTAGTGGTGGGCCTACCATCCTCCCTCTTTAGGCAGTGGGGGGGCCCACCCACCCTCCCTCTCCGACTGTGGTGGGCCTACCCACCCTCCCTCTCAGTCAGTGGTGGGCCCTCCCACCCACTTAGTGGTGGGCCTACCCACCCTCCCTCTCAGACAGTTGTGGGCCTACCCACCCTCCCTCTCAGACAGTGTTGGGCCTACCCACCCTCCCTCTCAGACAGTGGTGGGCCTTCCCACCCTCCCTCATAGACAGTGGTGGGCCTACCCACCCTCCCTCTCAGACAGTGGTGGGCCTACCTACCCACTTTGTGGTGGGCCTACCCACCCTCCCTCTGACAGTGGTGGGCCCACCCACCCACTTAGTGGTGGGCCTACCCATCCTCCCTCTCAGACAGTGGTGGGCCCACCCACCCTCCCTCTCAGACAGTGGTGGGCCTACCCACCCTCCCTCTCCGACTGTGGTGGGCCTACCCACCCTCCCTCTCAGTCAGTGGTGGGCCCTCCCACCCACTTAGTGGTGGGCCTACCCACCCTCCCTCTCAGACAGTTGTGGGCCTACCCATCCTCCCTCTCAGACAGTGTTGGGCTTACCCACCCTCCCTCTCAGACAGTGGTGGGCCTACCCACCCTCCCTCTCAGACAGTGGTGGGCCTTCCCACCCTCCCTCTCAGACAGTGGTGGGCCTACCCACCCTCCCTCTCAGACAGTGGTGGGCCTTCCCACCCTCCCTCTCAGACAGTGGTGGGCCTACCCACCCTCCCTCTCAGACAGTGGGGGGGCCTTCCCACCCTCCCTCTCAGACAGTGGTGGGCCTACCCACCCTCCCTCTCAGACAGTGGTGGGCCTTCCCACCCTCCCTCTCAGACAGTGGTGGGCCTACCCACCCTCCCTCTCAGACAGTGGTGGGCCTACCCACCCTCCCTCTTCAGACAGTGGTGGGCTACCCACCCTCCCTCTCAGACAGTGGTGGGCCTACCCACTCTCCCTCTCAGACAGTGGTGGGCCTACCCACCCTCCCTCTCAGACAGTGGTGGGCCTACCCACCCTCCCTCTCAGACAGTGGTGGGCCTACCCACTCTCCCTCTCAGACAGTGGTGGGCCTACCCACCCTCCCTCTCAGACAGTGGTGTGCCCACCCACCCTCCCTCTCAGACAGTGGTGGGCCTACCCACCCTCCCTCTCAGACAGTGGTGTGCCTACCCACCCTCCCTCTCAGACAGTGGTGTGCCTACCCACCCTCCTCTCAGACAGTGGTGTGTCCACCCACCCCCCCTCTCAGACAGTGGTGGGCCCACCCACCCTCCCTCTCGACAGTGGTGTGCCCACCCACCTCCCTCTAGACAGTGGTGGGCCTACCCCCCCTCCCTCTCAGACAGTGGTGGGGCCACCCACCCTCCCTCTCAGACAGTGGTGTGCCTACCACCCTCCCTCTCAGACAGTGGTGTGCCCACCCACCCTCCCTCTCAGACAGTGGTGGGCCCACGCACCCTCCTCTCAGGGCAGTGGTTTTGCCCCCCCACCCCCTCTCAGACAGTGGTGTGCCCACCCCCCCTCCCTCTTTAGACAGTGGTGGGCCCACCCACCCCCCTCTCAGACAGTGGTGTGCCCACCCACCCTCCTCTCAGACAGTGGTGGGCCCCCCGCACCCTCCCTCTCAGACAGTGGTGTGCCCCACCACCCTCCCTCTCAGGGCAGTGGTGTGCCCACCCACCCTCCCTCTCAGACAGTGGTGTGCCTACCCACCCTCCCCCCTCAGCAGGGGGTGTGCCCACCCCCCCTCCCTCTCAGACAGTGGTGGGCCTACCCACCCTCCCTCTCAGACAGTGGTGGGCCTACCCACCCTCCCTCTCAGACAGTGGTGTGCCCACCCACCCTCCCTCTCAGACAGTGGTGGGCCCACCCACTCTCCCTCTCTGACAGTGGGGTGCCCACCCACTCTCGGTCCAATCTCACAAACACCCAAATATCCCAAGACTCACTTGTTGCACCACTCCACTGAAACATAATATGCAAATGCTACACGTTGAAAGTGTAGCCAGCGGAAACATGTATAAACACTGTCACTTTTGTTCTCTTTTCTATATAAGTGTATTGAAGGAAACACAAGTACGAAGATGTGTTTGGCATAAAATCTAAAAGATTTAAGGGAAGCGTTATAAGTACACAAATGTGTTTGTCAACGAATACATTTCAAATACTTTCCATTTCCTCAGAGCCGGGGAGCTGACTCAAGATACAGCGGGCGTTACCCCTCTGAACTGCAACACTCAGATTCTGCAACAGAAAATTAGCTGCCCTGGAATACTGAGGTTCCGTGATGAGTCTTTGTCTAACTCCTTAAGGAACTTGTATGTGTTCTTCTTCCATGAGCTGAGGATTTCTCAACCTATGGGAACAAACTTGTAGTGAGCAAGTTCACTGTACTTCTACCACATCTCAAATTCTGACCTTATCTATGATTTGCTTTTTCCAACAGAAATCGTGATTCGTCAGACCAGACGACGTTTTTTCAATCTTCAACTGTTCACTTTTGCAGAGCCAATGCCCACTGTGGGCTCACTTTTCTCAGCTGACAGGAGTGGAACCTTGTGTGACCTTCTGTTGCTATTACCCATCCACTTGAAGGTTCGACGTCTTGTGCGTGCAGAGATGTCTTCTGCATAACACTGTTGTAATGCATGGTTTACTGAGTTACTGTCACCTTCCTGTCAACTTGAACCAGTCTGGCCATTCTCTGACCTCTCTCAATATCGTTTTCGCCCACGTAACTGCCGGTCTTGTGTTTTTCACACCAATCTCTACAAACTCTGTCAGGAGGGTTCCTGGTGAAGTGATGTAACAAAGAAAACATTTGTAGGCTGATATAGAGGTGTTAGGTAAGCGTGTAAGAGCCCAGCCTATCGTGTCTCCTTGTCTCGTATGCATGCTTGAATCTTAGACAGAGGCCTGTGAGGGAGGCCTACGTCAGGGGAAGTAGGTCACGTGACTTAAGGCTTGGCCATGGAGCCTGCCTATAAGTGCTACTAGGAAATATATATGTATGTTACACAATAATACTGTTGACATCCCGAAATGCTCAAGTATGATAGTGACTTTCCTTGTACTTAACAATACTTTACTGTATGTATAAACTACAGTTTGTATATTATACAAAGAAATATAAAAAAATTAGATTTTTATTATAAGAGACTTGTGCGTGAAAATCCCAGGAAATCAGTAATTTCTGAGATACTCAAACACCTCACTCTGTCTGGCACAACAATTACTCGATTGTCAGTCATTAGAAACATTTCTTCCCCCCCTTTTTGATGTTAGTTTTGAACAACAACTGACCTTGCTGATGTCTGCATGATCTTAGGTACAGAGGGCTGCCACCCGATTGCCTAATTAGATATTTCCATTAACAAGCAGGTGTACAGGGGTATCTAAGAAAGTGGCTGTGGGTAATATATATATATATATATATATATATATTATATATATATATATATATATATATATATTATTATATATATATTGTGTGTGTGTGATAACTCATATCTGTTTATTGGTAATAGTTTGTACAAGTTGTATAAATATATTTCTAGGACTGTAGACTGTGGTGTGTGAGGCCCTGGTACGACGCGACTGGTTGACCAGGTAGTAGACAGGGAAGTCTGATCTTAGACTGGGCTGCCAGGGTCACGGGTGCCAGGTTCACAGGTACCAGGTTCACGGTGCCAAGGTCACATGTTTCCAGGTTCACAGGTGCCAAGGTTCACGGGTGCCCAAGGTCACATGTGCCCGGTTCACAGGTGCCAGGTTCACAGGTACCAGGTTCACGGGTGCCCAAGGTCACATGTGCCAGGTTCACAGGTGCCAGGTTCACAGGTGCCTAGGTCACAGTTGCCAGGTTCACAGATGCCAGGTCAAGGTTGCATGGTCCAGAGCGGGTAAGGTGCCGGGTCACAGGCCCAAAGGGCACGGTTGCCGGCCCTCACAAGTTTCCAGGCACAGTGCAGGTCCAGGTATGCCACAGTGGGAGGACAGGCGGTGTTCAAGGAAGCACTGGACGACAGGTGGGACTTTCCCGAACGGACGTCCGTTTAACTGAATGCGAGCGTAACCCCACCCTCTTCCCGACAATGAGCCCCCCTCCCCTCCCCAACCCAGCAGGTCCCCGGGAAAATCTCACCATACTAAACTTCCCCCACCCCCCCTCCCCCCCATTCCCCCTCACCCGTTTTGCTCCCTCTCAGACAATCCCCTTTTTACAACCAAAAAAAAAAAAAAAAAAAAAACCAA
>NC_069440.1:10297184-10661318 GCF_026875155.1 Cherax quadricarinatus | reverse complement strand
ATGGAGTATAGGAGATGCTGATCTTCAACTACACAACCCACCATGTACATAAATGGTTCAGATTACTGACAAGTTGATCAATTAAATACATGTGCAACACTTGGGTATCTTCACCGTGTAAACGTTTCTCCACACAGTGGCTTCATCAGTCCAATACGAAGAACGGCTGAAAATCAGGAGTAGTTTGAGGTGATCAGTCCCCCAGGCTGGAGTCGATTTAATCAGTCCATCAGTCTTGATAAGAATACAGCATATGGTTAGGTTAGGTAAGGTTCGTCAGGAAACAGTACGTGTGCCCTGACGCGGGTCTTAGTTATATGACCCGCGGCAGGACCTTCTGGTCATCTGACCGAGGCCTTCCACTTACACCATATGCGCGACGAAGGAGGAGCTTATATACTGCAGACAGGTAAGGTGAAGCAGTCGTAGGCAGTGTCACCTTCAACAAATTCACAGGTGGAAGTAGGTCATGACTATAGGTTTAGACAAGCTTAGAATTCCCTGTATCAAGATCGTGTCTACCTCAAGAATGTAGAAATTTCAACAAACTATCTATTGCTCTACAACCACTCGGTAAGAATAATCAAGTGCTACTGGTAAGAACAAATATATAAATAACCTGGACAATATCAATCTTGCATGCTAAGACTGTTTCATTTTACTTGTCACATGTCACACTCCCATATAGTCATGTCTCCCGACCAGTGAACCAGACACTAAGAGTATAACAAGTATGGGCCCCCTCGTTATGCTAACACCTTGCTTCAAACAGCCAATGACAAGGAAGTCCGTCAAAGTTGTGAAGCGATGTGGTACACTCGTGAATCAACACTGGCAGCCTTATCTGCTAGTCTGGTCGCTACGGTTCTCGCAGTGTCTCGCTTCCATTGCATTTACTCTCTCTGTGCTTTCTTGCTGGTTCCTACCCTGGTTACCGTGCTACAGCCAGGTGTGCCAGCCACTACCCTGGTTACCGTGCTACAGCCAGGTGTGCCAAACCCACCTTTGGTCCCTTACACCTTTCCTGCGGGGGAATAATTTAAATTTAACTTTAAACAAATAAAAAAACAACAAAAAACAAAGAGACCTGAAAAATGAAAATGAAATAAACAGTTTATTCGAAGAAAGGGGAATACAAGAGAAAGAAAATAAAGAATGGTTAAAAGGAAGGTGGTGAGAGCTACAAAAAAATAATAACGATTTAGAATTAATAGAGTAGAGGTAAGAGGGGAAAGAGAAGTAGTGGAGAAACTTGTGTGAAAGATGAAGGAGGTTAGAAGTGGAAGGAGAGAGGAGAGAGAGAGAGAGGGGGAGGAAGGGGAGAGAGAAGAGATGAGAGGAGTAAGAGAGAGAGGGGAGACGAGAGAGAGATGAGAGGGAGGAGGAGGAGGAGAGAGAGAGAGAGAGAGCAATAAACTCGCAAAATATAAGAAAACGTAAGAGGAATGTAGAATTAAATTTACACATTATTTGGAATGTGAGAAAAGTCACATTAATGAAGGAATTCAGGAAAACCCGGTTGGCCGGACTTGAGTCCTGGAGGTGGGAAGTACAGTGCCTGCACTCTGAAGGATGACTGAGGATGTTACAGTGCTGGAGGTGGGAAGTACAGTGCCTGCACTCTGAAGGATGACTGAGGATGTTACAGTGCTGGAGGTGGGAAGTACAGTGCCTGCACTCTGAAGGATGACTGAGGATGTTACAGTGCTGGAGGTGAGAAGTACAGTGCCTGCACTCTGAAGGATGACTGAGGATGTTACAGTGCTGGAGGTGGGAAGTACAGTGCCTGCACTCTGAAGGATGGAGTGGGATGTTACAGTCTGGAGGTTTTTAAGTACAGTGCCTGCACTCTGAAGGATGATGAGGATGTTACAGTGCTGGAGGTGAGAAGTACAGTGCTTGCACTCTGAAGGATGACTGAGGATGTTACAGTGCTGGAGGTGGGAAGTACAGTGCCTGCACTCTGAAGGATGACTGAGGATGTTACAGTGCTGGAGGTGAGAAGTACAGTGCCTGCACTCTGAAGGATGAGTGAGGATGTTACAGTGCTGGAGGTGGGAAGTACAGTGCCTGCACTCTGAAGGATGATGAGGATGTTACGTTGGAGGTGGGAAGTACAGTGCCTGCACTTTTGAAGGATGAGTGGGATGTTTTCAGTGCTGGGGGTGGAAGTACAGTGCCTGCACCTCTGAAGGTATGAGGATGTTACAGTCTGGGGTGGGAAGTACAGTGCTTTCACTCTGAAGGATGGGTGAGGATGTTACAGTGCTGGAGGTGGGAAGTACAGTGCCTGCACTCTGAAGGATGACTGAGGATGTTACAGTGCTGGAGGTGGGAAGTACAGTGCCTGCACTCTGAAGGATGACTGAGGATGTTACAGTGCTGGAGGTGGGAAGTACAGTGCCCGCCACTCTGAAGGGGTGATGAGGGATGTTACAGTGCTGGAGGTGGGAAGTACAGTGCCTGCATCTGAAGGATGATGAGGATGTTACAGTCTGGAGGTGGGAAGTACAGTGCCTGCACTCTGAAGGATGGATGGGATGTTACAGTCTGGAGGGTGAGAAGTACAGTGCCTGCACTCTAAAGGATGATGAGGATGTTAAGTCTGGAGGTGGGAAGTACCCGTGCCTTTCACTTTTGAAGGTGGAGTGAGGATGTTACAGTCTGGAGGTGGGAAGTACAGTGCCTGCACTCTGAAGGATGAGTGAGGATGTTACAGTGCTGGGGGTGGGAAGTACAGTGCTGCACTCTGAAGGAGATGAGGATGTTACAGTGCTGGGAGGTGGGGAAATTTCAGTGCCTGCCCTCTGAAGGATGACTGAGGATGTTACAGTGCTGGGGTGGGAAGTACAGTGCCTGCGCTCTGAAGGATGAGTGAGGATGTTACAGTGCTGGAGGTGGAAGTACAGTGCCTGCACTCTGAAGGATGACTGAGGATGTTACAGTCTGGAGGTGGAGAAGTACAGTGCCCGCACTCTGAAGGATGATGAGGATGTTACAGTCTGGAGGTGGGAAGTACAGTGCCTGCACTCTGAGGAATGAGTGAGGATGTTAAAAGTCTGGAGGTGGGAAGTACAGTGCCTGCACTCTGAAGGATGAGTGAGGATGTTACAGTGCTAGAGGTGGGAAGTACAGTGCCTGCACTCTGAAGGATGACTGAGGATGTTACAGTGCTGGAGGTGGGAAGTACAGTGCCTGCACTCTGAAGGATGACTGAGGATGTTACAGTGCTGGAGGTGGGAAGTACAGTGCCTGCACTCTGAAGGATGAGTGAGGATGTTACAGTGCTGGAGGTGGGAAGTACAGTGCCTGCACTCTGAAGGTGACTGAGGATTTTTACAGTGCTGGAGGTGGAATACAGTGCCTGCACTCTGAAGGTTTACTGAGGATGTTACAGTGCTGGAGGTGGGAAGTACAGTGCCTGCACTCTGAAGGATGAGTGAGGATGTTACAGTACTGGGGGTGGAAGTACGGCCTGCACTCTGAAAGGGTGGGGTGAGGATGTTACAGTGTGGAGGTGGGAAGTACAGTGCCTGCACTCTGAAGGATGAGTGAGGATGTTACAGTACTGGAGGTGGGAAGTACAGTGCCTGCACTCTGAAGGATGACTGAGGATGTTACAGTGCTGGAGGTGGGAAGTACAGTGCCTGCACTCTGAAGGATGAGTGAGGATGTTACAGTGCTGGAGGTGGGAAGTACAGTGCCTGCACTCTGAAAGGGTGATGAGGATGTTACAGTGCTGGAGGGGGGAAGTACAGTGCCTGCCTCTGAAGGAGATGAGGATGTTACAGTGCTGGAGGTGGGAATACAGTGCCTGCACTCTGAAGGATGATGAGGATGTTACAGTGCTGGGGGTGGGAGTACAGTGCCCGCCTTGAAGGATGATGAGGATGTTACAGTCTGGAGTGGAAAGTACAGTGCCGCACTCTGAAGGATGATGAGGATGTTACAGTGCTGGAGGTGAGAAGTTTCAGTGCCTGCACTCTGAAGGATGAGTGAGGAGTTACAGTGCTGGAGGTGGGAAGTACAGTGCTGCACTCTGAAGGGTGATGAGGATGTTACAGTGCTGGAGGTGGGGAAATACAGGCCTGCACTCTGAAGGAAAGAGTGAGGATGTTACAGTGCTGAGGTGGGAAGTACAGTGCCTGCACTCTGAAGGATGACTGAGGATGTTTTCAGTGCTGGAGGTAAAAAGTACAGTGCCCGCACTTGAAGGATGACTGAGGATGGTACAGTGCTGGAGGGGGAAGTACAGTGCCTGCACCCCTGAAGGATGAGGAGGATGTTACAGTGCTGGAGGTGGGAAGTACAGTGCCTGCACTCTGAAGGAGAGTGAGGATGTTACAGTGCTGGAGGTGGGGAAATACAGTGCCTGCACTCTGAAGGATGAGGAGGATGTTACAGTGCTGGAGGTGGGAAAGTACAGTGCCTGCCTCTGAAGGATGAGTGAGGATGTTACAGTGCGGGGGGTGGAAGTACAGTGCCTGCACTCTGAAGGATGAGTGAGGGATGTTACAGTGTGGGGGTGGGAAGTACAGTGCTGCGCTCTGAAGGATGACTGAGGATGTTACAGTGCTGGAGGTGAGAAGTACAGTGCCTGCACTCTGAAGGATGACTGAGGATGTTACAGTGCTGGAGGTGAGAAAATACAGTTGCCTGCACTCTGAAGGAGAGTGAGGAGTTACAGTGCTGGAGGTGGGAAGTACAGTGCCCGCACTCTGAAGGGTGATGAGGATGTTACAGTGTGGGGGTGGGAGTACAGTGCCTGCACTCTGAAGGATGAGTGAGGATGTTACAGTGTGGGGGTGGGAAGTTCAGTGCCTGGCATCTGAAGGATGATGAGGATGTTACAGTGTGGAGGTAGGGGAAATACAGTGCCTGCACTCTGAAGGATGATGAGGAATGTTACAGTGTGGAGGTGGGAAGTACAGTGCCCGCACTCTGAAGGATGGAGGAGGATGTTACAGTGCTGGAAGGGGAAGTACAGTGCCTGCACTCTGAAGGATGAGGAGGATGTTACAGTGTGGAAAGGGGGGAAGTACAGTTTCCTGCACTCTGAAGGATGAGGAGGATGTTACAGTGCTGGGGGTGGGAAGTACAGTGCCTGCACTCTGAAGGATGAGGAGGATGTTACAGTCTGAGGTGGGGGAAATACAGTGCCGCATCTGAAGGATGAGGGAGGATGTTACAGTGCTGGAGGTGGGAAGTACGTGCCTGCACTTGAGGATGTGGGATGTTACAGTGCTGGAGGTGGGAAGTACAGTGCCTGCCTCTGAGGATGAGGAGGATGTTACGTGCTGGAGGTGGGAAGTACAGTGCCTGCCTCTGAAGGATGAGGAGGATGTTACAGTGCTGGAGGTGGGAAGTACAGTGCCTGCACTCTGAAGGATGAGGAGGATGTTACAGTGCTGGAGGTGGGAAGTACAGTTGCCTGCCTCTGGAAGGATGATGAGGATGTTACAGTGCTGGAGGTGGGAAGTTTCAGTGCCTGCACTTGAAGGATGGTGAGGAGTTACAGTGCTGGAGGTGGGAATACAGTGCCTGCACTCTGAAGGGTGACTGAGGATGTTACAGTGCTGGAGGTGGGAAGTACAGTGCCTGCACTCTGAGGATGAGTGAGGATGTTACAGTCTGGAGGTTGGGAAGTACAGTGCCTGCACTCTGAAGGATGACTGAGGATGTTACAGTGCTGGAGGTAAGAAGTACAGTGCCTGCACTCTGAAGGATGACTGAGGATGTTACAGTGCTGGAGGTGGGAAGTACAGTGCCTGCACTCTGAAGGATGACTGAGGATGTTACAGTGCTGGAGGTGGGAAGTACAGTGCCTGCCCCTCTGAAGGATGATGAGGATGTTACAGTGCTGGGGGTGAAGTACAGTTTCCTGCACTCTGAAGGATGACTGAGGATGTTACGTGCTGGAGGTAGAAATACAGTGCCTGCACTCTGAAGGATGACTGAGGATGTTACAGTGCTGGAGGTGGAAGTACGTGCCTGCCTCTGAAGGTGATGAGGATGTTACAGTGCTGGAGGTGGGAAGTTATGGCCTGCACTTGAAGGATGAGGAGGATGTTACAGTGCTGGAGGTAGGGAAGTACAGTGCCTGCACTTTGAAGGATGAGGAGGATGTTACAGTGCTGGAGGTGGGAAGTACAGTGCCTGCCTCTGAAGGATGGGGTGAGGATGTTACAGTCTGGAAAGGGGGGAAGTAAAAGTGCCTGCATCTGAAGGATGAGTGAGGATGTTACAGTGCTAGAGGTGGGAAGTACAGTGCCTGCGCTCTGAAGGATGACTGAGGATGTTACAGTGCTGGAGGTGAGAAGTACAGTGCCTGCACTCTGAAGGATGAGTGAGGATGTTACAGTGCTGGAGGTGGGAAGTACCAGTGCCTGCACTCTGAAGGATGAGTAGGAGTTACAGTGCTGGAGGTGGGAAGTACAGTGCCTGCACTCTGAAGGATGAGGGGGAAAGTTACAGTGCTGGAGGTGGGAAGTACAGTGCCTGCACTCTGAAGGATGAGGAGGATGTTACAGTTTCTGGAGGTGGGAAGTACAGTGCCTGCACTCTGAAGGATGATGAGGATGTTACAGTGCTGGAGGTGAAGTACAGTGCCTGCCTCTGAAGGATGACTGAGGATTACAGTGCTGGAGGTGGGAAGTAAGGGGCCTGCACTTGAGAGTGATGGGGGATGTTACAGTGTGGAGGTGGGAAGTACAGTGCCTGCACTCTGAAGGATGCGGGGGATTTACAGTCTGGAGGTGGGAAAATACAGTGCCTGCACTCTGAAAGGATAAGGAGGATGTTACAGTGCTGGAGGTGGGAAGTACGTGCCTGCACTCTGAAGGATGACGAGGATGTTACAGTGCTGGAGGTGGGAAGTACAGTGCCTGCACTCTAAGGATGAGGAGGATGTTACAGTGCTGGAGGTTGGGGAAATACAGTGCCTGCACTTGAAGGATGAGGAGGATGTTACAGTGCTGGAGGTTGGAAGTACAGTGCCCGCACTCTGAAGGATTTACGAGGATGTTTACAGTGCTGGAGGTGGGAAGTACAGTGCCTTTCATCTGAAAGGATGAGGAGGATGTTACAGTGCTGGAGGTGGGAAGTACAGTGCCTGCACTTGAAGGATGAGTGAGGATGTTACAGTCTGGAGGTGGGAAGTACAGTGCCCGCACTCTGAAGGATGGGCTGAGGGTGTTCAGTGCTGGAGGTGAGAAGTACAGTGCCTGCACTTGAAGGATGACTGAGGTGTTACAGTGTGGAGGTGGAAGTACAGTGCCTGCACTTGAAGGATGAGTGAGGATGTTACAGTGCTGGGGTGGGAAGTACAGTGCCCGCACTTGAAGGATGAGTGAGGATGTTACAGTGCTGGAGGTGGGAAGTACAGTGCCCGCACTCTGAGGATGATGAGGATTACAGTTGCTGGAGGTTGGAAGTAAGTGCCTGCACTCTGAAGGATGAGTGAGGATGTTACAGTGCTGGAGGTTGGGAAGTACAGGTGCCTGCACTCTGAAGGATGATGAGGATGTTACAGTGTGGAGGTGGGAAAATACAGTGCCTGCACTCTGAAGGGATGATGAGGATGTTACAGTGCTGGAGGTTGGAAGTACAGTGCCTGCACTCTGAAGGATGAGTGAGGATGTTACAGTGCTGGAGGTTGGAAGTACAGTGCCTGCACTCTGAAGGATGAGTGAGGATGTTACAGTGCTGGAGGTTGGAAGTACAGTGCCTATCCTCTGAAGGATGATGAGGATGTTACAGTGCTGGAGGTGGGAAGTACAGTGCCTGCACTCTGAAGGATGAGTGAGGATGTTACAGTGCTGGAGGTGGGAAGTACAGTGCCTGCACTCTGAAGGATGAGTGAGGATGTTACAGGCTGGAGGTGGGAAAGTACAGTGCCTGCACTCTGAAGGATGAGTGAGGATGTTTCAGTGCTGGTAGGTTGGGAAGTACAGTTTCCTGCATCTGAAGGATGAGTGAGGTTTTTACAGTGCTGGAGGTTGGAAGTACAGTGCCTGCAATTGAAGGATGATGAGGATGTTACAGTGCTGGAGGTTGGGAAGTACAGTGCCTGCACTCTGAAGGATGATGGGGGGATGTTACAGTGCTGGAGGTGGGAAGTACAGTGCCTGCACTCTGAAGGATGAGTGAGGATGTTACAGTGGTGGAGGTTGGGGAAATACCAGTGCCTGCATCTGAAGGATGACGTGAGGATTTTTTACAGTGCTGGAGGTTTGGGAAGTACAGTGCCTGCACTCTGAAGGATGATGAGGATGTTACAGTGTGGAGGTGGGAAAGTACAGTGCTGCCTCTGAAGGTGACTGAGGGTTGTTACAGTGCTGGAGGTGGGAAGTACAGTGCCTGCACTCTGAAGGAGATGAGGATGTTACAGTGCTGGAGGTGGGAAGTACAGTGCCTGCACTTGAAGGATGATGAGGATGTTACAGTGCTGGAGGTGGGAAGTTACAGTGCCTGCATTGAAGGATGATGAGGATGTTACAGTGCTGGAGGTTTGGGAAATACGTGCCTGCACTCTGAAGGATGATGAGGATGTTACAGTGCTGGAGGTGGTGGAAGTACAGTGCCTGCACTCTGAAGGATGATGAGGATGTTACAGTGCTGGAGGTGGAAGTACAGTGCCTGCACTCTGAAGGATGAGTGAGGATGTTACAGTGTGGAGGTGGGAAAATACAGTGCCTGCACTTGAAGGATGAGTGAGGATGTTACAGTGCTGGAGGTGGGAAGTACAGTGCCTGCACTCTGAAAAGGGTGATGAGGAGTTACAGTGCTGGAGGTGGGAAGTACAGTGCCTGCACTCTGAAGGATGAGTGAGGGGTTACAGTGCTGGAGGTGGGGAAGTACAGTGCCTGCACTCTGAGGATGATGAGGATGTTACAGTGCTGGAGGTGAGAAGTACGTGCCTGCACTTGAAGGATGATGAGGATGTTTAAAAGTGCTGGAGGTGGGAAGTACAGTGCCTGCACTCTGAAGGATGAGTGAGGATGTTACAGTGCTGGAGGTGAGAAGTACAGTGCCTGCACTCTGAAGGATGAAGTGGGACTTTACAGTGTGAGTGAGAATTACTGTGCCTGCACTCTGAAGATAGTTGAGACGTTACAGTGCTGGAGGGGGGAAAGTACAGTGCCTCACTCTGAAGGATGAGGAGGATGTTACTTTGCTGGAGTGAAAGTACATGCTGCACTGAAGGATGACTGATATGTTACAGTGCTGGAGGTGAGAAGTACGTGCCTGCACTCTGAACGATGGGTATAGATATGTTACAGTTTTATAACTGTAGCATCATCGTGCCTCTGGCAAGACAATGATGGAGTGAGTGATAATTAAATAACATCCTTATTTACTACAAGGTACATGTACAGGTTACAGTCCTAGCTGACATACAGTGACTTACACTATTAGAAAGCCGCTTGTTAGCTGACATTCCGGGCAAATTAGTCAGTTTGCCCCGGGATCGACCCCCCAGTCCACTAACCCAGGAGCCATTTTACATGAGGGGTGAACAGGGACAGGGCAGTAGGTGTCTTAGGGAAAAACACGTCCCTAATATTTTCCAGCCGTAAAAGAAAATCAACCCCGGGCCTCAGTGTGGTGAAGCGAGTGCCTACCTCACCGGGGGGAAACATCCAAATGTGTTAAGGAAAGAAAAGTAAATTTTAAAAGAAGAATACAAAAATTAAATAGGAGAGGTTAAATGTGTGATGTATAAACAGTAAGGAATGTTACGGACGTAAAGGAGAAAACGTGGAAGTATTAAAAATAGGAAGGTTTAGAATGTTTCAAAAATTATATTCTAAATACACTGAATTTTAACCAGACGATAAGTGAATCAGGATATTGAATAACTGAAGGAGGAAGTCAGAAGCGCTAGCGGAGGGGAAGCATCAACAGGGAGGGAGAAGGTAGCACCTGACGGGGTCTTGCAGCACCTGAGGGGGGTCTTGTTGCCCCTGACGGGGGTCTTGCAGCACCTGACGGGGGTCCTGCAGCACCTGCGGGGTCTTGCAGCCCCTGACAGGGGTCTTGCAGCAAATGACGGGGGTCTTCCAACAAACAGCAAACTGGCAGACAAATGAAAGATGGACCAACATTGTTTGCAATATGTAAAGATGCAACACCTCGTGATCTGTTAGCTTGTCTTGGTCATTTACAGGAGTTGTTACCCGCCTCAGCCAAATGACCCCTTCACCTCTTGATGACCCCATCACCCCAGTGATGACCCCACCCCCCCCTCATAGTATACCCCCCCACCCTCATTGATACCCCACCCACCCTATAGTGATGACCCACCCACCCTCATGTGATGACCCATCCACCCTCTTAGTGATGACCCCATCCACCCTATAGGATGACCCACCCACCCTCATAGTGATGACCCCATCCACCCTCATAGTGATGACCCCACCCACCCTCATAGTGATGACCCCACCCACCCTCATAGTGAGACCCCATCCACCCTATAGTGATGACCCACCCACCCTCATGTGAGACCCACCACCTCATAGTGATGACCCCAACCACCCTCATAGTGATGACCCCACCCACCCTCATATGATGACCCACCCACACCTCATAGTGATGACCCCATCCACCCCCCATAGTGATGACCCCCCCCACCCTCATAGTGATGACCCCACCCACCCTCATAGTGATGCCCATCCCCCTCATAGCGATAGCCCACCCTCCCTCTGTGATGACCCACCCACCCTCATAGTGATGACCCCATCCACCCTCATAGTGATGACCCATCCACCTCATAGTGATGACCCCACCCACCTTCATAGTGTTTGACCCACCCACCCTCTAGTGATGACCCACCCCCTCAAAAGTGATGACCCACCCACCCTCATAGTGATGACCCCATCCAAACCTCATATGAGACCCCACCCCACCCCATAGTGATGACCCCACCCACCCTCAAGTGATGACCCCCACCCCATATGATGAGCCCACCACTCATAGTGATGACCCCATCCACCTCATAGTGATGACCCCACCCCCTCATAGTGATGACCCCCATCCACCCTCATGTGATGACCCCCCCACCCTCATAGTGATGACCCACCCACCCTCATAGTGATGACCCCACCCACCCTCATAGTGATGACCCCACCCACCCTCATAGTGATGAGCCCACCCACCCTCATAGTGATGACCCCACCCACCCTCATAGTGATGCCCCCATCCACCTCATAGTGATGACCCCATCCCCCTCATGTGAGACCCCACCCACCCTCATAGTGAATGACCCCCACCCTCAAGTGATGAACCCATCCACCCTCATAGTGATAAACCCACCCACCCCAGTGATGACCCCACCCACCCTCTTTAGTGATGACCCCACCCACCCCCATAGTGATGACCCCACCACCCTCACAGTGATGACCCATCCACCCTCATAGTGATGACCCCACCCACCCTCATAGTGATGACCCCCCCACCCTCACAGTGATGACCCATCCACCTCATAGTGATAAACCCACCCACCCTCATAGTGATGACCCCAACCACCCCCATTAGTGATGAGCCCACCCCCCCTCATAGTGATGACCCACCCCCTTCATAGTGATGACCCACCCACCCTCATGTGATGACCCCACCCACCTCATAGTGATGAGCCACCCTCCCTCATAGTGATGCCCCCACCCACCCTCAAGTGATGAGCCCACACCCTCATAGTGATGACCCCACCCACCTTCATAGTGATGACCCCACCCACCCTCATAGTGATGACCCCACCCACCCTTCATAGTGAATGAGCCCCCCACCCTCATAGTGGGGACCCACCCACCCTCAAAGTGTTGAGCCCACCCACCTTCATAGTGATGACCTCACCACCCTCATAGTGATGACCCCACCCACCCTCATAGTGATACCCCACAAAACCACATAGTGATGAGCCTCACCACCCTCATATGGATGACCAACCCCCCTCCTCAGAAAAACCCCACCCACCCCATATTGATGAGCCCCCCACCTCATAGTGATGAGGCCCCCCCACCCTCTAGTGGATGACCCCCCACCTACCCCATAGTGATGGACCCCACCCACCCTCATAGTGATGAGCCACCCACCTCATAGTGATGAGCCCACCCACCCTCTAGTGTTGAGCCCACCCACCCTCATAGTGATAAAGCCCACCCACCCTCATAGTGATGAGCCCACCCACCCTCATAGTGATGAGCCCACCCACCCTCATAGTGATGAGCCCACCCACCCTCATAGTGATAAGCCCACCCACCCTCATAGTGAAGAGCCCACCCACCCTCTAGTGATGAGCCCACCCACCCTCAAGTGATAAGCCCACCCACCCTCATAGTGAGAGCCACACCCCCCTCTAGTGATGAGCCACCCCCCCATAGTGAGAGCCCCCCCACCCTCATAGTGATGAGCCCACCCACCCTCATAGTGATGAGCCCACCCACCCTCATAGTGATGAGCCCACCCACCCTCAGTGATGAGCCCACCCACCCTCAGTGATGAGCCCACCCACCCTCAGTGATGAGCCCACCCACCCTCATAGTGATGACCCACCCACCCTTCATAGTGATAGCCCACCCACCCTCATAGTGATGAGCCCACCCCCCTCATAGTGATGAGCCCACCCACCCATAGTGATGACCCACCCACCCTCATAGTGATGAGCCCCCCCACCCTCATAGTGATGAAGCCCACCCACCCTCATAGTGATAAAGCCCACCCACCTAGTGATGAGCCCACCCACCCTCAGTGATTGAGCCCACCCACCTCAGTGATAAAGCCCACCCACCCTCATAGTGATGAGCCCACCCACCTTCATATGATGAGCCCACCCACCCTCATTAGTGAATAAACCCACCCACCCTCATAGTGATGAGCCCACCCACCCTCATAGTGATGAGCCCACCCACCCTCATATTTGATGAGCCCCCCACCTCATAGTGATGAGCCCACCACCCTTTAGTGATGACCCCACCCACCTCTTACTGATGAACCCAACCCACTCTCTTAGTGATGAGCCCACCCACCTCTTAGTGATGAGCCCCCCACCCTCAAAATGATGAGCCCACCCCACCCTCTTAGGATGAGCCACCCACCCTCTTAGTGATGAGCCCCACCCCCCCTTAGTGATGAGCCCATCCACCCTCTTAGTGATGAGCCCACCACCCTCTAAAGTTAGCCACCCACCCTCATAGTGATGAGCCCACCCACTCTTAGTGATGAGCCCACCACCCCTTATATGAGCCCACCACCTCTTAGTGTGACCCACCCACCCTCTTAGTGATGAGCCCACCCACCTCTTAAAAAATTAGCCCACCCACCCTCTTAGTGATGAGCCCCCCCCCCCTCTTAGTGATGAGCCCACCCCCCCTTCTTAGTGATGAGCCCCCCACCCTCTTAGTGATGACCCCACCCCCCCCTCTTATGATGAGCCCACCACCCTCAAGTGTGAGCCACCCACCCTTTAGTGATGGCCCACCCATTCTCTTAGTGATGAGCCCACCAACCTCATATGATGGGGCCCACCCACCCTCTTAGTGATGAGCCCACCCACCCTTAGAGATGAGCCACCCACCCTCATAGTGATAGCCCCCCACCCTCTTAGTGATGAGCCACCCCCCCTCTTAGTGATGAGCCCACCCGTCCTTTAGTGATGACCCACCCCCCCCTCTTAGTGATGAGCCCCCACCCATTAGTGATGACACAGCCCCTCATAGTGATGAGCCCACCCACCCTCTAGTGATGAGCCCACCCACCCCATAGTGATAGCCCACCCTCCCTCTTAGTGATAAGCCCACCCACCCTCAGTGATGAGCCCACCCCCCCTCAAGTGATGAGCCCACCAACCCTCATAGTGATGAGCCCACCACCCTCTAGTGATGAGCCCACCCACCCTCTTAGTGATAGCCCACCCACCCACCCCACCTCCTCCCAGACAGAGGTGGGCCCCCCCACCTTCCTCCCCAGACAGTGGGGGGCCCACCCCCCCATTTAATGGTGGGCTTACCCACCCTCCCTCTCAGACATGTGGGCCACCTACCCACTTAGGGGGCCTACCACCCCCCTCTGACGTGTGGCCCCCCCACCCACTTAGTGGTGGGCCTACCCATCCTCCCTCTGACGTGTGGGCCACCCACCCTCCTCCAGACAGTGGTGGCCTACCCACCCTCCTCCGACTGGGGTGGGCCACCACCCTCCCCTCGTCAGTGGTGGGCCCCCCACCCATTAGTGGTGGCCTACCCACCCTCCCTCTCAGACATTTTGGGGGCCTACCATCCTCCCCTCAACATGTTGGGCTACCCACCCCCTCTCAGACAGTGGTGGGCCTCCACCCTCCCTCTCAGACAGTGGTGGGCCTACCCACCTCCCTCTCACAGGGGTGGGCCTACACCCCTTTGTGGTGGCCACCCACCCCCCTTTTGACAGTGGGGCCCCACCCACCCTTAGTGTGGGCCTACCCATCCTCCCTCTTAAGTGGTGGCCACCCACCCTACCTCTCAGACAGGGGTGGGCCTCCCCCACCCTCCCTCCCGACTTGGTGGGCCTACCCACCCCCTCCCCAGTCAGTGGTGGCCCCCACCCACTTGTGTGGCCTCCCACCCTCCCTCTCAGACAGTTTGGTGGGCTACCCACCCTCCCTCTCAACGTGTTGGCCACCACCCTCCCTCTCATACGGGTGGGGCCTACCCACCTCCCTCTCAGACAGTGGGGGGCCTACCCACCCTCCTCTCAGACAGTGGTGGGCCTACCACCCTCCCTCTAGACAGTGGGGGGCCTTCCCACCCTCCCTCTCAACAGTGGTGGCCCCCCCCTCCCTCTCGAAGGGGTGGGCCTTCCCACCCTCCTCTCAGGCATTGGGCCCCTCCCCACCCTCCTCTCAACAGTGGTGGGCCTACCCACCCTCCTCTCAGACATGTTGGCCTACCCACCCTCCTCTCAGACAGTGGGGGGCCCTACCCACTCTCCCTCTCACAGTGGTGGGCCCTACCCCCTCCTCTCAGACGTGGTGGGCCTCCCCACCTCCTTTTCAGACATGGTGGGGCCTACCCACTCTCCTCTCAGACTGGGTGGCCACCCACCTCCCTCTCAACAGTAGGTGTGCCCACCCACCCTCCCTCTCGACGTGGTGGCCTACCCACCCTCCCTCTCAGAAGGGTGTGCCTACCCACCCTCCTCTCAGACATGGTGTGCCTACCCCCTCCCCTCAGACGGGGGTGGCCCACCCACCCTCCCTCTCAGACGTGGTGGGCCCACCCACCCTCCCCTCAGACGTGGTGTGCCCCACCACCCTCCCTCTCAGATGATGGTGGGCCTACCCACCCTTCCCTTTCGACAGTGGTGTGCTACCCACCCCCCTCTCAACAGTGGTGTGCCTACCCACCTCCCTCTCAGACAGTGTGTGCCCACCCAACCCCTCTCAGACGTGGTGTGCCCCCCACCCTCCCTCTCAGACAGTGGTGTGCCCACCCCCTCCCTCTCAGACAGTGGGGGGCCTACCCACCCTCCTCTCAGAAGTGGTGGGCCTACCCACTCTCCCCTCTAGACAGGGGTGGGCCTACCCACCCCCCTCAGACAGTGGTGCCTACCCACCCTCCCCCTCCAGACAGAGTGGGCCTACCCCTTCCCTCTCAGACAGTGTGGGCCTACCCACCCTCCCTCTCAGTCAGTGGTGCCCCCCACCTTCCCTCTCAGACAGTGGTGGGGCCTACCACCCTCCCTTCAGACAGTGGTGGCCACACCCCACCCTCCTTCAGAAGTGGTGTGCCACCCACCCCCCCTCTCAACAGTGGTGGCCCACCCACTCCCCCTCTCAGACGTGGGGGGCCCCACCCACCCCTCCCCTCAGACAGTGGTGTGCCCACCCACCCCCCTCTCAGACAGTGGTGGGCCTACCCACCCTCCCTCTCGACAGGGGTGTGCCTACCCCACCCTCCCTCTCAGACAGGTGTGCCTACCCCCTTTCCCTCTCAGACAGGGGTGTGCCCACCCACCCTCCTCTCCAGACAGTGGTGGTGCCCACCCACCCCTCCTCTCAGACATGGTGGCCCAACCCCCCCTCCCTCTCAAAACAGTGGGGGGCCTACCAACCCCCCTTCAGACAGGGTGTGCCCACCCACCCTCCTCTCAGCAGTGGGGGGCCCACCCACCCTCCCTCTCAGACAGTGGTGGGCCCTCCCCCACCTCCCTCTCAGACAGTGGTGGGGCCTACCCACCCTCCTCCCGACAGTGGTGTGCCTACCCACCCTCCTCTCAGACAGTGGTGTGCCCACCCACCCTCCTTCAAAACGGGTGGGGCCTACCCACCCTCCCTCTAGCCCATTTGGGTGGGCCTACCCACCCCCTCCCCTCAGACAGTGGTGGCCCACCCCACCCCCCTCTCAGACAGTGGTGTGCCCACCCACCCTCCCTCTCAGACAGTGGTGTGCCCACCCCCCCCCTCTCAGACAGTGGTGGGCCTACCCCCCTCCTCTCAGACGTGGTGCCCACCCCCCTCCCTCTCAGACAGTGGTGGGCCCACCCACCCTCCCTCTCAGACAGTGGTGGCCTACCCACCCTCCCTCTTAGACAGGGGTGTGCCTACCCACCCTCCCTCTCAGACAGTGGTGTGGCCAAACCCACCCTCCCTCCCCAGACAGTGGTGCCCACCCACCCTCCCTCTCAGACAGTGGTGTGCCTACCCACCCCCCCTCTCAAAGTGGTGTGCCCACCCACCCTCCCTCTAGACAGTGGTGGGCCTACCCACCCTCCCTCTCTAGACGGGGTGCCACCCACCCTCCCCTCAGACAGGGGTTTGGGCCCACCCACCCTCCCTCTCAGACAGTGGTGGCCCACCCACCCTCCCCTCTCAGACAGTGGTGTGCCACCCACCCTCCCCTCTCAGACAGTGGGGGTGCCTACCCACCCTCCCTCTCAGAACAGTGGTGTGCCCACCCACCCTCCCTCTCAACAGTGGTGGGCCTACCACCCCCCCTCTCAGACAGTGGGGGTTTGCCCACCCACCCTCCCTCTCAGACAGTGGTGGGCCTACCCACTCTCCCCCCCTGACAGTGGGGTGCCCCCCACCCTCCCTCTCAGACAGTGGTGTGCCCACCCCCCCTCCCTCTCACAGTGGTGGGCCTACCACCCTCCCTCTCAGGACAGTGGGTGCCCACCCACCCTCCCTCTCAGACAGTGGTGGGCCTACCCACCCTCCCTCTCAGACAGTGGTGTGCCCACCCACCCTCCCTCTCAGACAGTGGTGGGCCTACCCACCCTCCCTCTCAGACAGTGGTGGGCCCACCCACCCTCCCTCTCAGACAGTGGTGGGCCTACCCACCCTCCCTCTCAGACAGTGGTGGGCCTACCCACCCTCCCTCTCAGACAGTGGTGGGCCTACCCACTCTCCCTCTCTGGACAGTGGGTGTGCCCACCCACCCTCCCTCTCAGACAGTGGTGGGCCCACCCACCCTCCCTCTCAGACAGTGGTGGGCCTACCCCACTCTCCCTCCTGACAGTGGTGGGCCTACCCACTCTCCTCTCTGACAGTGGTGTGCCCACCCACCCCTCCCTCTCAGACAGTGGTGGGCCTACCCACTCTCCCTCTCTGACAGTGGGGTGCCACCCCCCCCTCCCTTCAGGACAGTGGGGGTGCCCACCCACCCTCCCTCTCAGACAGGGGTGGGCCTACCCACCCTCCCTCTCAGACAGTGGTGTGCCCCAACCCACCCTCCCTTCGGGACAGTGGGGGCCTACCCACCCTCCCTCTCAGACAGTGGTTGTGCCCACCCACCCTCCCTCTCAGACAGGGGGTGGGCCTACCCACCCTCCCTCTCAGACAGTGGTGTGCCCACCCACCCTCCCTCTCAGACATTTGGGGTGCCACCCACCCTCCCTCTCAGACAGTGGTGGGCCCCCACCCTCCTCTCGTCAGTGGTGTGGGCCTACCCACTCTCCCTCTCAGACAGTGGTGTGCCACCCACCCCTACCTCTCAGACAGTGGTGGGCCCACCCACCCTCCCTCTAGACAGTGGGTGGGCCTACCCACCTCCCTCTCAGACAGTGGGGTGCCTCCCACCCTCCCTCCTCAGACAGTGGTGGGCCCACCCACCCTCCTCTCAGACAGTGGTGGGGCCTACCCCACCCTCCCTCTCAGACAGTGGGGGCCTACCCACCCTCGGTCCCACCTCACAAACACCCAAATATCCCAAGACTCACTTGTTGCACCACTCCACTGAAACATAATATGCAAATGCTACACGTTGTAAGTGTAGCCAGCGGAGACATGTATAAACACTGTCACTTTTGTTCTCTTTTCTATATAAGTGTATTGAAGGAAACACAAATACGAAGAGTGTTTGGCATAAAACCTAAAAAGATTTAAGGGAAGCGTTATAAGTAACAAAAGTGTTTGTCAACGAATACATTTCAAATACTTTCCATTTTCCTCGAGCCGGGGAGCTGACTCAAGATACAGCAGGGCGTTACCCCTTGAACTGCAACACTCAGATTCTGCAACAGAAAATTAGCTGCCCTGGAATACTGAGGTTCCGTGATGAGTCTTTGTCTAACTCCTTAAGGAACTTGTATGTGTTCTTCTTCCATGAACTGAGGATTTTTCAACCTATGGGAACAAAAATTGTAGTGAGGCAAGTTCACTGTACTTTAACCCACAAACTCAAATTCTGACCTTATCTAGATTTGCTTTTTCCAACAGAAATCGTGATTCGTCAGACCAGACGCTTTTTTTTAATCTTCAACTGTTCACTTTTGCAGAGCCAATGCCCACTGTGGCGTCACTTTTCTCAGCTGACAGGAGTGGAACCTTGTTGACCTTCTGTGCTATTACCCATCCCCTTTAAGGTTTGACGTCTTGTGCGTGCAGAGATGTCTTCTGCATAACACTGTTGTAAAAGCATGGTTTACTGAGTTACTGTCACCTTCCTGTCAACTTGAACCCGTCTGGCCATTCTCTGACCCTCTTCAATATCGTTTTCGCCCACGTAAAATGCGGTCTTGTGTTTTTCACACCAACTCTACAAACTCTGTCAGGAGGGTTCCTGGTGAAGTGATGTAACAAAGAAAACATTTGTAGGCTGATATAGAGGTGTTAGGTAAGCGTGTAAGAGCCCAGCCTATCGTGTCTCCTTTTCTCGTATGCAGCTTGAATCTTAGACAGAGGCCTGTGAGGGAGGCCTACGTCGGGGAAGTAGGTCACGTGACTTAAGGCTTGGCCATGGAGCTGCCTATAAGTGCTACTAGGGAAAAATATATGTATGTTACACAATAATACTGTTTACATTCCGAAATGCTCAAGTATGATAGTGACTTTCCTTGTACTTAACAATACTTTTTCTGTATGTATAAACTACAGTTTGTATATTATACAAAGAAATATAAAAAAATTTAGATTTTTATTATAAGAGACTTGTGCGTGAAAATCCCAGGAAAAACAGTAATTTCTGAGATCCTCAAAACCCCCTCACTCTGTCTGGCACAACAATTACTCGATTGTCAGTACTTAGACTACATTTCTTTCCCCCCATTTTTGATGTTAGTTTTGAAAAAACAACTGACCTTGCTGATGTCTGCATGATCTTAGGTACAGAGGTGCTGCCACCCGATTGCCTAATTAATATTTCCATTAACAAGCAGGTGTACAGGTGTATCTAAGAAAGTGGCTGTGTGTATAAATATTATGATATATAAATTATAATATAATATATATATTTTTTTATATATAATATAAAATATAATTATATATATATATATTTATATATATATATATATATATATATATAATATATATTGTGTGTGTGTGATAACTCATATCTGTTTATTGGTAATAGTTTTGTAAAAAGTTGTATAAATATATTTCTAGGGCTGTATGACTGTGGTGTGTGAGGCCCTGGTACGACGCGACTGGGTTTACCAGGTAGTAGACAGGGAAGTTGATCTTAGACTGGGCTGCCAGGGTCCGGTGCCAGGTTCACAGGTACCAGGTTCACGGTGCCAAGGTCACATGTGCCAGGTTCACAGGGGCCAGGTTCACGGGTGCCCAAAGGGCACATGTGCCAGGTTCAAGGTGCCAGGTTCACAGGTACCAGGTTCACGGGTGCCAAAGGTCACATGTGCCAGGTTCACAGGTGCCAGGTTCACAGGTGCCTAGGTCACAGTTGCCAGGTTCACAGATTTCCAGGTCACAGGTGCCGGGTCACAGATGCCAGGGTCACAGGTGCCAGGGTCACAGGCGCCAAGGTCAAAGGGTGCCGGCGTCCACAAGTTCAGGGCACAGGTGCCAGGTCCCCAAAGGTATGCCACAGTGAGGAGGACAGGCGAGTGTTCAAGGGACCAGCACTAGGGACGGACAGGTGGGACTTTCCCGACACGGACGTCCGTGAACTGAAGCTGCCGAGCGTAACCCCCACTCCCCTCTTCCGACAATGAAGCCCCCCCCTCCCCTCCCCCAACCCAGCAGGTCACCGGAACTCTCACCCAGTACTACAAATTCCGCCACCTCCCCCTCCCCCCCATCTCCTCCCTCACCCGTGTTTGCTCCCTCTCAGACAATCCTTCTTACACACTTCTTTATAATTTCTTAGTCACTTTTTTCTTGTAACAGATAATCACTGTAGATATAAATCCAAATATACTCCCGTTAACCCTTTTGGGGCCTAGTTCCTAGGCCTATTGTGTATCCATATGCTCTTGCACTACCCTCCCATGATGGATATAGAGTTTCACAATAAAAATAGCCATTTGGATGGCAAAATCTAATCTTTTGTCTGGCCTTTGTGGGGGGGGGGAGGTTATCCTTGTTAATTTAATATATGTTACTAGGCAAACAGGTTTGTAGGGAAAAACCCCAAGGAAACAGCATCTTTTTTCGAACGTTTCGCCTACACAGTAGGCTTCTTCAGTCGAGTAAAAGGAAGTAGACAGGGCAAATAGAGATGTTATACTTACTATGGAAAAAAAATCATTATCAAAAAGTGAAATTCCAAGCGCTTTCGTAATTTCTCACATTATCAAAACCTGTGATGATGCGAAAAATCACGAAAGTGCTTAGAATTGCAGTTTTTTTCGCAGTGGTTGTTTTACATATTGTGATATCACCTGTTTACTGTGATGTTATTGCACGTGTTTTCTATGTATGATAATTGTGCTATGTGTACCTGTACCTAAAACACTTGCTTTTCATGACCTCTTGCTTGCTCCGACCCAAGTTCAGTAACCACTTGTCTGAAATACTCCTGCAGGCTGTCCAAATCTTGTAAGAACATAAGTATGGGGGAACACTGCAGCAGGCTTACTGACCCCAAAACCCAGGCAGGTCCTCCTCAAACCAAACCCAATAACAAAAATATCTGCCAAGCCATTTTCAGTGCTACCCAGCTTTGATAACCCTATCAAGTCATGCACAAGTCCCCACTCAACTCCAACACTTCTCATTCATGAGTTTTAACATGAGTAAGTTGTCATCATCCTCTTCACTTCACATTCTCCTCGTTATTTTTTCCAGGTCTTGGTAAAGACGCAAACGGATTGATCCCAGTTGGTACGTCATTAAGGTATAACAGGAAAGTGAAGATCCCAGCAATAATCCCTGAGGGATCCCGAGGTACTCGCTTCCCCCATGGTCGAACTTTATGACAACGTTTGGTCCCAAACTGGACCTTAACTACTCTCTCTCTCCCTGCGTTGTGATACATCTGAGCACTCGTACCTGTTTTGTCACTATAATGTCTTGTTAGAAAAACAGCGTCAAATGAGTCTGGTTTCACTTTCGTGACCTTCGTTAATCTTGTTAAAACCCAACAGGTTCCTTAGAGAGAACTTTCTTCTTGAACACACCGACCCTCGTCCACCCCGGATGAGTGAACCCAAGAACAAAAAAACATATTCACCACTGTTCAATCAACAGCTTTTTTTTATGCAAGTGAAACAGAGAACAGCCTCCTACCAGAGTAAGGGGAATTACCAATAGCTCCCTGGTTGTCTGAAAGAGGGGGCTGGACAGGCACCACCCTGAAAGCCAAGGGTGTGTCCCTAATTTGGATACTGCGGCCAGCAGTAACAGCTGGTTGATCAAACCCTGATCCACCCGGGAGGCCTGGTCACGGACCTGGCCGCGGGGGGGTTGACCCCCGGAATACCCTCCAGGTAGACATCACAATACAAACGACCCTCTTCAGGGTTTCTGGGACTGCAGTAGCACACTAAATTGGTTTATTCCAATATTGTTACCTTGAAGGTAGACCAGGAAGAATGATTGTTCAGAAGCTAGATGGAAGGGGGAAGAGAGAGAGACGGTGTCTGAGACGTGTGATGGAAGAGGGGAAGTCACAGAGGGAACTCACAGAGCAAGTGCTAGCTAGCACTTGCTTTGTGAGTGGGATACTTTCCCTTTACCTCGCAGATTTCTCTCCATAAAAGCTCGTCAAGAAATAAGAGTAAGGGCAGGTAGACGCAACATATAGGGGAAGGGGGGGGGCGAGAGAGGGCAGGGGGAGGGGAGAAGAAGAGGAAGAGGAGAGAGAGAGGGGGCAGGGTTTCCATGAAGGACCGGGGGTGGCCCAACCCACTCCTCCCTCCTCAAGACCGTGGTGGCCCACCCCAACCCCTCCCTCTCAGTAGACACAAGTGGGTGTGCCCACATCCAACCTCCCCTCTCGTAAGAACAGGGTGGGGCTCTACCCACTCCTCCCTCTCAAGACAGTGGTGTGTTTGTGGTGTTAGATTGTGGTTTCCTACGCCCACCCTCCCTCTCAGACGGGTGTGCCTACCCACCCTCCCTCTCAGACAGTGGTGTGCCCAGCACCAACCACCCTCCCTCTCAAAACAGATGGGTGGTTCCCAACTTTCGCACTGCTCTCCTCCCTCAGACAGTTGGTGAGCCCGACCCACTATCCTCTCCACTCAGAACACAGAACAGTTGAGGGCCGTACCCATGCGATCCTCCCCTTCACAAAGAGAACAGTGGTGTGCCACCCATCCACCCTCCCTCTCAAACAGTTGTGGGCTCCAACACCCCCCTCTCCTCACAGTCTCAGAAACAGTACAGTGGTGGGTCCAAACTCCCACAACGCATCCCTCTCAAGACAGTGGTAGTGCCTACACCCCACTCCTCCTCACCAGAACAGTGGATGTGCCCTACTCCACCCTCCATCGTCAGACAAGTGGTTGTGCCCACCCATGACCCTCCCTCGTCAGAACAGTGGATGTGCCACCCACCCACGCCCTTCTAGACCAGTTGGTGGGGCCTACCCACGTTCCCCTCCCTCTTCAGACATGGTTTGTGCCCATCCACCAACAGTTCCCTACCCTCTCAGAACAGGTGGTGTGCCCCACGCCACCCTCCCTCTCTAGATAACAGTGTGGTGCCCTCTCCACCCGGTCCATCCCATCTCGATTCCACAGGAAATTACAGTGGGTTGGGCCTACCCAGCCACCCTCCCTCATCAGACAGTGGTGTCCCACCCACGCCTGCCTCCCTCTCAGACAGTGTGGGCCCCACGCCACCCTTCCCTCTCAGGGACTCAGTTGTCTCCCTCACAGACAGGTGTGTGGCCTAACCCACCTCGCCTCTCTCAGACAGAGGTGTGTGCCTACTCTACCCTCCCATCTCAGAAGACAGTGGGTGTTGCCCTAACCCACGCCTCCCTCTCCAGACGAGTAGTTTGCCCACCCACCCCCCCTCTCAACAGTGGGAGTGCCTTACCCAACCCAACCCCTTGCTCATATACAGGTGGGTGTGCCCACCCATATACCTACGCCAAAACACCTTCCCTTCCTCTCATGACAGTGGTGGGCGCTACCCCACGCCTCCGCTCTCAATCTCTCCGACCGTGGAGTGCCCACCCAACACTTGTCCTCCCACTACTAGACAGTGGTGGGCCCACTCCACCCAGTCGCCTTCTCAGACAGTGGTGTGACCCACCCACTAGGCCCCCTGTACTCAGTACAGTGTGTTCCCCACCCACCCTGTCCCTCTCAGACAGTGGTGTGCTACCCACGTATTTGATCCTCCCTCTCTGGAACATTGTTTGTGCCCACCGGTACCAAACCTCGCCTCTCAATACAGGTGGTGGGCCTACCAACGCCTCCCATCTCAGACAGATAAGTGGTTTGCCCACCCACCCCTCACCTCACATACAGTGGTGGGGCCTTACCCAACTCTCCCCGTCTCTTCCAGGACAGTGGGGTGCGCCCCACGAAGCCCCCCTCCCCTCTCAGGACAGTGTGGTGCCCGACCCTCCACCCTCCCCTCTCGACAGTGTGGCCTACCTGCACCCTCCCTCTTCTGTGCAAGTGAACAGTGGGCGTGCTCCACCCACGGGCCTCCCTCTCAGGACCGTGGTGGGTCTACCCAACTTTAGTCCCCCTCACCAGACATACGTGGTGTGTCCTCACCCAGCCTCCCCTCTCTAGACAGTGGTGGGCCTAACCCCACGCCTCCCTCTCAGAACAGGATGGTTGGGTGCCCCCCTCAATCCCTCCCTCTCATAACAGTGGGTGGGCCTGACCCACTCCTCCCTCTCAGTACAAGGTGTTGGGCCTATACCCACGGCCTCCCTCTTCAAGACAGGCAGTTGTGGGCCAACCACGCACTCTCCTCTCTCTTCTGCCTGACAGTGTATGGTGGCCCACCCAACCTGCCCTCTCAGACAGTGGTGGGTCCCACCCACGCCTCCCTCTCAGAACAGTGTGGTGCCTAACCTCCACGTCTCAGTCCTCTCGACGGTTTTGAGTTTGTTTGTGTGGTGTGGTGAGGCGGTTGGATGTTTTTGATGTGGGACCTACCTGCACATCTCCTCCTTGCCCTCTCTTTGACAGTGGTGTGCCCCACCCACTCCGCCTTTCCCTCGCAGAGCTAAAGTGGGTTGGTCCTAACCCACTCGTGATCTCTCCCTCTCTGAACAGTGGGGTGCACCCAACGCACCATCCCTCTCTAGGTTGACTCAAAGGTAAGACAGTGTGTGCCCACGCCTAATCATCCTCCCTCTCAGTTAACAGTGGTGGGCCTACCCACCCTCCCACCACTCAGGGACAGGTGGTGTGCCCACCCGCGATCCTCATTCCTCCTCCCTCTCAGGACGAGTGGGGTGCCTACCCAGCGCCTCCCCTCTCCAGACAGTGGTTTGCCGCACGTGACCACCCTGCCCACTCAGACAGTGGTGTTGGGCCTACCCAACCCTCCCTCACGTCTGACGGATACAAGTGGAGTGCCCACCCATATCCAACTTCTCTCCCTCTCGTGGCTCGAGTCAGTAACAGTTGGGTGCCCACCCACCCGTCCCCTCAGACATGGTGGGCCCACTCCACGCTAACCCTCCTCTCTTCCAGTGAGGACAGTGTTGGGCCTAGACCCACTCTTCCCTCACAGCACAGTGGTGTGCCCTCACGCCGCACTGTTTGCATACATACCCCCCCTCACAGATCAGTTGGTGGGCCCACCCACACCTGCCCGTCGTTCCAGTATACATAAGGAGTGTTGTGCCTACCTCACCCATCCCCTCCGTCAACAGACAGTGGGGTGCCCACGCCAGCCGGCTTCCCTCCTCAGACAGTGTGGGCACCACCCACCCTCCCTCTCAACAGAGTGGTGGGGAGCCTTCCTAAATCTACCGGAGCAGTCCACCTGGACCATCCACCGCATCCCCGCCCCTATTCATCAGCCTAGTGGAGGGGGGCCTGACCCACTTACCTCTCTGTGGGGGTTCCCCACCTCAACAGAACACCGCAAAAAATATCCCGAAGAGTCACTTGTATGTCACCACTGCCCTGTGAAACATCATATACAAATGCTCACGTTGTAAGGTAGCCAGCGGAGACATAAAAACACAGTCACTTTTGTTCTCTTTTCTATATAAGTGTATTGAAGGAAAAAACAAATACGAAGATGTGTTTGGCATAAAACCTAAAAAGATTTAAGGGAAGCGTTATAAGTAACAAAATGTGTTTGTCAACGAATACATTTCAAATACTTTCCTTTTCCTCAGAGCCGGGGAGCTGACTCAAGATACGCAGGCGTTACCCCTGAACTGCAACACTCAGATTCTGCAACAGAAAATTAGCTGCCCTGAATACTGAGGTTCCGTGATGAGTCTTTGTCTAACTCCTTAAGGAACTTGTATGTGTTCTTCTTCCATGAACTGAGGATTTCTCAACCTATGGGAACAAACTTGTAGTGAGCAAGTTCACTGTACTTCTACCACATCTCAAATTCTGACCTTATCTATGATTTGCTTTTTCCAACAGAAATCGTGATTCGTCAGACCAGACGACGTTTTTTCAATCTTCAACTGTTCACTTTTGCAGAGCCAATGCCCACTGTGGCCTCACTTTTCTCAGCTGACAGGAGTGGAACCTTGTGTGACCTTCTGTTGCTATTACCCATCCACTTGAAGGTTTGACGTCTTGTGCGTGCAGAGATGTCTTCTGCATAACACTGTTGTAATGCATGGTTTACTGAGTTACTGTCACCTTCCTGTCAACTTGAACCAGTCTGGCCATTCTCTGACCTCTCTCAATATCGTTTTCGCCCACGTAACTGCCGGTCTTGTGTTTTTCACACCAATCTCTACAAACTCTGTCAGGAGGGTTCCTGGTGAAGTGATGTAACAAAGAAAACATTTGTAGGCTGATATAGAGGTGTTAGGTAAGCGTGTAAGAGCCCACCTATCGTGTCCCCTTTGTCTCGTATGCATGCTTGAATCTTAGACAGAGGCCTGTGAGGGAGGCCTACGTCAGGGAAGTAGGTCACGTGACTTAAGGCTTGGCCATGGAGCCTGCCTATAAGTGCTACTAGGAAATATATATGTATGTTACACAATAATACTGTTGACATCCCGAAATGCTCAAGTATGATAGTGACTTTCCTTGTACTTAACAATACTTTACTGTATGTATAAACTACAGTTTGTATATTATACAAAGAAATATAAAAAAATTAGATTTTTATTATAAGAGACTTGTGCGTGAAAATCCCAGGAAATCAGTAATTTCTGAGATCCTCAAACCACCTCACTCTGTCTGGCACAACAATTACTCGATTGTCAGTCACTTAGACTACATTTCTTCCCCCCATTTTTGATGTTAGTTTTGAACAACAACTGACCTTGCTGATGTCTGCATGATCTTAGGTACAGAGGTGCTGCCACCCGATTGCCTAATTAGATATTTCCATTAACAAGCAGGTGTACAGGTGTATCTAAGAAAGTGGCTGTGTGTATATATATAATATATATATATATATTATATATATATATATATATATATATATGTTATATATATATATATATATATAATATATATATATATATTATATATATATATATATATATATATATATATATATTGTGTGTGTGTGATAACTCATATCTGTTTATTGGTAATAGTTTTGTACAAGTTGTATAAATATATTTCTAGGACTGTATGACTGTGGTGTGTGAGGCCCTGGTACGACGCGACTGGTTGACCAGGTAGTAGACAGGGAAGTCTGATCTTAGACTGGGCTGCCAGGGTCACGGGTGCCAGGTTCACAGGTACCAGGTTCACGGGTGCCAAGGTCACATGTGCCAGGTTCACAGGTGCCAGGTTCACGGGTGCCAAGGTCACATGTGCCAGGTTCACAGGTGCCAGGTTCACAGGTACCAGGTTCACGGGTGCCAAGGTCACATGTGCCAGGTTCACAGGTGCCAGGTTCACAGGTGCCTAGGTCACAGTTGCCAGGTTCACAGATGCCAGGGTCACAGGTGCCAGGGTCACAGATGCCAGGGTCACAGGTGCCAGGGTCACAGGCGCCAAGGTCACGGGTGCCGGCGTCACAAGTTCCAGGGCCACAGGTGCCAGGGTCACAGGTATGCCACAGTGAGGAGGACAGGCGGGTGTTCAAGGGACCAGCACTAGGGACGGACAGGTGGGACTTTCCTGACACGGACGTCCGTGAACTGAAGCTGCCGAGCGTAACCCCCACTCCCCTCTTCCCGACAATGAAGCCCCCCCTCCCCTCCCCCAACCCAGCAGGTCACCGGAACTCTCACCCAGTACTACACTTCCGCCACCTCCCCCTCCCCCCCATCTCCTCCCTCACCCCGTGTTTGCTCCCTCTCAGACAATCCTTCTTACACACTTCTTTATAATTTCTTAGTCACTTTTTGCTTGTAACAGATAAGTCAACTGTAGATATAAATCCAAATATACTCCTGTTAACCCTTTTGGGGCCTAGTTCCTAGGCCTATTGTGTATCCATATGCTCTTGCACTACCCTCCACATGATGGATATAGAGTGCACAATAAACTAGCCATTTGGATGGCAAAATCTAATCTTTTGTCTGGCCTTTGTGGGGGGGGGGAGGTTATCCTTGTTAATTTACATATATGTTACTAGGCAAAACAGGTTTGTAGGAAAGACACATAGGAAACAGGCATCTTTATTTCGAAACGTTTCGCCTACACAGTAGGCTTCTTCAGTCGAGTACAGGAAGTAGACAGGAGCAGTAGAGATGTTATACTTACTATGGAAAACAATCATTATCAAAAAGTGAAATTCCAAGCGCTTTCGTAATTTCTCACATTATCAAGGACCTGTGATGATGCGAAAAATCACGAAAGTGCTTAGAATTGCAGTTTTTTTCGCAGTGGTTGTTTTACATATTGTGATATCACCTGTTTACTGTGATGTTATTGCACGTGTTACTATGTATGATAATTGTGCTTATGTGTACCTGTACCTAAATACACTTGCTTGCATGACCTCTTGCTTGCTCCGACCCAAGTTCAGTAACCACTTGTCTGACTACTCCTGCAGGCTGTCCAAATCTTGTAAGAACATAAGTATGGAGGAACACTGCAGCAGGCTTACTGACCCACACTAGGCAGGTCCTCCTCAAACCCAAACCCAATAACAAAAATATCTGGCCAAGCCATTTTCAGTGCTACCCAGCTTTGATAACCCTATCAAGTCATGCACAAGTCCCACTCAACTCCAACACTTCTCATTCATGCAGTTAAACATGAGTAAGTTGTCATCATCCTCTTCACTTCACATTCTCCTCGTTATTTTTTCCAGGTCTTGGTAAAAGACGCATCGGATCTGATCCCAGTTGGTACGTCATTAAGGTATAACAGGAAAGTGAAGATCCCAGCAATAATCCCTGAGGGATCCCGAGGTACTCGCTTCCTCCATGGTCGAAACTTATGACAACGTTTTGGTCCAATCTGGACCATTAACTACTCTCTCTCTCGTGCGTTGTGATACATCTGAGCACTCGTACCTGTGTTTGTCACTATAATGTCTTGTTAGAAAACAGCGTCAACTGAGTCTGGTTTCACTTTCGTGACCTTCGTTAATCTTGTTAAAACCCAACAGGTTCCTGAGAGAGAACTTTCTTCTTGAACACACCGACCCTCGTCCACCCAGGATGAGTGAACCGAAGAACAAAGAAACATATTCACCACTGTTCAATCAACAGCTATTTTATGCAAGTGAGCAGAGAACAGCCTCCTACCAGACGTAAGGGGAATTACCAATAGCTCCCTGGTTGTCTGAAAGAGGGAGCTGGACAGGCACCACCCTGACAAGCCAAGCTGTGGTCCCTAATTTGGACTACGTGCGGCCAGCAGTAACAGCCTGGTTGATCAAACCCTGATCCACCGGGAGGCCTGGTCACGGACCTGGCCGCGGGGGCGTTGACCCCCGGAATACCCTCCAGGTAGACATCACAATACAAACGACCGTCCTTCAGGTTGCTGGGACTGCAGTAGCACACTACTGGTGTTATTCCAATATTGTTACACTTGAAGGTAGACAGGAAGAATGATTGTTCAGAAGCTAGATGGAAGGAGGAAGAGAGAGAGACGGGTGTCTGAGACGTAGTGATGGAAGAGGGAAGTCACAGAGGGAACTCACAGAGCAAGTGCTAGCTAGCACTTGCTTTGTGAGTGGGATACTTTCCCTTTACCTCGCAGATGCTTACTCCATAAAAGCTCGTCAAGAAATAAGAGTAAGACAGGTAGACGCAACATATAGGGGAAGGGAGGGGCGAGAGAGGCAGGGAGGGGAGGGGAGGGGAGAGAGAGAGAGAGAGAGAGAGAGAGAGAGAGGCAGGTTACCAGTGAAGGATCCTGGGGATCAGCGCCCCCTCCCCCGGCAGCCAGGTCCCAAACCAGGCAAGAAGACGCAGGTCAACTACGTGATGGAGCTGTAGCTGTCGCAGTGTGAGGGAAGGTTGCAAGGTGAGAGGCAGTGTGAGGGAAGGTTGCAAGGTGAGAGGCAGTGTGAGGGAAGGTTGCAAGGTGAGAGGCAGTGTGAGGGAAGGTTGCAAGGTGAGAGGCAGTGTGAGGAAGGTTGCAAGGTAAGAGGCAGTGTGAGGGAAGGTTGCAAGGTGAGGGCAGTGTGAGGGAAGGTTGCAAGGTGAGAGGACAGTGTGAGGGAAGGTTGCAAGGTGAGAGACAGTGTGAGGGAAGGTTGCAAGGTGAGAGGCAGTGTGAGGGAAGGTTGCAAGGTGAGAGGCAGTGTGAGGGAAGGTTGCAAGGTAAGAGGGCAGTGTGAGGGAAGGTTGCAAGGTGAGAGGCAGTGTGAGGGAAGGTTGCAAGGTGAGAGGCAGTGTAAGGGAAGGTTGCAAGGTGAGAGGCAGTGTGAGGGAAGGTTGCAAGGTGAGAGGACAGTGTGAGGGAAGGTTGCAAGGTGAGAGGCAGTGTGAGGGAAAGTTGCAAGGTGAGAGGCAGTGTGAGGCAAGGTTGCAAGGTGAGAGACAGTGTGAGGGAAGGTTGCAAGGTGAGAGGCAGTGTGAGGGAAAGTTGCAAGGTGAGAGGCTGTGTGAGGGAAGGTTGCAAGGTGAAAGGCAGTTGGGGAGGGAAGGGCCAAGGTGAGAGGCAGTGTAAGGGAAGGTTGCAAGGTGAGAGGCAGTGTGAGGGAAGGTTGCAAGGTGAGAGGCAGTGTGAGGAAGGTTGCAAGGTGAGAGACAGTGTGAGGGAAGGTTGCAAGGTGAGAGGCAGTGTGAGGGAAAGTTGCAAGGTGAGAGGCTAGTGTGAGGGAAGGTTGCAAGGAAAGGCAGTGTGAGGGAAGGTTGCAAGGTGAGAGGCAGTGTGAGGGAAGGTTGCAAGGTGAGAGGCAGTGTGAGGGAAGGTTGCAAGGTGAGAGGCAGTGTGAGGGAAGGTTGCAAGGTGAGAGGCAGTGTGAGGGAAGGTTGCAAGGTGAGAGGCAGTGTGAGGCAAGGTTGCAAGGTGAGAGGCAGTGTGAGGCAAGGTTGCAAGTGAGAGGCAGTGTGAGGGCAAGGTTGCAAGGTGAGAGGCAGTGTGAGGCAAGGTTGCATGGTGAGAGGCAGTGTGAGGGAAGGTTGGGTAGGTGAGAGACAGTGTGAGGAAAGGTTGCAAGGTGAGAGGCAGTGTGAGGCAAGGTTGCAAGGTGAGAGGCAGTGTGAGGGAACGTTGCAAGGTGACAGGCAGTGTGAGGGAACGTTGCAAGGTGACAGGCAGTGTGAGGCTGAAAGGTGACAGGCAGTGTGAGGCAAGGTTACAAGGTGACAGGCAGTGTGAGGGAAGGTTGCAAGGTGAGAGGCAGTGTGAGGCAAGGTTGCAAGGTGAGAGGCAGTGTGAGGGAAGGTTGCAAGTGAGAGGCAGTGTGAGGGAAAGGGTTTCATGGTGAGAGGAAGTGTGAGGGAAGGTTGCAAGGTGAGAGGCAGTGTGAGGGAAAGTTGCAAGGTGAGAGGCAGTGTGAGGGAAGGTTGCAAGGTGAGAGGCAGTGTGAGGGAAGGTTGCAAGGTGAGAGGCAGTGTGAGGGAAGGTTGCAGGTGAGAGGCAGTGTGAGGGAAGGTTGCAAGGTGAGAGGCAGTGTGAGGGAAGGTTGCAAGGTGAGAGGCAGCGTGAGGGAAGGTTGCAAGGTGAGAGGCAGTGTGAGGGAAGATTGCAAGGTGAGAGGCAGTGTGAGGGAAGGTTGCAAGGTGAGAGGCAGTGTGAGGGAAGGTTGCAAGGTGAGAGGCAGTGTGAGGGAAGGTTGCAAGGTGAGAGGCAGTGTGAGGGAAGGTTGCAAGGTGAGAGGCAGTGTGAGGGAAGGTTGCAAGGGAGAGAGGCAGTGTGAGGCAAGGTTGCAAGGTGAGAGGCAGTGTGAGGCAAGGTTGCAAGGTGAGAGGCTGTGTGAGGCAAGGTTGCAAGGTGAGAGGCAGTGTGAGGCAAGGTTGCATGGTGAGAGGCAGTGTGAGGGAAGGTTGCTAGGTGAGAGGCAGTGTGAGGGAAGGTTGCAAGGTGAGAGGCAGTGTGAGGCAAGGTTGCAAGGTGAGAGGCAGTGTGAGAGAAGGTTGCAAGTGAGAGGCGTGTGAGGAAGGTTGCAAGGTGAGAGGCAGTGTGAGGAAGGTTGCAAGGTGAGAGGCCGTGTGAGGGAAGGTTGCAAGGTGAGAGGCAGTGTGAGGTTGCAAGGTGAGAGGCAGTGTGAGGCAAGGTTGCAAGGTGACAGGCAGTGTGAGGGAAGGTTGCAAGGTGAGAAGGCAGTGTGAGGGGGAGGTTGCAAGGAGAGGCAGTGTGAGGGAAGGTTGCAAGATGAGAGGCAGTGTGAGGGAAAGTTGCAAGGTGAGAGGCAGTGTGAGGGAAGGTTGCAAGGTGAGAGACAGTGTGAGGGAAGGTTGCAAGGTGAGAGGCTGTGTGAGGGAAGGTTGCAAGGTGAGAGGCAGTGTGAGGGAAGGTTGCAAGGTGAGAGGCAGTGTGAGGCAAGGTTGCAAGGTGGAGAGGCAGCGTGAGGGAAGGTTGCAAGGTGAGAGGCAGTGTGAGGGAAGGTTGCAAGGTGAGAGGCTGTGTGAGGGAAGATTGCAAGGTGAGAGGCAGTGTGAGGGAAGGTTGCAAGGTGAGAGGCAGTGTGAGGGAAGGTTGCAAGGTGAGAGGCAGTGTGAGGGAAGGTTGCAAGGTGAGAGGCAGTGTGAGGGAAAGTTGCAAGGTGAGAGGCAGTGTGAGGGAAGGTTGCAAGGTGAGAGGCAGTGTGAGGGAAGGTTGCAAGGTGAGAGGCAGTGTGAGGAAAGGTTGCAAGGTGAGAGGCAGTGTGAGGGAAGGTTGCAAGGTGAGAGGCAGTGTGCAAGGTGAGAGGCAGTGTGAGGGAAGGTTGCAAGGTGAGAGGCAGTGTGAGGGAAGGTTGCAAGGTGAGAGGCAGTGTGCAAGGTGAGAGGCAGTGTGAGGGAAGGTTGCAAGGTGAGAGGCAGTGTGCAAGGTGAGAGGCAGTACGCAACAAACAACTGTCGTCTTTAAATGTTGCGACCAATGGTGCCTAGAGAGGTCACGTGACCTCCATTAACCAATGAGAGCCTCGTTCACTCCAGGCACAAAAGTCACGTGACCTCACGTAACCAATGAGATTCTCTCGCGCTCCAGACACAAAAGTCACGTGACCTCGAGTAACCAATGAGATTCTCCCGCGCTCCAGACACAAAAGTCACGTGACCCCAAGTAACCAATGAGAGCCTCGCTCACTCCAGACACAAGTCACGTGACCTTCAGTAACCAATGAGAGCCTCCGGTACTCCAGACACAAAAAGTCACGTGACATGAAGCAGCCTATGAGAGTACGGAGACGTCACGTGAAATGAAGCAGCCAATGACAGCACAGAGAGACGTCACGTGACATTAAGCAGTCCATGAGTGGAGGGCAGCCCACGAGTGGAGGGCAGCCCACGAGTGGAGGGAAGCCATGAGTGGAGGGCGGCCTATGAGTGGAGGGCAGCCATAAATGGAGGGCAGCATGAGTGGAGGGCAGCCACGATGGAGCGCCCACGAGTGGAGGGCAGTCCATGAGTGGAGGGAAGCAATGAGTGGAGGGCAGCCTATGAGTGGAGGGCAGCCATGAGTGGAGGGCAGCCATGAGTGGAGGGCAGCCACGAGTGGAGGGCAGCCACGAGTGGAGGGCAGTCCACGAGTGGAGGGCAGTCCATGAGTGGAGGGAAGCCATGAGTGGAGGGCAGCCTATGAGTGGAGGGCAGTCCAGGTGTGGAAAGGAAGGCAGCTTGACGGTAGAAGGGGAGACAGTCGTAAAGGAAAGGGCGGACGGGCAAGGAAGGGGGGGATGGAGGGCAGGACATGGACATGAGAGTACAGGACATAGACATGAGAGAGCAGGGCATAGAAGGCGGGAGAGGGCAGGACACAGGAAGGCAGGGGAGGGCAGAGGAGGGCAGGAGAGGGCATGGAAGGGACATGAGAGATCAGGACAGGGATATGAGAGGGCAGGGCAGGAGACGGCAAGGGAGGACAGGGGAGGGCAGAACATGGACACTGGAGGGCAGGGGAGGGCAGGGGTCACAGCACTAAGAGTGGACCAAGAACAAAGGCGTGACACACTTCACGCTTCAACGATCATGTTGAAGCGAAATTTCCCTTAAAAACTCCAGGAAAATGACTCAAGGGGAAACTGCAGGCCATGAAGAAACTGCAGGCCATGAAGAAACTGCAGGCCATGAAGAAACTGCAGGCCATGAAGAAACTGCAGGCCATGAAGAAACTGCAGGCCATGAAGAAACTGCAGGCCATGAAGAAACTGCAGGCCATGAAGAAACTGCAGGCCATGAAGAAACTGCAGGCCATGAAGAAACTGCAGGCCATGAAGAAACTGCAGGCCATGAAAAACTGCAGCCATGAAGAAACTGCAGGCCATGAAGAAACTGCAGGCCATGAAGAAAACTGCAGGCCATGAAGAAACTGTAGGCCATGAAGAAACTGCAGGCCATGAAGAAACTGCAGGCCATGAAGAAAACTGCAGGCCATGAAGAAACTGTAGGCCATGAAGAAACTGCAGGCCATGAAGAAACTGCAGGCCATGAAGAAACTGCAGGCCATGAAGAAACTGCAGGCCATGAAGAAAACTGCAGGCCATGAAGAAACTGCAGGCCATGAAGAAACTGCAGGCCATGAAGAAACTGCAGGCCATGAAGAAACTGCAGGCCATGAAGAAACTGCAGGCCATGAAGAAACTGCAGGCCATGAAGAAACTGCAGGCCATGAAGAAACTGCAGGCCATGAAGAAACTGCAGGCCATGAAGAAACTGTAGGTCATGAAGAAACTGCAGGCCATGAAGAAACTGCAGGCCATGAAGAAACTGCAGGCCATGAAGAAAAATGCAGGCCATGAAGAAACTGCAGGCCATGAAGAAACTGCAGGCCATGAAGAAACTGCAGGCCATGAAGAAACTGCAGGCCATGAAGAAACTGCAGGCCATGAAGAAACTGCAGGCCATGAAGAAACTGCAGGCCATGAAGAAACTGAGGCCATGAAGAAACTGCAGGCCATGAAGAAACTGCAGGCCATGAAGAAACTGCAGGCCATGAAGAAACTGTAGGCCATGAAGAAACTGCAGGCCATGAAGAAACTGCAGGCCATGAAGAAACTGCAGGCCATGAAGAAACTGCAGGCCATGAAGAAACTGCAGGCCATGAAGAAACTGCAGGCCATGAAGAAACTGCAGGCCATGAAGAAACTGCAGGCCATGAAGAAACTGCAGGCCATGAAGAAACTGCAGGCCATGAAGAAACTGCAGGCCATGAAGAAACTGCAGGCCATGAAGAAACTGCAGGCCATGAAGAAACTGCAGGCCATGAAGAAACTGCAGGCCATGAAGAAACTGCAGGCCATGAAGAAACTGCAGGCCATGAAGAAACTGCAGGCCATGAAGAAACTGCAGGCCATGAAGAAACTGCAGGCCATGAAGAAACTGCAGGCCATGAAGAAACTGCAGGCCATGAAGAAACTGCAGGCCATGAAGAAACTGCAGGCCATGAAGAAACTGCAGGCCATGAAGAAACTGTAGGCCATGAAGAAACTGCAGGCCATGAAGAAACTGCAGGCCATGAAGAAAACTGCAGGCCATGAAGAAACTGTAGGCCCTGAAGAAACTGCAGGCCATGAAGAAACTGCAGGCCATGAAAAAAACTGCAGGCCATGAAGAAACTGCAGGCCATGAAGAAACTGCAGGCCATGAAGAAACTGCAGGCCATGAAGAAACTGCAGGCCATGAAGAAACTGCAGGCCATGAAGAAACTGCAGGCATGAAGAAACTGCAGGCCATGAAGAAACTGCAGGCCATGAAGAAACTGCAGGCCATGAAGAAACTGCAGGCTCATGAAGAAACTGCAGGCCATGAAGAAACTGCAGGCCATGAAGAAACTGCAGGCCATGAAGAAACTGTAGGCCATGAAGAAACTGCAGGCCATGAAGAAACTGCAGGCCATGAAGAAACTGCAGGCCATGAAGAAACTGCAGGCCATGAAGAAACTGCAGGCCATGAAGAAACTGCAGGCCATGAAGAAACTGCAGGCCATGAAGAAACTGCAGGCCATGAAGAAACTGCAGGCCATGAAGAAACTGCAGGCCATGAAGAAACTGCAGGCCATGAAGAAACTGTAGGCCATGAAGAAACTGCAGGGCCCGAAGAACTGCAGGCCATGAAGAAACTGCAGGCCATGAAGAAACTGCAGGCCATGAAGAAACTGCAGGCCATGAAGAAACTGCAGGCCATGAAGAAACTGCAGGCCATGAAGAAACTGCAGGCCATGAAGAAACTGCAGGCCATGAAGAAACTGAGGCCATGAAGAAACTGCAGGCCATGAAGAAACTGTAGGCCATGAAGAAACTGCAGGCCATGAAGAAACTGCAGGCCATGAAGAAACTGCAGGCCATGAAGAAACTGCAGGCCATGAAGAAATGAGGCCATGAAGAAACTCAGGCCATGAAGAAACTGCAGGCCATGAAGAAACTGCAGGCCATGAAGAAACTGCAGGCCATGAAGAAACTGCAGGCCATGAAGAAACTGCAGGCCATGAAGAAACTGCAGGCCATGAAGAAACTGCAGGCCATGAAGAAACTGCAGGCCATGAAGAAACTGCAGGCCATGAAGAAACTGCAGGCCATGAAGAAACTGTAGGCCATGAAGAAACTGCAGGCCATGAAGAAACTGCAGGCCATGAAGAAACTGCAGGCCATGAAGAAACTGTAGGCCATGAAGAAACTGCAGGCCATGAAGAAACTGCAGGCCATGAAGAAACTGCAGGCCATGAAGAAACTGCAGGCCATGAAGAAACTGCAGGCCATGAAGAAACTGCAGGCCATGAAGAAACTGCAGGCCATGAAGAAACTGTAGGCCATGAAGAAACTGCAGGCCATGAAGAAACTGCAGGCCATGAAGAAACTGCAGGCCATGAAGAAACTGCAGGCCATGAAGAAACTGCAGGCCATGAAGAAACTGCAGGCCATGAAGAAACTGCAGGCCATGAAGAAACTGCAGGCCATGAAGAAACTGCAGGCCATGAAGAAACTGCAGGCCATGAAGAAACTGCAGGCCATGAAGAAACTGTAGGCCATGAAGAAACTGCAGGCCATGAAGAAACTGCAGGCCATGAAGAAACTGCAGGCCATGAAGAAACTGCAGGCATGAAGAAACTGCAGGCCATGAAGAAACTGCAGGCCATGAAGAAACTGCAGGCCATGAAGAAACTGCAGGCATGAAGAAACTGCAGGCCATGAAGAAACTGCAGGCCATGAAGAAACTGCAGGCCATGAAGAAACTGCAGGCCATGAAGAAACTGCAGGCCATGAAGAAACTGTAGGTCATGAAGAAACTGTAGGTCATGAAGAAACTGCAGGCCATGAAGAAACTGCAGGCCATGAAGAAACTGTAGGTCATGAAGAAACTGCAGGCCATGAAGAAACTGTAGGTCATGAAGAAACTGCAGGCCATGAAGAAACTGCAGGCCATGAAGAAACTGCAGGCCATGAAGAAACTGCAGGCCATGAAGAAACTGCAGGCCATGAAGAAACTGTAGGTCATGAAGAAACTGCAGGCCATGAAGAAACTGCAGGCCATGAAGAAACTGTAGGTCATGAAGAAACTGCAGGCCATGAAGAAACTGCAGGCCATGAAGAAACTGTAGGTCATGAAGAAACTGTAGGTCATGAAGAAACTGCAGGCCATGAAGAAACTGCAGGCCATGAAGAAACTGCAGGCCATGAAGAAACTGCAGGCCATGAAGAAACTGCAGGCCATGAAGAAACTGCAGGCCATGAAGAAACTGCAGGCCATGAAGAAACTGCAGGTCATGAAGAAACTGCAGGTCATGAAGAAACTGCAGGCCATGAAGAAACTGCAGGTCATGAAGAAACTGAGGCCATGAAGAAACTGCAGGCATGAAGAAACTGAGGTCATGAAGAAACTGCAGGTCATGAAGAAACTGCAGGCCATGAAGAAACTGCAGGCCATGAAGAAACTGCAGGCATGAAGAAACTGCAGGCCATGAAGAAACTGCAGGCCATGAAGAAACTGCAGGCCATGAAGAAACTGCAGGCCATGAAGAAACTGCAGGTCATGAAGAAACTGCAGGCCATGAAGAAACTGCAGGCCATGAAGAAACTGCAGGTCATGAAGAAACTGCAGGCATGAAGAAACTGCAGGCCATGAAGAAACTGCAGGCCATGAAGAAACTGCAGGCCATGAAGAAACTGCAGGTCATGAAGAAACTGCAGGCCATGAAGAAACTGCAGGCCATGAAGAAACTGCAGGCCATGAAGAAACTGCAGGTCATGAAGAAACTGCAGGTCATGAAGAAACTGCAGGCCATGAAGAAAAATGCAGGCCATGAAGAAACTGCAGGTCATGAAGAAACTGCAGGCATGAAGAAACTGCAGGCCATGAAGAAAACTGCAGGCATGAAGAAACTGCAGGCCATGAAGAAACTGCAGGCCATGAAGAAACTGCAGGCCATGAAGAAACTGCAGGCCATGAAGAAACTGCAGGTCATGAAGAAACTGAGGCCATGAAGAAACTGCAGGCCATGAAGAAACTGCAGGTCATGAAGAAACTGCAGGCCATGAAGAAACTGCAGGCCATGAAGAAACTGCAGGCCATGAAGAAACTGCAGGCCATGAAGAAACTGCAGGCCATGAAGAAACTGCAGGCATGAAGAAACTGCAGGCCATGAAGAAACTGCAGGCCCTGAAGAAACTGCAGGTCATGAAGAAACTGAGGTCATGAAGAAACTGCAGGCCATGAAGAAACTGCAGGCCATGAAGAAACTGCAGGTCATGAAGAAACTGTAGGCCATGAAGAAACTGCAGGTCATGAAGAAACTGCAGGTCATGAAGAAACTGCAGGCCATGAAGAAACTGCAGGTCATGAAGAAACTGTAGGCCATGAAGAAACTGCAGGTCATGAAGAAACTGCAGGCCATGAAGAAACTGCAGGTCATGAAGAAACTGAGGTCATGAAGAAACTGCAGGCATGAAGAAACTGCAGGTCATGAAGAAACTGTAGGCCATGAAGAAACTGCAGGTCATGAAGAAACTGCAGGCCATGAAGAAACTGCAGGCCATGAAGAAAACTGCAGGTCATGAAGAAACTGTAGGCCATGAAGAAACTGCAGGTCATGAAGAAACTGCAGGCCATGAAGAAACTGCAGGTCATGAAGAAACTGCAGGTCATGAAGAAACTGCAGGCCATGAAGAAACTGCAGGTCATGAAGAAACTGCAGGCATGAAGAAACTGCAAGTCATGAAGAAACTGCAGGTCATGAAGAAACTGCAGGCCATGAAGAAACTGCAGGCCATGAAGAAACTGCAGGTCATGAAGAAACTGCAGGCCATGAAGAAATGCAGTCATGAAAAACTGTAGGCCATGAAGAAACTGAGGCCATGAAGAAACTGCAGGTCATGAAGAAACTGCAGGCATGAAGAAACTGCAGGTCATGAAGAAACTGCAGGCCATGAAGAAACTGCAGGTCATGAAGAAACTGCAGGTCATGAAGAAACTGCAGGCCATGAAGAAACTGTAGGCCATGAAGAAACTGCAGGTCATGAAGAAACTGCAGGCCATGAAGAAACTGCAGGTCATGAAGAAACTGTAGGCCATGAAGAAACTGCAGGTCATGAAGAAACTGCAGGTCATGAAGAAACTGCAGGTCATGAAGAAACTGCAGGTCATGAAGAAACTGTAGGCCATGAAGAAACTGCAGGTCATGAAGAAACTGCAGGCCATGAAGAAACTGCAGGTCATGAAGAAACTGCAGGTCCCTGAAGAAACTGAGGCCATGAAGAAACTGTAGGTCATGAAGAAACTGCAGGCCATGAAGAAAACTGCAGGTCATGAAGAAACTGCAGACCATGAAGAAACTGCAGGTCATGAAGAAACTGAGGCCGAAGAAACTGCAGGTCATGAAGAAACTGCAGGCATGAAGAAACTGCAGGCCATGAAGAAACTGCAGGTCATGAAGAAACTGCAGGCATGAAGAAACTGTAGGCCTGAAGGAAACTGCAGGCCATGAAGAAACTGCAGGCATGAGAAACTGAAGGCATGAAGAACTGCAGCATGAAGAAACTGCAGGCCCTGAGAAATGTAGGCCATGAGAAACTGCAGCCATGAAGAAATGCAGGCCTGAAGAACTGCAGGCCATTGAAGAAACTGCAGGCCAGAAGAACTGCAGGCCATGAAGAAACTGCAGGTCATGAAGAAACTGCAGGCCATGAAGAAACTGCAGGCCTTGAAGAAACTGCAGGCGTGAAGAAGATGCAGGGTCTGGAAGAAACTGCAGGCCATGAAGAAACTGCAGCCATGAAGAATGCGGCCATGAAGAAACTGCAGGCCATGAAGAAACTGCAGGCCATGAAAAAACTGCAGGCATGAGGGAAACTGCAGGCCTTGAAAAAACTGCGCCATGAAGAAACTGTAGTCATGAAGAAATGTAGTCATGAAGGAAACTGCAGGCCATGAAGAAACTGCAGGCCATAAGAAACTGCAGCCATGAAGAAACTGCAGCCATGAAGAAACTGCAGGCCAGAAGAAACTGCAGGCCATGAGAGAAACTGCAGGCCATGAAGAAATGTAGGTCATGAAGAAACTGCAGCCATGAAGAAACTGCAGGTCATGAAGAAATGGTAGTCATGAAGAAACTGCAGCCATGAGAAACTGCAGGCCATGAAGAAACTGCAGGCCATGAAAAACTGAGGGCATTAGAATGTTGCCATGAAGAAACTGCAGGCCATGAAGAAACTAGGCCATGAAGAAACTGAGGCCATGAAGAACTGCAGGCCATGAAAAACGCAGGCCATAAGAAACTGCAGGTCATGAAGAAACTGCAGGCCATGAAGAAACTGCAGGCCATGAAGAAACTGCAGGCCATGAAAGAACGGAGAGTCATGAGAAACTGCAGGCCATGAAGAAACTGCAGGCCATGAAGAAACTGCAGGCCATGAAGAAACTGCAGGCATGAAGAAACTGCAGGCCATGAAGAAATGCAGCCATGAAGAAACTGCAGGCCATGAAGAAACAGCAGGCATGAAGAACTGTAGGTATGAAGAAACTAGGTCATGAAGAAACTGCAGGCATGAAGAAACTGCAGGCTATGAAGAAACTGCAGGCCATGAAGAAACTGAGGCATGAAGAAACTGCAGGCCATGAGAACTGCAGGCCATGAAGAAACTGCAGGCATGAGAACTGTAGGTCATGAAGAACTGCAGGCATGAAGAAACTGCAGGTCATGAAGAAACTGTTAGGTCATGAAGAAACTGCAGGCATGAAAAAATGCAGGTCATGAAGAAACTGAGGCCATGAAGAAACTGCAGGCATGAAGAAACTGTAGGTCATGAAGAAACTGCAGGCCATGAAGAAACTGCAGGCATGAAGAAACTGCAGGTCATGAAGAAAACTGTAGGTCATGAAGAAGACTTGCAGGCCATGAGAAACTGCAGGCCATGAAGAAACTGTAGGTCATGAAGAAACTGTAGGTCATGAAGAAACTGTAGGTCATGAAGAAACTGTAGGTCATGAAGAAACTGTAGGTCATGAAGAAACTGCAGGTCATGAAGAAACTGTAGGTCATGAAGAAACTGCAGGTCATGAAGAAACTGTAGGCCATGAGAAACTGTAGGTCAATGAAGAAACTGCAGGCCATGAAGAAACTGCAGGCCATGAAGAACTGCAGGCCATGAAGAAACTGCAGCGGTCATGAAGAAACTGCAGGTCATGAAGAAACTGTAGGTCATGAAGAAACTGCAGGTCATGAAGAAACTGTAGGTCATGAAGAAACTGTAGGCCATGAAGAAACTGTACGTCATGAAGAAACTGTAGGTCATGAAGAAACTGTAGGCCATGAAGAAACTGTAGGTCATGAAGAAACTGCAGGTCATGAAGAAACTGTAGGTCATGAAGAAACTGCAGGTCATGAAGAAACTGTAGGCCATGAAGAAACTGCAGGTCATGAAGAAACTGTAGGTCATGAAGAAACTGTAGGTCATGAAGAAACTGTAGGTCATGAAGAAACTGCAGGTCATGAAGAAACTGCAGGCCATGAAGAAACTGCAGGTCATGAAGAAACTGTAGTCATGAAGAAACTGCAGGCCATGAAGAAAACTGCAGGCCATGAAGAAACTGCAGGTCATGAAGAAACTGTAGGTCATGAAGAAACTGCAGGCCATGAAGAAACTGTAGGTCATGAAGAAACTGCAGGCCATGAAGAAACTGTAGGTCATGAAGAAACTGTAGGTCATGAAGAAATGCAGGCATGAAGAAACTGTAGGTCATGAAGAAACTGCAGGCCATGAAGAAACTGTAGGTCATGAAGAAACTGCAGGCCATGAAGAAACTGTAGGTCATGAAGAAACTGTAGGTCATGAAGAAACTGTAGGTCATGAAGAAACTGCAGGCCATGAAGAAACTGCAGGTCATGAAGAAACTGTAGGTCATGAAGAAACTGTAGGTCATGAAGAAACTGCAGGCCATGAAGAAACTGCAGGCCATGAAGAAACTGTAGGTCATGAAGAAACTGTAGGTCATGAAGAAACTGCAGGCCATGAAGAAACTGCAGGCCATTAAGAACTGCAGGCCATGAAGAAAACTGCAGGCCATGAAGAAACTGCAGGCCATGAAGAAACTGCAGGCCATGAGAAACTGTAGGTCATGAAGAAACTGCAGGCCATGAAGAAACTGCAGGCATGGAAGAAACTGTAGGTCATGAAGAAACTGCAGGCCATGAAGAAACTGCAGGTCATGAAGAAACTGCAGGCCATGAAGAAACTGCAGGCCATGAAGAAACTGTAGGTCATGAAGAAACTGCAGGCCATGAAGAAACTGCAGGCCATGAAGAAACTGCAGGTCATGAAGAAACTGTAGGTCATGAAGAAACTGCAGGCCATGAAGAAACTGCAGGCCATGAAGAAACTGTAGGTCATGAAGAAACTGTAGGTCATGAAGAAACTGTAGGTCATGAAGAAACTGTAGGTCATGAAGAAACTGTAGGTCATGAAGAAACTGCAGGTCATGAAGAAACTGTAGGTCATGAAGAAACTGCAGGTCATGAAGAAACTGTAGGCCATGAAGAAACTGTAGGTCATGAAGAAACTGCAGGCCATGAAGAAACTGCAGGCCATGAAGAAACTGCAGGCCATGAAGAAACTGCAGGTCATGAAGAAACTGCAGGTCATGAAGAAACTGTAGGTCATGAAGAAACTGCAGGTCATGAAGAAACTGTAGGTCATGAAGAAACTGTAGGCCATGAAGAAACTGTAGGTCATGAAGAAACTGTAGGTCATGAAGAAACTGTAGGTCATGAAGAAACTGTAGGTCATGAAGAAACTGCAGGTCATGAAGAAACTGTAGTCATGAAGAAACTGCAGGTCATGAAGAAAACTGTAGGCCATGAAGAAACTGCAGGTCATGAAGAAACTGTAGGTCATGAAGAAACTGTAGGTCATGAAGAAACTGTAGGTCATGAAGAAACTGCAGGCCATGAAGAAACTGCAGGTCATGAAGAAACTGTAGGTCATGAAGAAACTGCAGGCCATGAAGAAACTGCAGGCCATGAAGAAACTGCAGGTCATGAAGAAACTGTAGGTCATGAAGAAACTGCAGGCCATGAAGAAACTGTAGGTCATGAAGAAACTGCAGGCCATGAAGAAACTGTAGGTCATGAAGAAACTGTAGGTCATGAAGAAACTGCAGGCCATGAAGAAACTGTAGGTCATGAAGAAACTGCAGGCCATGAAGAAACTGTAGGTCATGAAGAAACTGCAGGCCATGAAGAAACTGTAGGTCATGAAGAAACTGTAGGTAATGAAGAAACTGTAGGTCATGAAGAAACTGCAGGCCATGAAGAAACTGCAGGTCATGAAGAAACTGTAGGTCATGAAGAAACTGCAGGCCATGAAGAAACTGCAGGTCATGAAGAAACTGTAGGTCATGAAGAAACTGCAGGCCATGAAGAAACTGCAGGCCATGAAGAAACTGCAGGCCATGAAGAAACTGCAGGTCATGAAGAAACTGTAGGTCATGAAGAAACTGAGGCCATGAAGAAACTGCAGGTCATGAAGAAACTGTAGGTCATGAAGAAACTGCAGGCCATGAAGAAACTGCAGGCCATGAAGAAACTGCAGGTCATGAAGAAACTGTAGGTCATGAAGAAACTGCAGGCCATGAAGAAACTGCAGGCCATGAAGAAACTGCAGGTCATGAAGAAACTGTAGGTCATGAAGAAACTGCAGGCCATGAAGAAACTGTAGGTCATGAAGAAACTGCAGGTCATGAAGAAACTGTAGGTCATGAAGAAACTGCAGGTCATGAAGAAACTGTAGGTCATGAAGAAACTGTAGGTCATGAAGAAACTGTAGGTCCATGAAGAAACTGTAGGTCATGAAGAAACTGTAGGTCATGAAGAAACTGCAGGCCATGAAGAAACTGCAGGTCATGAAGAAACTGTAGGTCATGAAGAAACTGCAGGCCATGAAGAAACTGTAGGTCATGAAGAAACTGTAGGTCATGAAGAAACTGTAGGTCATGAAGAATACTGTAGGTCATGAGAAACTGTAGGTCATGAAGAAACTGTAGGTCATGAAGAAACTGCAGGTCATGAAGAAACTGTAGGTCATGAAGAAACTGTAGGTCATGAAGAAACTGTAGGTCATGAAGAAACTGCAGGCCATGAAGAAACTGCAGGTCATGAAGAAACTGTAGGTTATGAAGAAACTGTAGGCCCCGAGGAAACTGCAGGCCGTGGGTGGGGTGCTGCCCACACTACCTACGAACCAACCTCTGAGTTTAACCTCATACCCAAAGGAGGACCTCCAAGCAGCCCTTATTTTGTGGGGACACCTCGCGTCCCCCAGGCCGTCCTGCCACCCTCACCTCTCCGCATCACATCTCTCCCAGTGGTTGTGGGAGGTGAGGGTGTCAGTTGGCGGGGGGGGGGGGGCTCGTCATCCCAAACCCCTTCGTCAGGAGAAAGTTTCCTGGGTGAAACCAGGACGACACTATCGAGGTACTGCTACATTCCCAGCACTCTGAAGAGGCAAGGAAATCTACTGGTGACACACCCAAGATTGTGCCGTGACACATTACCTGTGTCACAGCCCCGACCATAGTTCCAGCACCCCTGTGTGTCTGTCAGTCCCTATAGCCATTGTGTGCCTCTGTAATCTTTTGACCTACCGTCCGTAGGATGGGTATGACGTGCATGACAAGCCTCTTCAGCTTTATAGAAACAAAATACGATCACAGAGAGGAACTTCAGTGTTCTCCTGTCAACAAACAGATTAGAATTTGCCACCGAAGTGGCTAGCTTATTGTGCACCCATATCCATCCTGTGGAAGGTAGCACAAGAGTATGGATACACAAAAGCCCTAGGAACTAGGCCTCAACAGGAAGAGCATGGATACACAAAAGCCCTAGGAATTAGGCTTCAAAAGGGTTAACGGGAGTACATCTAGATTTATATCTACAGCTCATATATCTGTTACAAGCAATCTTAGGAAATTTGCTTAATATATTTCGTATCTTATTTTCACTAATAAAATATGACGTGTCATAAATTATTATGCAATCTTTATATTCCTCAATAAGTGGACATTTAAGCACACAATGTTCAAGATAGTGACCATGGGGGATGTATAACAAATAAATCTATACAAGATTAGTCAAGTAAGTGACCGGGTCAGTGAGGTCACTGTTAGGGAGTGAACCACGAGGTTGAAGCACTGCAGGAGGCTTACCGGTCCTTCCGATGACCTGTTTATGTAAGATGAGTTGGGGAGTTTCCTTGACGAATGTGACAATAACAGGATCGGGTGAAGGGAGTCAAGGTGTGAGTGTGTCAGCGAGAGTGCATCACACCTAGGAAGGCACTTGCACTATTATCAGCACCATCTACACACATGTGCGACAGTTGGGTATATTTAGTGTTGCTGAAACGTTTCGCCTACATAGTAGGCTTCTTCAGTCAAATACAGAGGCAGCAGGTGTAGTAGTGAAATGAAGATGATGTAATAAGTCCATCAACCTTAGAGAAATTGTATTTGAGGTGATCAGTCCCCTCAGCCTGGAGAATTCAGTTCCGTGGTCTGAAACGATATGAAGCTGAGGCATGGAAATGGAGTCTTAAATACTGTTAAATGTGAGGTGGAAGATCTGGAAGTCTACTGTGTAGGCGAGACATTTCATCAACAAAGATACTCAACTGTTGCACATGTGTCTTAATCATCAATTTGTCGGTATTTTATACAATTTTCACCCTAACCATCAACATACTTGAGGCACACCTGGGCCCTATGACCTCGTGATTTTTATCAACAATGCAAACTTACCTGTGAGTCCATATACACGTCCTATAAAGCAGGTAAACGCACCCACGGTGTAATATCTCGAATATAAATAATATATTCTCGTTACCCCCAGCGTTAGAGATTAAATTCTTAAAAAAAAGCAATCATTGGAACTGGGATATGAGAGAGCCCTGAAAACCCTGAGCTGAGGTGCTCAAGATCCTGACATTTCAGGCAAAGTTCAGGGCTTCTGTTTGGAAATACAAGAGGAAAGGAAAACAGGAGTCTTCTGTTGTCTGCCACATCTAAGGTAGCAGCAAACAAGACTGTGTCACGGAGTAACTCACGCATAAACGAACCAACGTAAGGATGAATCGACGAACGTAATGGTGACCCGACGAGTCAACGAAACAGAACACAAACGAGGGGCCAACACACACGAAATAAGCCCACAGGCAAATGAACCCAAAACACACGAACACGTACACGGACACCCCCACACACACACGGGGCCAGGAGCTAGGACTCGACCCCTGCAACCTCAACTAGGTGAGTACACACACACACACGGTCAAAAGTCTGCGTGGGTGGAGACGTTGTGCAAGTCTCTCTACACCTGCTGCCCATGTTGAGGGACTCCGATGGGAACATCACGACCCCAGCAGGAATAACTCAGTCTGATAGCATGAATTTAATGTGTTGTCCTTCATTAATAATTCAAAAAAAAATTTATCTACGATAGAGAGAGCTGGGCTTTGAAATGATCTGAGGAAGAATAGCACCTCTTAGTTTGTAAATAAGCTGAGGTAGGATAGCACCACTTAGTTCGTGAGCTGAGAAAGGATAACATCTCTTAGTTAGTAAATGAGCTGAGGAAGGAGAGCATCACTAAGTCTGTAAATGATCTGAGATAGGATAACATCTCTTAGCCTGAAAATCCAATTGTGTAATAAGCAAAACAGCGCCACAAACGCCGTACAACCACAGTTATGCCCAAAGAAAACGGAGATCAAAGTACATTTACCGTTCGTCGAGAGGAAAAACTCATTAAAAACATACAAACTATAATATTATTATTATTAAATTATAAGAACACTGTTCGGAGAGTGCGGACTTAAGGTAAAGTACACAGTAACCCGTACATAGCAGTGAGAGAAGCTTACGGCGGCTTTTCGGTCCGACTTGGACCATTTACAAAGCTTCTCTCTATGTACGGGTTATTTTTGTATTGTTCCAGTCACGGAATTGTGCCTTTTTGGTCTTTAACGTAGATTAACCCCCCCCCCGGCGTCCAAATATTTTCAGGGAAATCTATGGATATATCTGCAAGAGTTGGTCCCACTGACGGGCTAAGTCAACCTTACTGTGTCTATTTCTGTATAAAACTTACTGTTAAAGGTGAAGAAGGAATCGTTAACTACAGGTTGAGGTAGTTTTGTATCCTTATTTTCCTAAGATAATCTCAGAAAAAGGTCAGACAATGTGACTTATTTGGGTTTCTGGGCGAGTTAAAGTGTTATATGTATTGATGTTGATGTGGGAGGGAACTAAGATTGTTAGTGAGAGGGAGAACCATCATTCACAACACAGTATAAGTGCACTGACTCCCCCGTGTTAGTGAGAGGGAGAACCATCATTCACAACACAGTATAAGACACTGACTCCCCCGTGTTAGTGAGAGGGAGAACCATCATTCACAACACAGTATAAGAGCACTGACTCCCCCGTGTTAGTGAGAGGGAGAACCATCATTCACAACACAGTATAAGAGCACTGACTCCCCCGTGTTAGTGAGAGGGAGAACCATCATTCACAACACAGTATAAGTGCACTGACTCCCCCGTGTTAGTGAGAGGGAGAACCATCATTCACAACACAGTATAAGAGCACTGACTCCCCCGTGTTAGTGAGAGGGAGAACCATCATTCACAACACAGTAATAAGTGCACTGACTCCCCCGTGTTAGTGAGAGGGGAAACCATCATTCACAACACAGTATAAGTGCACTGACTCCCCCGTGTTAGTGAGAGGGAGAACCATCATTCACAACACAGTATAAGTGCACTGACTCCCCGTGTTAGTGAGAGGGAGAACCATCATCACAACACAGTATAAGTGCACTGACTCCCCCGTGTTAGTGAGAGGGAGAACCATCATTCCACAACACAGTATAAGAGCACTGACCCCCCGTGTTAGTGAGAGGGAGAACCATCACTCACAACACAGTATAAGAGCACTGACTCCCCCGTGTTAGTGAGAGGGAGAACCATCATTCACAACACAGTATAAGTGCACTGACTCCCCCGTGTTAGTGAGAGGGAGAACCATCATTCACAAAACAGTATAAGTGCACTGACTCCCCCGTGTTAGTGAGAGGGAGAACCATCATTCACAACACAGTATAAGTGCACTTGACTCCCCCGTGTTAGTGAGAGGGAGAAACCATCATTCACAACCAGTTATAAGTGCACTGACTCCCCCGTGTTAGTGAGGGGTAACCATCCATTTCACAACACAGTATAAGTCATGACTCCCCCTCTTAGGAGAGGGAGAACCATCATTCACAACACAGTATAAGTGCACTGACTCCCCCGTGTTAGTGAGAGGGAGAACCATCATTCACAACACAGTATAAGTGCACTGACTCCCCCGTCTTAGTGAGAGGGAGAACCATCATTCACAACACAGTATAAGTGCAACATAGAGAACACAAGGAGCAGCATTGAGAGAGTCGAAGGGAAATTGACTCCTGCACATTCCCCACCCCTCCTCCTTCTCTCCCTCCCCCCTCCTTCTCCTTCCCCCCCCTCCTCCTTCTCCCCCTCCCCCTCCCCTCCTTCTCTTCCTGGTAGAGTTATCATAGTAACATCTTCCTCTGGAGGGCATTAAAACACCACCTGTTTAAATCATGAGTGTCTTTGTGCAAACCTAAATGAGTTCGACCATGGTTCGATCTTGGAGCGGGTGAAGACTGTTGTGGGTGGCATCCTGGGTGAAGGAGATGTGTACCTTACTATATAGATCTTTGTTTTTCAATGAACTGAGGTAGGATAACTCTAAGGACGTAAATACAACAGTGTAAGACATAATAACTTGCCTTCTCTTTGATTTATAACTTACAGAACCCAACATCCAAAATTATTCCTAGCTTATTCTCTGTATAATATTCATACAAAACATTGAAGTCACATATGACATTTTCGTCACTGCAACACTCAGACACCATCCCTGACAACCATACACAAGTGTCAACACTCAGACACCATCCCTGACAACCATACACAAGTGTCAACACTCAGACACCATCCCTGACAACCATACACAAGTGTCAACACTCAGACACCATCCCTGACAACCATACACAAGTGTCAACACTCAGACACCATCCCTGACAACCATACACAAGTGTCAACACTCAGACACCATCCCTGACAACCATACACAAGTGTCAACACTCAGACACCATCCCTGACAACCATACACAAGTGTCAACACTCAGACACATCCCTGACAACCATACACAAGTGTCAACACTCAGACACCATCCTGACAACCATACACAAGTGTCAACACTCAGACACCATCCTGACAACCATACACAAGTGTCCCAAAACTCAGACACCATCCCTGACAACCATACACAAGTGTCAACACTCAGACACCATCCCTGACAACCTTACACAAGTGTCAACACTCAGACACCATCCCTCACAACCTTACACAAGTGTCAACACTCAGACACCATCCCATGACAACCATACACAAGTGTCAACACTCAGACACCATCCCTGACAACCTTACACAAGTGTCAACACTCAGACACCATCCCTGACAACCTTACACAAGTGTCAACACTCAGACACCATCCCTGACAACCTTACACAAGTTGTCAACACTCAGACACCATCCCTGACAACCTTACACAAGTGTCAACACTCAGACCACCATCCCTGACAAACCTTACACAAGTGTCAACACTCAGACACCATCCCTCACAACCTTACACAAGTGTCAACACTCAGACACCATCCCTCACAACCTTACACAAGTGTCAACACTCAGACACCATCCCTCACAACCTTACACAAGTGTCAACACTCAGACACCATCCCTCACAACCTTACACAAGTGTCAACACTCAGACACCATCCCTCACAACCTTACACAAGTTTCAACACTCAGACACCATCCCTCACAACCTTACACAAGTGTCAACACTCAGACACCATCCCTCACAACCTTACACAAGTGTCAACACTCAGACACCATCCCTCACAGCCTTACACAAGTGTCAACACTCAGACACCATCCCTCACAACCTTACACAAGTGTCAACACTCAGACACCATCCCTGACAACCATACACAAGTGTCAACACTCAGACACCATCCCTGACAACCATACACAAGTGTCAACACTCAGACACCATCCCTGACAACCATACACAAGTGTCAACACTCAGACACCATCCCTGACAACCATACACAAGTGTCAACACTCAGACACCATCCCTGACAACCATACACAAGTGTCAACACTCAGACACCATCCCTGACAACCATACACAAGTGTCAACACTCAGACACCATCCCTGACAACCTTACACAAGTGTCAACACTCAGACACCATCCCTCACAACCTTACACAAGTGTCAACACTCAGACACCATCCCTGACAACCTTACACAAGTGTCAACACTCAGACACCATCCCTGACAACCTTACACAAGTGTCAACACTCAGACACCATCCCTGACAAACCTTACACAAGTGTCAACACTCAGACACCATCCCTGACACCTTACACAAGTGTCAACACTCAGACACCATCCCTGACAACCTTACACAAGTGTCAACACTCAGACACCATCCCTGACAACCTTACACAAGTGTCAACACTCAGACACCATCCCTCACAACCTTACACAAGTGTCAACACTCAGACACCATCCCTCACAACCTTACACAAGTGTCAACACTCAGACACCATCCCTCACAACCTTACACAAGTGTCAACACTCAGACACCATCCCTCACAACCTTACACAAGTGTCATCACTCAGACACCATCCCTCACAACCTTACACAAGTGTCAACACTCAGACACCATCCCTCACAACCTTACACAAGTGTCAACACTCAGACACCATCCCTCACAAACCTTACACAAGTGTCAACACTCAGACACCATCCCTCACAGCCTTACACAAGTGTCAACACTCAGACACCATCCCTCACAACCTTACACAAGTGTCAACACTCAGACACCATCCCTGACAACCATACACAAGTGTCAACACTCCCGACACCATCCCCTCACAACCATAAAAACCAAGTGTCAACACAAACAGACACCATCCCTCACAACCATACACAAGTGTCAACACTCAGACACCATCCCTCACAACCATTTCACAATGTCAACACACAGACACCATCCCTCACAACCATTTCACAAGTGTCAACACTCAGACACCATCCCTCACAGCCTTACACAAGTGTCAACACTCAGACACCATCCCTCACAACCATACACAAGTGTCAACACTCAGACACCATCCCTCACAACCATACACAAGTGTCAACACTCAGACACCATCCCTCACAGCCTTACACAAGTGTCAACACTCAGACACCATCCTCACAGCCTTACACAAGTGTCACACTCAGACACCATCCCTCACAACCATACACAAGTGTCAACACTCAGACACCATCCCTCACAGCCTTACACAAGTGTCAACACTCAGACACCATCCCTCACAGCCTTACACAAGTGTCAACACTCAGTCACCATCCCTCACAACCATACACAAGTGTCAACACACAGACACCATCCCTCACAGCCTTACACAAGTGTCAACACTCAGACACCATCCCTCACAACCATACACAAGTGTCAACACACAGACACCATCCCTCACAGCCTTACACAAGTGTCAAAAACTCAGACACCATCCCTCACAGCCTTACACAAGTGTCAACACTCAGACACCATCCCTCACAGCCTTACACAAGTGTCAACACTCAGACACCATCCCTCACAAAACCCTACACAAGTTTCAACACACAGACACCATCCCTGACAACCTTACACAAGTGTCAACACTCAGACACCATCCCTCACAACCATACACAAGTGTCAACACTCAGACACCATCCCTCACAGCCTTACACAAGTGTCAACACACAGACACCATCCCTCACAACCATACACAAGTGTCAACACTCAGACACCATCCCTGACAACCTTACACAAGTGTCAACACACAGACACCATCCCTCACAACCATATACAAGTGTCAACACTCAGACACCATCTCTCACAGCCTTACACAAGTGTCAACACACAGACACCATCCCTCACAACCATACACAAGTGTCAACACTTCACACACCAATCCAATCTCACAGCCTTACACAAGTGTCAACACACAGACACCATCCCTCACAACCATACACAAGTGTCAACACTCAGACACCATCTCTAACAGCCTTACACAAGTGTCAACACACAGACACCATCCCTCACAACCATACACAAGTGTCAACACTCAGACACCATCTCTCACAGCCTTACACAAGTGTCAACACACAGACACCATCCCTCACAGCCTTACACAAGTGTCAACACTCAGACACCATCCCTCACAGCCTTACACAAGTGTCAACACACAGACACCATCCCTCACAGCCATACACAAGTGTCAACACACAGACACCATCCCTCACAACCATACACAAGTGTCAACACACAGACACCATCCCTGACAGCCATACACAAGTGTCAACACACAGACACCATCCCTGACAACCATACACAAGTGTCAACACACAGACATCATCCCTGACAACCATACACAAGTGTCAACACACAGACACCATCCCTGACAACCATACACAAGTGTCAACACACAGACATCATCCCTGACAACCATACACAAGTGTCAACACACAGACATCATCCCTGACAACCATACACAAGTCTCAATACACAGACATCATCCCTGACAACCATACACAAGTGTCAACAGACAGACACCATCCCTGACAACCATACACAAGTGTCAACACACAGACATCATCCCTCACAACCATACACAAGTGTCAACACACAGACATCATCCCTGACAACCATACACAAGTGTCAACACACAGACATCATCCCTGACAAACCATACCACAAGTGTCAACCCGACAGACACCATCCCTGACAACCATACACAAGTGTCAACACACAGACATCATCCCTGACAACCATACACAAGTGTCAACACACAGACATCATCCCTGACAACCATACACAAGTGTTAACACACAGACATCATTCCTCACAACCATACACAAGTGTCAACACACAGACATCATCCCTGACAACCATACACAAGTGTCAACACACAGACATCATCCCTCACAAACCCTACACAAGTGTCAACACCAAAATCATCCCTGACAACCATACACAAGTGTCAACACACAGACATCATCCCTGACAACCATAAAACAAGTGTCAACACACAGACACCATCCCTCACAACCATACACAAGTGTCAACACACAGACACCATCCCTCACAACCATACACAAGTGTCAACACACAGACACCATCCCTCACAACCATACACAAGTGTCAACACACAACACCATCAATCACAACCATACACAAGTGTCAACACTCAGACACTATCCTCACAACCATACACAAGTGTCAACACAAAGACACCATCCCTGACAACCATACACAAGTGTCAACACACAGACATCATCCCTGACAACCATACACAAGTGTCAACACACAGACATCATCCCTGACAACCATACACAAGTGTCAACACAAGACACCATCCCTGACAACCATACACAAGTGTCAACAAAACAGACATCATCCCTGACAACCATACACAAGTGTCAACACACAGAACATCATCCCTGACAACCATACACAAGTGTCAACACACAGACACCATCCCTCAAAAACCCTACACAAGTGTCAACACACACACACCATCAATCACAACCATACACAAGTGTCAACACACAGACACTATCTCTCACAACCATACACAAGTGTCAACACACAGACATCATCCCTGACAACCATACACAAGTGTCAACACACAGACATCATCCCTGACAACCATACACAAGTGTCAACACACAGACACCATCCCTCACAACCATACACAAGTGTCAACACACACACACCATCAATCACAACCATACACAAGTGTCAACACACAGACACTATCTCTCACAACCATACACAAGTGTCAACACAAAGACACCATCCCTGACAACCATACACAAGTGTCAACACACAGACATCATCCCTGACAACCATACACAAGTGTCAACACAGACACCATCCCTGACAACCATACACAAGTGTCAACACACAGACATCATCCCTGACAACCATACACAAGTGTCAACACAGACACCATCCCTGACACCATACACAAAGTGTCCCAAAACACAGACATCATCCCTGACAACCATACACAAGTGTCAACACACAGACATCATCCCTGACAACCATACACAAGTGTCAACACACAGACACCATCCCTGACAACCATACACAAGTGTCAACCACACTAGACTCATCCCCTGACAACCATACACAAGTGTCAACACACAGACATCATCCCTGACAACCTACACAAGTGTCAACACAGACACCATCCCTGACAACCATACACAAGTGTCAACACACAGACACATCCCTGACAACCATTTCACAAGTGTCAACACCACAGACACCATCCCTGACAACCATACACAAGTGTCAACACACAGACATCATCCCTGACAACCATACACAAGTGTCAACACAGACACCATCCCTGACAACCATACACAAGTGTCAAAACACAGACATCATCCCTGACAACCATACACAAGTGTCAACACACAGACACCATCCCTACAACCATACACAAGTGTCAACACACAGACATCCCTCCCTGACAACCATACACAAGTGTCAACACACAGACATCATCCCTGACAACCATACACAAGTGTCAACCCCGACACCATCCCTGACAACCATACACAAGTGTCAACACACAGACATCATCCCTGACAACCATACACAAGTGTCAACACACAGACATCATCCCTGACAACCATTTCACAAGTGTCAACACACAGACACCATCCCTGACAACCATACACAAGTGTCAACACACAGACATCATCCCTGACAACCATACACAAGTGTCAACACACAGACACCATCCCTGACAACATACACAAGTGTCAACACAAGACATCATCCCTCACAACCATACACAAGTGTCAACACACAGACATCATCCCTCACAACCATACACAAGTGTCAACACACAGACATCATCCCTGACAACCATACAAGTGTCAACACACAGACATCATCCCTGTCAACCATACACAAGTGTCAACACACAGACATCATCCCTGACAACCATACACAAGTGTCAACACACAGACATCATCCCTGACAACCATACACAAGTGTCAACACACAGACATCATCCCTGACAACCATACACAAGTGTCAACACACAGACACCATCCCTCACAACCATACACAAGTGTCAACACACAGACATCATCCCTGACAACCATACACAAGTGTCAACACACAGACATCATCCCTGACAAACCATACACAAGTGTCAACACACAGACATCATCCCTGACAACCATACACAAGTGTCAACACACAGACATCATCCCTGTCAACCATACACAAGTGTCAACACACAGACACCATCCCTGACAACCATACACAAGTGTCAACACACAGACATCATCCCTGACAACCATACACAAGTGTCAACACACAGACATCATCCCTGACAACCATACACAAGTGTCAACACACAGACACCATCCCTGACAACCATACACAATGTCAAACACACAGACATCATCCCTGACAACCATAACACAAGTGTCAACACACAGACACCATCCCTGACAACCATACACAAGTGTCAACACACAGACATCATCCCTCACAACCATACACAAGTGTCAACACACAGACATCATCCCTGACAACCATACACAAGTGTCAACACAGACATCATCCCTCACAACCATACACAAGTGTCAACACAGACATCATCCCTCACAACCATACACAAGTGTCAACACAGACATCATCCCTCACAACCATACACAAGTGTCAACACACAGACATCATCTCTGACAACCATACACAAGTGTCAACACACAGACATGATCCCTCACAACCATACACAAGTGTCAACACACAGACATCATCCCTGACAACCATACACAAGTGTCAACACACAGACATCATCCCTGACAACCATACACAAGTGTCAACACACAGACATCATCCCTGACAACCATACACAAGTGTCAACACACAGACATCATCCCTCACAACCATAAAAACAAGTGTCAACACACAGACATCATCCCTGTCAACCATACACAAGTGTCAACACACAGACACCATCCCTGAAAACCATACACAAGTGTCAACACACAGACATCATCCCTGACAACCATACACAAGTGTCAAACACACAGACACCATCCCTCACAACCATACACAAGTGTCAACACACAGGCACCATCCCTGACTACCATACACAAGTGTCAACACAGACACCATCCCTGACAACCATACACAAGTGTCAAGACAGACACCATCCCTCACAACCATACACAAGTGTCAACACAGACACCATCCCTCACAACCATACACAAGTGTCAACACAGACACCATCCCACACAACCATACACAAGTGTCAACACAGACACCATCCCTCACAACCATACACAAGTGTCAACACAGACACCATCCCTCACAACCATACACAAGTGTCAACACAGACACCATCCCTCACAACCATACACAAGTGTCAGCACAGACACCATCCCTCACAACCATACACAAGTGTCAACACAGACACCATCCCTTCCAACCATACACAAGTGTCAACACAGACACCATCCCTCACAACCATACACAAGTGTCAACACAGACACCATCTCTCACAACCATACACAAGTGTCAACACAGACACCATCCCTCACAACCATACACAAGTGTCAACACAGACACCATCCCTCACAACCATACACAAGTGTCAACACAGACACCATCCCTCACAACCATACACAAGTGTCAACACAGACACCATCCCTCACAACCATACACAAGTGTCAACACAGACACCATCCCTCACAACCATACACAAGTGTCAACATACAGACACCATCCCTCACAACCATACACAAGTGTCAACACACAGACACCATCCCTCACAACCATACACAAGTGTCAACACACAGACACCATCCCTCACAACCATACACAAGTGTCAACACACAGACTCGGACACATTATCAGGAGGAGAGTGGTGGAGCACCTGGAACGGAACAGGAGTATAAATGCCAACCAGCACGGATTCACGGAAGGCAAATCCTGTGTCACAAACCTTCTGGAGTTTTATGATAAAATAACAGAAGTAAGACAAGAGAGAGAGGGGTGGGTTGATTGCATCTTCTTGGACTGCAAGAAGGCCTTTGACACAGTTCCTCACAAGAGATTAGTGCAGAAGCTAGAGCATCAGGCGCATATAACAGGAAGGGCACTGCAATGGATCAGAGAATACCTGACAGGGAGGCAACAACGAGTCATGGTACGTAATGATGTATCACAGTGGGCACCTGTGACGAGCGGGGTCCCACAGGGGTCGGTCCTAGGACCAGTGCTATTTTTTTATATGTGAACGACATGACGGAAGGGTTAGACTCAGAAGTGTCCCTGTTTGCAGATGATGTGAAGTTAATGAGGAGAATTAAATCTGATGAGGACCAGGCAGGACTAAAAAAAGAGACCTGGACAGACTGGACACCAGGTCCAGCAAATGGCTTCTCGAATTTAATCCTGCCAAATGCAAAGTCATGAAGATAGGGGAAGGGCACAGAAGACCACAGACAGAGTATAGGCTAGGTGGCCAAAGACTGCAAACCTCACTCAAGGAGAAAGATCTTGGGGTGAGTATAACACCGATCATGTCTCCGGAAGCACACATCAATCAGATAACTGCTGCAGCATATGGGCGCCTGGCAAACCTGAGAACAGCATTCCGACACCTTAGTAAGGAATCATTCAAGACACTGTACACCGTGTATGTCAGGCCCATACTGGAGTATGCAGCACCTGTTTGGAACCCGCACTTGATAAAGCACGTCAAGAAACTAGAGAAAGTACAAAGGTTTGCGACAAGGTTAGTTCCAGAGCTAAGGGGAATGTCCTATGAAGAAAGATTAAGGGAAATCGGCCTGACGACACTGGAGGACAGGAGGGTCAGGGGAGACATGATAACGACATATAAAATACTGCGTGGCATAGACAAGGTGGACAAAGACAGGATGTTCCAGGGAGGGGACACAGAAACAAGAGGCCACAATTGGAAGTTGAAGACACAAATGAGTCAGAGAGATAGTAGGAAGTATTTCTTCAGTCATAGAGTTGTAAGGCAGTGGAATAGCCTAGAAAATGACGTAGTGGAGGCAGGAACCATACACAATTTTAAGACGAGGTTTGATAAAGCTCATGGAGCGGGGAGAGAGAGGGTCCAGTAGCAACCGGTGAAGAGGCGGGGCCAGGAGCTAGGAATCGACCCCTGCAACCACAAATAGGTGAGTACAAATAGGTGAGTACAGTCAGATTTTTTCGTTCACAAAACAACATTTTTCTTGCTTTAAATTCCTCAACACTCCAGCATTGTTTCCTTCGTCTCATTTTTCTACTACTACTACTACTACTACTACTACTACTACTACTGCTGCTACTACTACTACTACTACTACTACTACTACTACTACTACTACTACTACTGCTGCTGCTCTACTACTACTACTACTACTACTACTACTACTACTACTACTGCTACTACTGCTACTGCTACTACTACTTACTACTACTACTACTACTACTTACTACTGCTACTACTGCTACTACTACTACTACTACTACTACTACTACTACTACTACTACTACTACTACTACTACTACTACTGCTACTACTGCTACTACTACTACTACTACTACTACTACTACTCTTACTACTTCTACTACTACTACTACTACTACTACTACTACTACTACTACTACTGCTGCTACTACTACATACTACTACTACTACTACTACTACTACTACTACTACTACTACTACTACTACTACTACTACTATCTACTACTAACTACTGCTGCTACTACTTCTACTACTTCTACTACTACTACTACTACTACTACCACTATTATTATTACTATCATTATTACTATTACTACTACTATTATCACTACTGCTACCACTACTACTACTACTGCTGCTACTACTATTACTACCACTACTGCTATTATTACTACTATTATTACCACTGCTGCCACTACTACTACATTCATGGGTAGCGCTAAACCCGTGGGGGTCATGCAGCACCTGGGGAAGGGGGAAATGGTAGAAGACAGATCCCATTCCTCTGGTAAAGATCATGCAGGAACCCACCTTGTGAGGTACTATATCTTTCACATAAACTCCCGTCACACATCCACGCCCAGATGTCTCACTACATTCATTTCCTTCACACTCCTTCTTTCAGTTCTAATTTCCAGACTTTCGTTCCCAAGACCTGCTCTCACCACCTCGTTTTTCAATTGCTTTCAACTTCCTTTGGAACTCCTCAAGCAACTTCTCCAACTTTACATTTGCGTGTCACAAACACTGTCAACAGCAACTACATCAAATACATCACTGAAGATGTCAAACAACTATGGTGCCATCATACAGTCCAGCCACACCACAACCATCGCTGACGCCATCAGAAAACTATGGTACCATCACATAATCCAGTCTGAGACACAATTTTTACCACACTTTATTGATCTGCTCTCGTAAATACTCAACCCAAAATCTCATCTCCTTAAAAAAAAAAAAACGACTTTACATGTTTCAACAACTTACCACCTATCCCAGTCACTTACAATATTATCCAAATACCTACTCTATCCACCCTCTCACATGTCTTTTAAAGACCACAAATGCAATAAGCAACTCATTTATGTAAGTACTACTCATTTATACACTTCAAGGCAATCAATCACTTCATCCACACGTTGCAGTCCCTTACTAAATCCACCTTGTTCCTGTGTAATCCTACCTTCTATTTTCTCTCCTCGCTTCCTAAATCCACCTTGTTCCTCTGTAATCCTACCATCTATTTTCTATCTTCTCTTCCTAAATGCACCTTGTTCCTGTGTAATCCTACCTTCTATTTTCTCTCCTCGCTTCCTAAATCCACCTTGTTCCTCTGTAATCCTACCTTCTATTTTCTCTCCTCTCTTCCTAAATTCACCTTGTTCTCTCGAAATGTTCTAAGACAGACAAACCGTGAGTCTCTCGAAGCTCCCAACGTGCACTCCTTAAACAAAAAAATAAAGCGATTATGTTCAAACAATCTTACCACCGATCCCGTCATTACAATATTGTCCAAATACCAAACTCTTTCCACACCTCTAAGTGTTATTAAGAAACAGCAGATGGCACTCATTAGAAGATACAATGCTGATACAGCCAGGGCAATCAATCACTGATCCACAGTGCAGACCCTAAACACTGTCCAATCCAGAACTTCATACTGTTTCCTCGTTCCAAATCACCAGTACCTGTAATCCAAAACATTACTGATCTCCGTGCCAGAAGGCACCTCTGTCCAGTGTAAAGCCTACTTCATTTCCGACTATTTCCTCGTGCCAAATACCTTGTCCTGACCACAGTGCAAGAAGACAGACAAACCAGAGAAGTTTCCTGAGAGCGCTGTCCATTCGAACGTTGCCACACCTGTAAACAGTATGCCCAGGAAAATAGTAAGGCAGAGAGTATGTCACATGCCAGTAAGTCTGTTACGTCCACGTCCGGTGACATTGACGTGCCAGATAACATTTCTGGAACGTGCTAGAAGAGTTATGTAAGAAACAGCTGTCCATAGTGCTAGAAGAACATACTGCATGTCAGACAGAACCCACAGTGACAATGCAGACCACAGTGCCAGAAGACAGTACTGACCACAGTGCCAGAAGACAGTACGACCACAGTGCCAGAAGACAGTACTGACCACAGTGCCAGAAGACAGTACTGTCCACAGTGCCAGAAGACAGTACTGACCACAGTGCCAGAAGACAGTACTGACCACAGTGCTAGAAGACAGTACTGTCCACAGTGCCAGAAGACAGTACTGACCACAGTGCCAGAAGACAGTACTGACCACAGTGCCAGAAGACAGTACTGACCACAGTGCAGAAGACAGTACTGACCACAGTGCCAGAAGACAGTACTGACCACAGTGCCAGAAGACAGTACTGACCACAGTGCCAGAAGACAGTACTGTCCACATTACCAGAAGACAGTACTGTCCACAGTGCCAGAAGACAGTACTGACCACAGTGCTAGAAGACAGTACTGTCCACAGTGCCAGAAGACAGTACTGACCACAGTGCCAGAAGACAGTACTGACCACAGTGCCAGAAGACAGTACTGACCACAGTGCCAGAAGACAGTACTGACCACAGTGCTATAAGACAGTACTGTCCACAGTGCCAGAAGACAGTACTGTCCACAGTGCCAGAAGACAGTACTGTCCACAGTGCCAGAAGACAGTACTGACCACAGTGACCAGAAGACAGTACTGACCACAGTGTCCAGAAGACAGTACTGACCACAGTGTCCAGAAGACAGTACTGTCCACAGTGCCAGAAGACAGTACTGACCACAGTGCCAGAAGACAGTACTGACCACAGTGCCAGAAGACAGTACTGACCACAGTGCCAGAAGACAGTACTGACCACAGTGCCAGAAGACAGTACTGTCCACAGTGCCAGAAGACAGTACTGACCACAGTGCCAGAAGACAGTACTGACCACAGTGCCAGAAGACAGTACTGACCACAGTGCCAGAAGACTACTGATCACAGTGCCAGAAGACAGTACTGACCACAGTGCCAGAAGACAGTACTGACCACAGTGCCAGAAGACAGTACTGTCCACAGTGCCAGAAGACAGTACTGTCCACAGTGCCAGAAGACAGTACTGACCACAGTGTCCAGAAGACAGTACTGACCACAGTGCCAGAAGACAGTACTGACCACATGCCAGAAGACAGTACTGACCACAGTGCCAGAAGACAGTACTGACCACAGTGCCAGAAGACAGTACTGACCACAGTGCCAGAAGACAGTACTGACCACAGTGCCAGAAGACAGTACTGACCACAGTGCCAGAAGACAGTACTGACCACAGTGCCAGAAGACAGTACTGACCACAGTGCCAGAAGAGAGTACTGACCACAGTGCCAGAAGACAGTACTGACCACAGTGCCAGAAGACAGTACTGACCACAGTGCCAGAAGACAGTACTGACCACAGTGCCAGAAGACAGTACTGACCACAGTGCCAGAAGACATTACTGACGACAGTGCCAGAAGACAGTACTGACCACAGTGCCAGAAGACAGTACTGACCACAGTGCCAGAAGACAGTACTGACCACAGTGCCAGAAGACAGTACTGACCACAGTGCCAGAAGACAGTACTGACCACAGTGCCAGAAGACAGTACTGACCACAGTGCCAGAAGACAGTACTGACCACAGTGCCAGAAGACAGTACTGACCACAGTGCCAGAAGACAGTACTGACCACAGTGCCAGAAGACAGTACTGACCACAGTGCCAGAAGACAGTACTGACCACAGTGCCAGAAGACAGTACTGACCACAGTGCCAGAAGACAGTACTGACCACAGTGCCAGAAGACAGTACTGACCACAGAACAAAGACACCATCATTTAACCACTACCGTCCTGTGGCTAGCTCAGCTCCATGGAGATCAACTCGTCTCCAGGCTGAGGGACTGACACCTCAAATACTTTTTCTCCGAAAGTTGATGGACTGACTACATCATCTTTATTTCATTACTACTGCTGCCTTTGTAACTGACTGAAGAAGTCTACTGTGTAGGTGAAACGTTTCATCAGCAAAGATACCTAACTGTTTCACATGTGTTTTAATCTTCAGTACCTGAGGTATTGAAGCAAATTCTTGGAGATGGCAGGAATGGCCTACTGGCCCATACCTGCCTCGTATGGGCCAGTAGGCCTGCTGCAGTGTTCCTTCATTCATATGTTCAGAGTGAATTATTACAACTTGGGTATTCTGATCCTCTATCCCAGGATGCTGCCCACAGCAGTCCACTAATGCCAGGGTACCTACTTCCTGCTAGGGGAAGAGTCAACACCTGTAAGGGCTCCTACTCGTGCCGGGGGTCAAACCTGGATCCTTCATAATGCCAGCATAAGACGCTACCACTTCAGTCACAGGCCTACACACAATTACCCAGTAACGACAGTGACACTGTCCACACACAGGTGCTCTCCCACAAAGTGACACTGTCCACACACAGGTGCTCTCCCACTCAGTGACACTGTCCCCACACAGGTGCTCTCCCACCCAGTGACACTGTCCCCACACAGGTGCTCTCCCACTTAGTGATACTGTCCACACACAGGTGCTCTCCCATCCAGTGACACTGTCCACACACAGGTGCTCTCCCACTTAGTGATACTGTCCACACACAGGTGCTCTCCCATCCAGTGACACTGTCCACACACAGGTGCTCTCCCACCCAGTGACACTGTCCACCACAGGTGCTCTCCCACTTAGTGATACTGTCCACACACAGATGCTCTCCCACTTAGTGACACTGTCCACACACAGATGCTCTCCCACTTAGTGACACTGTCCACACACAGGTGCTCTCCCACCCAGTGACACTGTCCACACACAGGTGCTCTCCCACCCAGTGACACTGTCCACACACAGATGCTCTCCCACTTAGTGACACTGTCTACACACAGGTGCTCTCCCACCCAGTGACACTGTCCCACACAGGTGCTCTCCCACTTAGTGACACTGTCCACACACAGGTGCTCTCCCACTTAGTGATACTGTCCACACACAGGTGCTCTCCCACCCAGTGACACTGTCCACACACAGGTGCTCTCCCACCCAGTGACACTGTCCACACACAGGTGCTCTCCCACCCAGTGACACTGTCCACACACAGGTGCTCTCCCACCCTGTGAATCACTGTCCACACACAGGGGCTCTCCCCCACCCAGTGACACTGTCCCACACAGGTGCCTTCCCACTTAGTGACACTGTCTCTACACACAGGTGCTCTCCCACCCAGTGACACTGTCCCACACAGGTGCTCTCCCACCCAGTGACACTGTCCACGCACAGGTGCACTCCCACCCAGTGACACTGTCCCCACACAGGTGCTCTCCCACCCAGTGACACTGTCCCCACACAGGTGCTTTCCCACCCAGTGACACTGTCCACACACAGGTGCTCTCCCGCCCAGTGACACTGTCCCCACACAGGTGCTCTCCCACCCAGTGACACTGTCCACACAGGTGCTCTCCAACCCAATGACACTGTCCCCAAACAGGTGCGCTCCCACCCAGTGACACTGTCCCCACACAGGTGCTCTCCCACCCAGTGACACTGTCCACACATAGGTGCTCTCCCACAAAGTGACACTGTCCCCACACAGATGCTCTCCCACCCAGTGACACTGTCCCCAAACAGGTGCTCTCCAAACCAGTGACACTGTCCCCACACAGGTGCTCTCCCACCCAGTGACACTGTCCCCAAACAGGTGCTCTCCAACCCAGTGACACTGTCCACACACAGGTGCTCTCCCACTTAGTGATACTGTCCACACACAGATGCTCTCCCACCCAGTGACACTGTCCCCAAACAGGTGCTCTCAAACCCAGTGACAATGTCCCCACACAGGTGCTTTCCCACCCAGTGACACTGTCCACACACAGGTGCTCTCCCACCCAGTGACACTGTCCACACACAGGTGCTCTCCGACCCAGTGACACTGTCCACACACAGGTGCTCTCCCACTTAGTGATACTGTCCACACACAGATGCTCTCCCACCCAGTGACACTGTCCCCACACAGGTGCTCTCCCACCCAGTGACACTGTCCCCACACAGGTGCTCTCCCATTTAGTGATACTGTCCACACACAGGTGCTCTCCCACCCAGTGACACTGTCCCCACACAGGTGCTCTCCCACCCAGTGACACTGTCCCCACACAGGTGCTCTCCCACCTAGTGACACTGACCACACACAGGTGCTCTCCCACCCAGTGACACTGTCCCCACACAGGTGCGCTCCCACCTAGTGACACTGTCCCCACACAGGTGCTCTCCCACCCAGTGACACTGTCCCCACACAGGTGCTCTCCCACCCAGTGACACTGTCCCCACACAGGTGCGCTCCCACCCAGTGACACTGTCCACACACAGGTGCTACTTCCCACCCAGTGACACTGTCCCCCAACAGGTGCCTCCCACCTAGTGACACTGACCACCCACAGGGGCTTCTCCCACCCAGTGACACTGGGCCCCACACAGGTGCTCTCCCACCCAGTGACACTGTCCCCACACAGGTGCTCTCCCACCCAGTTTACACTGTCCCACACACAGGTGCTCTCCCACCTAGTGACACTGACCACATACAGGTGCTCTCCCACCCAGTGACACTGACCACACACAGGTGCTCTCCCACCTAGGCAGTGTCACGTCTGTGGTTGTCATGTCTGTGGTTGTTACGTCTGTAATTGTGAATCTGTGGTTGTTCATGTCTGTGGTTTGTCATGTCTGTGTTTTCATGTCCTGTGGCTGTCATGTCTGTGTTTGCATGTACCTGGCTGTCTGTCGTTTGTGTCATGTCTGTGGTTGTCACGTCCCGGGTGTCATGTCTGGTGGGTGTCATTCTGTGGCTGTCATGGTGTGGTTCATGTCTGTGGTTGTCACGTCTGTGCTGTCATGTCCCTTTGGTTGTCAGTCTGTGGCTGTCATGTCCCCGTGGCTGTCATGTCTGTGGTTGTATGTCTGGTTTGCCACATTGTGGTGTCACCGGTGGTTGTCCCTGTCTGTGGGTTTGTCATAAAACTGTGGTTGTCGCATCTGGTGGTCTGATGTCTGTGATGTCTGTAATTGTGATGTCTGTGGTTGTCATGTCTGTGGTTGTCATGTCTGTGTTTGTCATGTCTGTGGCTGTCATGTCTGTGGTTGTCATGTCTGTGGCTGTCATGTCTGTAGTTGTCATGTCTGTGGTTGTCACGTCTGTGGTTGTCATGTCTGTGGCTGTCATGTCTGTTGCTGTCATGTCTGTGGTTGTCATGTCTGTGGTTGTCACGTCTGTGGTCGTCATGTCTGTGGCTGTCATGTCTGTGGCTGTCATGTCTGTGGTTGTCATGTCTGTGGTTGTCACGTCTGTGGCTGTCATGTCTGTGGTTGTAAAGTCTGTGGGTGTAATGTCTGTGGTTGTCACGTCTGTGATTGTCATGTCTGTTGCTGTCATGTCTGTGGTTGTCATGTCTGTGGTTGTCATGTCTGTGGTTGTAATGTCTGTGTTTGCCACATTTGTGGTTGTCACGTCTGTGGTTGTCATGTCTGTGGTTGTCATATCTGCGGCTGTCATGTCTGTGGCTGTCATGTCTGTTGTCAAGCCTGTGGCTATCAAGTGTGTGGTTGTCACGTCTGTGGTTGTCACGTCTGTGGTTGTCACATGTGTGGCTATCACATATGTGGTTGTCACGTCTGTGGTTGTCACGTCTGTGGTTGTCACGTCTGTGGTTGTCACGTCTGTGGTTGTCACGTTTGTGGTTGTCACGTCTGTGGTTGTCACATGTGTGGTTGTCACATTTGTGGTTGTCAGGTCTGTGGTTGGCATGTCTGTGGTTGACATTTCTGTGAGTGTCAAGCCTGTGGCTGTCAAGTGTGTGGTTGTCATGTCTGTAGTTGTCACGTCTGTGGCTGTCACGTCTGTGGTTGTCATATTTGTGGTTGTCATGCCTGTGGTTGTCACATTTGTGGTTGTCAGGTCTGTGGCTGTCAAGTCTGTAGTTTTCACCTCTGTAGTTGTCACGTCTGTGGTTGTCATATCTGAAGTTGTCATGTCTGTGGTTGGCATGTCTGTGTTTGACATGTCTGTGGTTGTCATATCTGAAGTTGTCATGTCTGTGGTTGGCATGTCTGTGTTTGACATGTCTGTGAATGTCAAGCCTGTGGCTGCCAAGTGTGCGGTTGTCATGTCTGTGGTTGTCACGTCTGTGGCTGTCACGTCTGTGGTTGTCATATATGTGGTTGTCATGCCTGTGGCTGTCAGGTCTGTGGCTGTCACGTCTGTGGTTGTTATGTCTGTAGTTGTCATGTCTGTGGTTGTCACGTCTTTGGCTGTCATGTCTGTGGTTATCACGTCTGTGGTTGTCATGTCTCTGGTTGTGGTGTCTGTGGGTTGTGGTGTCCTGTGTAGTTGTCAGTGGGTTGGCATCTGTGGTTGTGATTCTGTGGTTGTGTCTGTCGTGTGGTTGTCATGTCTGTGGTTGTCACGGTCAGTGGTTGTCATGACTGTGGTTGTCATGTCTGTGGTTGCACGTCTGTGTTGACATGTCTGTGGTTGGTCATGTCTGTGGTTGGGCAGTCTGTGGGTGTCACGTCTGTGGTTGTCATGTCTGTGGTTGTCATCTGTGGTGTCATGTCTGTGGTTTGTCTTGTTGTGGTGTCAGTCTGTGGTGTCATGGTCTGTGGTGTCACGTCTGGGGGTTGTCATGTCTGGGTTGTCATGTCTGGGGGTTGTCACGTCTGTGGTTTGGTCATGTCTGTGGTTGTCATGTCCTGGGGGGTGTCATGTGGTGTTTTGGTGTCACGTCTGTGGTTGTCATCTGTGGTTGTCATGTCTGTGGTTGTCATGTCTGTGTTGTCATGTTTGTGGTTGTCAGTCTGTGTTGTCATGTCTGTGGTTGTCACGTCCCGTGGTTGTCACGTCTGTGGTTGTCATGTCTGTTTGGGTTGTCACGTCTGTGGTTGTCATGTCTGTGGTTGTCATGTCTGTGGTTGTCATGTCTGTGGTTGTCATGTCTGTGGTTGTCATGTCTGTGGTTGTCATGTCTGTGGTTGTCATGTCTGTGGTTGTCATGTCTTGTGGTTGTCATGTCTGTGGTTGTCATGTTTGTGGTTGTCATGTCTGTGGTTGTCACGTCTGTGGTTGTCACGTCTGTCGTTGTCATGTCTGTGGTTGTCATGTCTGTGGTTGTCATGTCTGTGGTTGTTATGTTTTGTGTTTTTCTTCATGTCTGTGGTTGTCACGTCTTGTCGTTGTCACTGTCTGTGGTTGTCATGTCTGTGGTTGTCACGTCTGTGGTTGTCTGTCTGTTTGGGTTTTCATGTCTGTGGTTGTCATGTCCTGTGGTTGTCATATCTGTGGTTGTCATGTCTTTGGTTGTCACGCCTGTGGTTGTCACGTCTGTGGTTGTCTGGTCTGTGGGTTGTCAGGTCTGTGGTTGTCAGTCTGTGTTGGTTGTCACTTCTGTGGTGTCATGTCTGTGGGTTGTCACTCTGTCGTTGTCATGTCTGTGGTTGCCATGTTTGTGGTTGTCACGTCTGTGGTTGTCACGTCTATGGTTGTCACGTCTGTGGTTGTCATGTCTGTGGTTGCCATGTTTGTGGTTGTCACGTCTGTGGTTGTCACGTCTATGGTTGTCACGTCTGTGGTTGTCATGTCTGTGGTTGCCATGTTTGTGGTTGTCACTCTGTTGTTGTGCAAGTTCAGTCCTCCTGAGTCAGTATCTGTGTTCTCATCCCTTTGGGCAGTCTAGTGTTGCCACTCACCTGAGTTGTCAAATGTCTACACTCACCTTGAGTCAGTAACAGTCTCACTCACCTGAGACAGTATACTGTCTACACTCACCTGAGACAGTATACTGTCTACACTCACCTGAGACAGTATACTGTCTACACTCACCTGAGACAGTATACTGTCTTTCACTCACCTGGAGACAGTATACTGTCTACACTCACCTGAGACAGTATACTGTCTACACTCACTGAGACAGTATACTGTCTACACTCACCTGAGACGTATACTGTCTACAAACACCTGAGACAGTATACTGTCTACACTCACATGAGACAGATACTGTCTACACTCACTGAGACAGTATACTGTCTACTCACCTGAGACAGTATACGTCTACATCACCTGAGACAGTATACTGTCTACACTCACTGAGACAGTATACTGTCTACTACTCACCTGAGACAGTAACTGTCTACATCACCTGAGACAGTATACTGTCTACACTCACCTGAGACAGTATACTGTCTACACTCACATGAGACAGTATACTGTCTACACTCACCTGAGACAGTATACTGTCTACAATCACCTGAGACAGTATACTGTCTACACTCACCTGAGACAGTATCTGTCTAACCTCACCTGAGACAGTATACTGTCTACACTCACCTGAGACAGTATACTGTCTACACTCACCTGAGTACAGTATACTGTCTACACTCACCTGAGACAGTATACTGTCTACACTCACTGAGACAGTATACTGTCTACAACTCACCTGAGACAGTATACTGTCTACACTCACCTGAGACAGTATACTGTCTACACTCACTGACAGTATCTGTCTACACTCACCTGAGACAGTATACTGTCTACACTCACCTGAGACAGTATACTGTCTACACTCACCTGAGACAGTATACTGTCTACACTCACCTGAGACAGTATACTGTCTACACTCATCTGAGACAGTATACTGTCTACACTCACATGAGACAGTATACTGTCTACACTCACATGAGACAGTATACTGTCTACACTCACCTGAGACAGTATACTGTCTACACTCACCTGAGACAGTATACTGTCTACACTCACCTGAGACAGTATTCTGTCTACACTCACCTGAGACAGTATACTGTCTACACTCACCTGAGACAGTATACTGTCTACACTCACCTGAGACAGTATACTGTCTACACCCCACCTGAGACAGTACTTTAACCTGTATACTTCTACACTACCTGAGACAGTATACTGTCTACACTCACCTGAGACAGTATACTGTCTACACTCACCTGAGACAGTATACTGTCTACACTCACCTGAGACAGTATACTGTCTACACTCACCTGAGACAGTATACTGTCTACACTCACCTGAGACAGTATACTGTCTACACTCACCTGAGACAGTATACTGTCTACACTCACCTGAGACAGTATACTGTCTACACTCTCACTGAGACAGTATACTGTCTACACTCACCTGAGACAGTATACTGTCTACACTCACCTGAGACAGTATACTGTCTACACTCACCTGAGACAGTATACTGTCTACACTTTACATGAGACAGTATACTGTCTACACTCACATGAGACAGTATACTGTCTACTCAACCTGAGACAGTATTCTGTCTACACTCACCTGAGACAGTATACTGTCTACACTCACCTGAGACAGTATTCTGTCTACACTCACCTGAGACAGTATACTGTCTACACTCACATGAGACAGTATACTGTCTACACTCACCTGAGACAGTATACTGTCTACACTCACATGAGACAGCATACTGTCTACACTCACATGAGACAGCATACTGTCTACACTCACATGAGACAGTATTCTGTCTACACTCACATGAGACAGCATACTGTCTACACTCACCTGAGACAGTATACTGTCTACACTCACATGAGACAGTATACTGTCTACACTCACCTGAGACAGTATACTGTCTACACTCACCTGAGACAGTATACTGTCTACACTCACATGAGACAGTATACTGTCTACACTCACCTGAGACAGTAAAACTGTCTACACTCACATGAGACAGTATCTGTCTACACTCACATGAGACAGATAACTGTCTACACTCACATGATGACAGTATCTGTCATACACTCACCTGAGACAGATACTGTCTACACTCACATGAGACAGTATTCTGTCTACACTCACATGAGACAGATTCTGTCTACACTCACATGAGACAGTATTACTGTCTACACTCACATGAGACAGTATACTGTCTACACTCACATGAGACAGTATTCTGTCTACACTCACATGAGACAGCATACTGTCTACACTCACATGAGACAGTATTCTGTCTACACTCACATGAGACAGTATACTGTCTACACTCACATGAGACAGTATTCTGTCTACACTCACCTGAGACAGTATACTGTCTACACTCACCTGAGACAGTATACTGTCTACACTCACATGAGACAGTATTCTGTCTACACTCACCTGAGACAGCTATACTGTCTACACTCACCTGAGACAGTATACTGTCTACACTCACATGAGACAGTATACTGTCTACACATCACTGAGACAGTATACTGTCTACACTCACCTGAGACAGTATACTGTCTACACTCACATGAGACAGTATACTGTCTACACTCACCTGAGACAGTATACTGTCTACACTCACCTGAGACAGTATACTGTCTACACTCACATGAGACAGTATTAGACAAGTTAAAACTCCTTTATTAATTACATAAATAATATATATTAAGTGTATGATATACATTACGCATAACAAGGTGATGTGAGAAGCGTATAAGATGACGCGTATCTTCACTGCATGTTAATACACGTACAGTGTATGGCATGATTACGTAATTGATGAAAAACTGCGCATGCGCTCTTCGCAACCCACACCTAAAACGTTCGTTCAGAGTAGATGTTTACCTCAGGGGAAGGGTGATAGATGACGCGTACGCTATATCAAGTTACTCGTAACAAGCAGTTGATGAAGACAGGGAAACAGTCGTGAAGTTGATGTTATTTTTGAAGGGGAAGATGAGTAAGTACTTACCATCTGAGGTATTGGGCGCGTGACGCTCACCACTAAATAAAGGAAAAGAGCGTTCACGGAGCACAGCGAGGTGCAGGTTGTTGGTGAAGTGTTGTGGGACACAGCATTGTTGGTCACTGTCAGCGGGAGCTGCCTGGCTGACGCTCACACTTGCTACACTCACAGGTTACCAGGGACTGATGCAAGCAGGCAGGCCAGGCAGGCAGTACCATCCCCAGGCAGCGCGCGCCTCATGTCCCTCACTCTACCCTACCACTCCTAGTTAGCCAAAGCTGCTGGCCAGGTTTACCCTCATAAACCTGCTGCTGCAACCAGCCCGCTCCTCTACACAGGGACGCCGGCCATCAAGTATTTACCGTCAGGCAGCAAAACAATGTATCAGGCTACAGAGAATTATAGGAAGAGTAACAGCAATTAATAATCTCATTACGAACATATAATTATTCCAGATTAAAGCAGCCAACAGGAAAGTATAAAAAGCAACCAACAGGAAAGTAAAAAAAGCAACCAACAGGAAAGTAAAAAAAGCAACCAACAGGAAAGTCAAAAAGTAGGCAACAGGAAAGTCAAAAAAGTAGGCAACAGGAATGTCGAAATAGGGAAGTAAGAACTGGAAACTGGGTAAAGGTAGAGCCTCAACAAAGTGATAAACCTGGGTAATCCTAGCAGTCTGCACCAGCATCTTCTCTTCTTTGATCTTGAAGATGTCTACCTGTTATCCTAATATTTCTTGTATCTACTACTGGAATATGTGAGTACCTACCTGTATGTGGTTGGATGGGTCGAGTCTTAGCTCCTGATACTGTGTTCTATAACTGCACACCCTTGCTTATTATCGTGTTTAAATAACAAAAAAAAAAAAGGCACAATACCGTGACTGGAACGATACACAAATAACCACCTCCTGCCTATATATACCCTTCCTGCTCTCCTTTTCGTTAGTGTGACTTTGTAAAGGGTCCAAGTCGGACCGAAGCGTCGTCGTAAGCTCCTCTCTTCTATGTGCAGGTTATCTGTGTATTATCGTGTTTATTCTACACTTCCTCCAGTACTCTAGCTCCACTAAGTTACTGTAGTGTGTAAATTGTGTACCTTATCCCTCGTGTATTTCCGCTGTACACATCTCTCCATTCAGAAGAATACACTCCAAGGGTTTTATGGCGATCTCAGTCGTATATATACTTTATTAATTTTATAGGACAGTAAATGATTTTCACAGATTGTCCCCGAGCCTCTCTCTCTCTCTCTCTCTCTCTCTCTCTCCTCTCTCTCCTCTCTCCTCTCTCTCTCTCTCTCTCTCTCTCTCTCTCTCTCTCTCTCTTGTGCCCTGAAAGGAGTTATGGGTACCGAACAATATTTTAGATGGGGGACCACAACTGCTTTACGAGTGACATCAATCACAAGGTCTCTCTTGCTCTGGAGTTTCTCATATACCCAATTATTTTTCTGCCAAATTTCAGAAATTCATGTCTCTAAATAGTGGCCAATGCTCTTTTTTCACTTTTGCTTAAAAGCCAGTATATTTCGCTTTTTTATATTTCTGGAACGTTGTGTTCCTCTAGAAGTTAAGTGGTGTTAGTATTTTTGTTCCCACTCTATCCTATTTATTTCGCAAAGAATCTTCCACTTATTCCATCATTCCTTACTTATTGAGTTAGTCAGATATATTTTCCTTCACTCTTCTACGTTCTATTTACATTTTTTTTATCATTTTCTAATTTTCTATATTAAGGCGTACTGTCGTAGACTCATATTTCTGTTGTATGAAGGACCTTTAGGGATAAAAGCCCTCTCAGCGCAATCCCTAACCAGGCCTCCAGGAGAGATGAAGGAGTGCAGGAGTGCTGACACACGCAGTCCAGCATACGAACCACGGCCCAGGAGTGCTGACGCACACGCAGTCCAGCGTACGAACCACGGCCCAGGAGTGCTGACACACGCAGTCCAGCGTACGAACCACGGCCCAGGAGTGCTGACACACGCAGTCCAGCGTACGAACCACGGCCCAGGAGTGCTGACGCACACGCAGTCCAGCGTATGAACCACGGCCCAGCTGGTCAGGCACTGATATGAGGAAGTTGTCCAGTTCCTCCTTGAAAACCGTCAGAGATTTGTTGCTTTCAAAGTTATACAGTTTACGAGATTAGTGACCCGGCAGTACAGATCCTCTACCACCGTCGTGATGAGCCTAACCTTACGAGCCACAACATTTTAAGCTATGGTCCTGGAACCTGGCTGTAGAATTTATTATTACAATCAAAACTACAGGGTCTGTAAAGTTTATGAGAGGGCTCTTAAGGTGAGGAGCGTGTGCTCGCACGCACGTTCATTATACTGTACACCTGAAACTATCCATCTAGTGGCCTATTACCTTGACATTCCCTTGTAACCTTAGTCTCCCTCAGTATTAATGTTGTATATCTCTCAGTACCGGAGGTTATTCCGGGGATCAACGCCCCCGCGGCCCGGTCCATGACCAGGCCTCCCGATGGATCAGGGCCTGATCAACTAGGCTGTATTAGTTATATCTGAATTAGCATATTAAAGGTCGCCATTAAAGTGTAATTTTATACTTATAGAGGAAATATCAGACTTAGATCTTGTACTATCCATGACTGGCTTACTATTAACAGTTAATTAAGTGGTGTTATAATCAAGTGTCTCAAGTGGTCAATGCTCTTGTATTTTAACTTGTAGGGGATAGTGGAGGGGAAGACGGATACCTGGTGCTCGTCCTGGTCACTCCCACAGTCCAAGACAGTGAAGAACGGTGGAAGATGAGGAATTTGGGGTGATCAGTCCCTCAGCCTGGAGTCGATGTGCTCACTCCATAAATATTGTGATTGACGAATTGAACACATCGACTCCAGTCTGAGGGACTGATTGCCTCAAACTCCCCCTCCTCATCTTCCACCGTTCTTCACACTACAGGACTGATGAAGCCACTGGCTGGCGAAACGTTTCCTCAATAAAGATTCCCAGATGTTTCACAAGTGTGTCATTCAGTAACTTGTGGTTGCTTTAAATCAATGACATTACAGCTGTGAGAGTGTATCAGTCAAGCGTCAGTCTCCACTTACAACACTCTGGACATCTTCTCAAGAAAGGCAGCGTAAGTCCTTGTTTATTTATGCAACACTCTTGTTGTATGTGACATGCGCAGCGATAGGCAACTTTAGCAACCAAACGTTTCGCCCACCAGGGGGTGGCTTTATCACGCCAGCACAGAGACGGGAAACTAGTGGAAGAGTCTAGAGAGCGGAGTAGTGGAGGCAGGAGCCATACACAGCTTCTGGAAGAGGTATGATAAGGCTCTTGGAGCGGGGAGAAAGTGACCTGGTAGCGACTAGCGAAGAGGCGGGGCCAGGAGCTATGAATCGACCCCCTGCAAACAAATATAGATGAGTATAGGTGAGTAACACACACACAACTGGAAGTACAAAATTTAGTTGAGTCACAGGGATGTTAGAAAGTATTTTCTCAGTCACAGAGTTGTCAGGAAGTGGAACAATCTGGAGAGTGATGTAGTGGAGGCAGGGTCTGTACATAGCTTTAAGAAGAGGTATGATAAAGCTCATGGAGCAGAGAGTGGACCCAGTAGCAACCAGTGAAGAGGCGGGGCCAGGAACTGTGAATCGACCCCTGCAACCACAAATAGGGGAGTACACACACACTCATACACAGACAGACACACACACACACACTCAGCCAGACAGACAGACAGACACACACACACACACACACACACACACACACACACACACACACACACACACACACACACACACACACACACACACACACACATATTGTAGGGTATACCAAATATAATAATAACAGGTCTACATTTATAGCAGCGTCTGTGAACTTTCTAGGATACCAGCGGCTTGTTTTCTTGCTATTACTATTATATTTACAATAAACTGCTAAATACAAATGTTTTTTTTCACTGTCACAAGGAAGCTACACACACTTAAGCATCACCTGTTATACACTGCCTGCATCACCTATGTTATACACTGCCTGCATCACCTATGTTATACACTGCCTGCATCACCTAAGTTATACACTGCCTGCATCACCTGTTATACACTGCCTGCATCACCTAAGTTATACACTGCCTGCATCACCTAAGTTATACACTGCCTAAGATATTCTACAACACGCTCCATATATAAGAACAAGCCACTATAATACTCTGTGTATATTCTGTTGATGCGAGACCAAGACTGTATATACATGTGGAGGGATGTATAGTTCCTTATATATATATATATATATATATATATATATATATATATATATATATATATATATATATATATAATATATATATATATATATATATATATATATATATATATATATATATATATATAATATAAAATAATTATAGGGAGGTACCACCTCTAGAACTTTACTGGGGACCCACAACTGTAAAGCAACAATTATCCATGTCTTATATAGGGTTAGAATCCCTGAGACCCCAAGATAGGATTATTAACATTATCCTACATAAACATCACAGTCTCCTTCCAGAGCCAGCGACGAGTTATCATCTTATGAACAACTGTGTCAAGACATTATTGACGATGACTATGACAATGAACGAATAAACCAACAGTAAAGAACACAGTGAGAACACAGAAAGAGGGAAGCAGCAAACAGCCAGTGAGAAGAGGAGACAGAGAGAGAAGAGAGGAAGCAGAGCACTGCCAATGGTTGACCTTTGCGAATGTATGAAACAACAATGGTTGGTGGAGCGCTGCTGCCTGTGTCACTACTAACATAAGTAACTTTAAGTACGGGTACACGTAAGTACAATTATCATAGTGTAAATTACCTAGCATAACACCCCCGAAAAAAGTCGGACAAAATTAATTTCTATTGGGGTCTTTATATGTGTAATTGTTAACTGGCTGTAGACATAATAATGCCAGTCCACGCCTGGGATGACTCCACCTCCACCGACTGATTTAACATAGTTTATGTACGTAACTTTACTGACTGATGAATAAGACACCTGCATCAAACTTAAAGATACCCAGGTGTTGCACATGTGTTTTATTCATCAAGTTGTCGGTACTGTATACCATTGATCTAGTGCCACTTAACTGATCTAGTGCCACTTAACTGATCTAGTGCCACTTAACTGATCTAGTGCCACTTAACTGATCTAGTGCCACTTAACGCACTACTTTGCTACACGTACGATCCAGGAGTCACAAACTGAGACTCAATTTCACTTTATTTACAGAATGTTACGTAATTTTTATTTCTAAAATACAAGCGTTAAATATACTTTAGATTTTATTACTGTGGGAGAGACTAGGGAACTAGGCCGTGTTGTCAGAAATAAGAATAATTGTGTACATTCTGTGTACAGTCACACAGGTAAGTTTATTTAGGTACAGGTACACATAAATACAGCTTTTGAGCGGCTGTACCTTAATGGTTATAATTGTAACCATAATTTTTAAAGGGATGGAGGGGTAAGCCAGCGGAAGTTCTCGGTGACATGACCATAAGCTCCACCTGTGGGTCATCATATGACTAAGACCCGCGTCAGGACACGCTTGTCCTCTTTCCTGATAAACATTATACCTACCAAAAATAGTTAGACAATTATAAATAGTAATATATGCGAAAATTACCCACGATAACCCGGAAAAAAGGTCAGACAAAGTGACTTATTTCCACTGGGGTCCTTAATTTTCACCAGCTTCCAACACTGCCAGTCGTTAGGTCAGGTTAGGTCAGATCCGCCAGGAAAAAGGACAAATGTTTCCTGGTGCGGGTCTTAGTTATATGATGACCCGCAGCTAGAGCTTTTGGTCGTCTGACCGAAGCCTTCCGCTGGCTTACCCCTCCACCACTTTAAAAATCCCGGTTACAACTGAAACCATTAGATACCGCCAGTTGTTCTTGGAGTGTCAGTGGTGGCAGCATCAGCACTGCTGTAAGTGACAATGTTGAGAGAGGATACTGAGGCGCCATCTTTCACCAAGATAATAATAATAACACTAATATTTATTATTATTATTATTATTCATTGTTAACTAGGAGAGAGAGAGAGAGAGAGAGAGAGAGAGAGAGAGAGAGAGAGAGAGAGAGAGAGAGAGAGAGAGATATTTGCATCCTGGACATTGAGATATTTAAATAGGTCACACAACTAACTGTTTGAAAGCTTGTGAAGCGGGTAGGGGGAGGGCAGGGGGAGGCAGGAGGAGGGTAGGGGGAGGGTAGGGAGGTAGGGGGAGGGAGGGGAGAGGTAGGGGGCAGGTGGGAGCAGGGGGAGGATAGGGGAGGGTAGGGGAGGCAGGGGGAGGGCAGGGGAGGCAGGGGGGTAGGGGGAGGGCAGGGGGAGGGCAGGGGGGTAGGGGGAGGGTAGGGGGAGGGTAGGGGGAGGGTAGGGAGGGCAGGGGGAGGGTAGGGGGAGGGTAGGGGGAGGGCAGGGGGAGGGCAGGGGAGGTAGGGGAGGAGGGGCAGGGAGGCAGGGGGAGGGAGGGGGAGGGTAGGGGGAGGGCAGGGGAGGGCAGGGGGAGGGTAGGGGGAGGGTAGGGGGAGGGTAGGGGGAGGGCAGGGAGGGGGGAGGGTAGGGGGGCAGGGGGTAGGAGGGTAGGGGGCAGGGGAAGAGGAGGGCGGATGGAAGGGGCCGAGTACCCCTTTATAAGAGAGAAAAATTGGTTTACTTCTCAAGAGACCTTCACCCCCTCCCTCCCTCCCTCCCCCCCCTTCTACTCTCCCTCCCTCCCTCCCCCTTCTACTCTCCCCTCCTCCCTCCCTCCCTCCCTCCGGTCATCGATCCCGCCACCATCGTGATTCCTGACATCACCCAGCCCAGACCAGGTTGTTGACCTGGCCTCCACCATGACCTGCCCTCCACCATGACCTGCCCTCCACCATGACCTGGCCTCCACCATGACCTGGCCTCCACCATGACCTGGCCTCCACCATGACCTGGCCTCCACCATGACCTGCCCTCCACCATGACCTGGCCTCCACCATGACCTGCCCTCCACCACGAGTTCAGCTCCAGGCTGAGGGACTGACCACCTCATATCTCCAAGGTTGATGGACTGATTACATCTTCATTTCACTACTACACCTCTTGCCTCTGTATTTGACTGAAGAATCCTACTGTGTAGACGAAACGTTTCGTCAATAAAGACACCCAACTGTTGTACATGTGTCTTGATCGTCAACTTGTAGGTATTTTATACTCATTTCAACATTTGCACTGTTATTCATGCACTGAAGATTATTATTATAATCAGAAAGAAGCGTGAAATTACATCAGCAGAGAGTGTTCACCAGGGAGACACACTCGGTCCATTCCTCTTCAGCTTAGCGGCTGAACTTCACATTCAGCTTGCATAGCAAGCTCAGTATCTGGTGATGTAAATGCTTGAGAAAACTGACAAGTTCAGTCCATCAGTCAAGACTGAGGGACTGATTACCTCAAACTCCTCCTCATCTTCTACCGTTCTTCTCTGTATTGGACTGAAGAAGCCACTGGTTGCCGAAACGTTTCCTCAATAAAGATTCCTCAATGTTTCACACGTGTCTCATTCTTCAATATCTGGTACCTGGTGGATGACGCTCTGGCAGGTACGGAGGAGCCCTGGTAGAGGACCTTCAACTGGTGAAGTCACAGGGAGAAGCTTAGGGACTCAGCCTCAACACTTCTAAGTGTGAAATTATCTCAACAAACCAGGAAATAACAGCTGTGCGAACAATCCTCCCTGAAGCCTCAACCACCACCACGCTGGGTCATCAGGCCAATCGACACAGTCCTCAAGGACAAACTGAATGACCTGAAGATAATCTAGGAAAGAATAAGTGATCTGGATGCCCACGACGCCCTGTAACCTCTCACAAGGTGTCCAACTCTGCCAAAACTAACCTATTTCTTGAGATGTGCACCCTCCTTCGACAACCCAACACTCAGTATGACGCGCTCCTGAGATCTATCCAGTCGCACTGGAGGAAACACTTCCAGTGCGACTGAGAAGTATAGGGCTGCGCAAGGCATTTCTGTCCTCGTCTATTGCATCCAGTGAACTGGTGAAGAAAATTAGTCCCAGAGCGGTTGAGAGGTGTTGCAGGAGCTCACGACCCAAAGTTCAATGAAACAGCTGTGCAGTGAGATAACGTTGCAGACTCTTCAAGCAGACCAGCTCCTCCCAGATCACAAACGGTCTCACTGGGATACACATCGTGGAGAAAACAGTACTGAACAATGCCTCAGGAAAAGATAAATCTCGTTTCTTAATGTTGAAGACGCTACATTCTGGAGATTTCCTTTTGGCTGTCCCTAATTCCGCCTTGGGCACTCGCCTCGACACTCAGGCCACTGAGATGGATGTAAATCTTCGCCTAGCCGCACCCATACTCACCCAACAAATGAATTTGCGGCAGCGCGTCAGCTAATCAATTTGAGATATATGGTCTCGTCTGTCACACGTCGGGAGGGAACTATATCAGATACGAAGAGGTTAATGACATCATCAGGCGAAATCTCGCCACAGTCCATTGCCCAGCAGAACGGGAACCTCAGGAACTGTGGCCCAATGACAATCAGAAGCGTCCAGATGGAAACACCATGCTACCCTGGAAAAAACGGTAAGCAGATTACAAGGAACTACACCAGTGCGTCTACACTGGCTGACGCATATTTACAGTACTCTGAAGCCGAGGGGAATGGTTCCACCAGTATCAAGGAGACCCAGAAGATCAACAGATATAGAGGGTTGGCACCATGTTATAACTTCGTCCTAGTAGGATCGGAAACTCTAGAAGCGTGGAGATTGTGCTCTCAGATTTGTGACAGAGTTGGGTGACAAACTCATCACGGAAACCAAAGACACCAGAGTGACCAGCTACCTTTTCTAGAGACTCAGTGTTGCGATCTAGAGATGAAATGCGTGCAGCTTCCTAGTCACACGACGCACCGCCGGGGAGCTGCATGAAGTATGAGATACGAGCTCCGTGGTGTCATGCATGTTGTTCGTCTTGCCGATGTATCTTTTGTAATGAATTTTGTTTACAAATACAGTTGACAAACATAACATATATGAGGGTGGTAGAAGACAACACTCAGCGCCGGCTAGAAACATCCAAAGTTTTCTCAGAATACTGTTAGTTCAATATGTTCTGGGCTCTATGAGTACTGATGGTACCTCTCTTCTCTGCTCTTTATCTTATCTCTCTACTCTCTCTCTCTCTCTCTCTCTCTCTCTCTCTCTCTCTCTATATATATATATATATATATATATATATATTATATATATATAATATTATTATATATATATATATATATATATATATATATTATTTATATTATTATATATATCGTGCCGAATAAGTAAAACTGGTCGATTAGTAAGAACCCAATTAAAATTAAGTCCATTCTAAAACTTTCTCTTATACGTTTAAATATATATTTTTTTTCATTTATGTTAATGTAAATATTAATAATTTTGTACAAAAGAACCTTAGAAAACTTACCTAACATTATTATAACAAATGCAATTTAATTTGGCCTAATCCAACTAAATATATTTTAGATAAGTTTACAATAATTTAATAATAAACAAACACAATGAAATATATTTTTTTATGTTAGGTTCAGAATGATTTTTGCGAAATTATTGCATACACAAATTTTCGCTTGCCTTATTCGGCAAGAAGAGCGGTGCTATTTAAGCTAAAAACACAAGTTTTATATATTTGACACGACATATATCAATGAAACCACGAAACAAGTGGTTCTGAATCATTTACCAAACTGCAGCAGGTCGGGGTTCGACCCCACGACACATTGTCCAGCCTCAAGAGACAACACAGTGTACATGTCACCTTATCCACTCAGCCATCGATCATACAAAGATCACACACCCAGCAGAGCTAGGTGTTTCTCGTGATCCGAGGACACGCGTGACAGTGGTACGCTGAAGGATTAATTTCAGAATCCTCCTGTTGGAATACCCGTCTCCACAAGCAGTCTATATATCAATGAAACCACCAAACAAGTGATTCTGAATCATTTACTAAACTGCGCGGCAGCCCAGGGTTCGACCTTTGTAGGATCGATGGCTGAGTGGATAAGGTGACATGTACACTGTGTTGCCTCTTGAGGCTGGACAATGTGTCGTGGGGTCGAACCCCGGCATGCCGCAGTTTGGTAAATGATATATATGTATATATAACCAAACTTCCTCAGATAACCTGCTTCTCTTAAATCAAATCAGTATTTACCTCTCCTCCTCCCCGCCCCGCCCCCCCTCTTCCCTCTCCCCTCTCCCCTTCCCCTTCCCCTCCCGCAAGAACAGATAACCTCCCCCTCCCATCACAAGCCTACCACTTACACCTCCCTCACTTCCCCCACTCCATCATCAACCACCCACTCCTCACTTTTCTCTCCCTCCCATTCCTCACCTTACTCTCCCCAACTCCCCATTCCTCCGCCACGTGGTAGGTCCAGGAGGTATAGCCCAACTTCCTCAGCCAGTCATGTGACAGGTAAATAACTACCACATTCACGGGAGCAATAAATCCGTAGGGGTGGGGAGGGGTCATACAGCTACCTGGGGGGTTGTGAGGCAATTAGATTCGACCTAGGGAAGGGGAAGTTACCTCCAATTCCTTGGATCAAGAGCCCTCACCTCAGAAGCATCAAGGTTAACCTCCCTGGAGTGGTGGGCGAGGGTCAGGTTACTGTGGTGACGTCTACGAGCGCGGTGTGACGTCACCGCCGCGCCATTAACCGCTTGTTGACGACTTCCAAAATAGTGACACTACCACAATGAACGTATTTCGTGAGTGACAAGTGACTGTAGCGTATATTTCGTGAGTGACAAGTGACTGCATCATATAACGACTATAAGGTTAAAAATGGTTATAAAGGGGTGGACCGGTAAGCCAGCGAAAAGTCTCGGTCAGATGACCAAAAGTTCCAGCTGTGGGTCATCATATGACGCAGACCAGCGTCATATGATGACCCACAGCTGGAACTTACTTAACCTAACCTAATGTAACCTTACCTAACCTAACCTTACCTAACCTAACCTAACTTTACCTAACCTAACCTTACTTAACCTAACTTTACGTAACCTAACCTAACTTAACCTAACCTAACCTAACCTAACCTAACTTTACCTAACCTAACTTACTAACCTAACCTAACCTAACCTAACCTAACCTAATTTACCATAACCTACCTAACCTTATCCTAACCTACTACCTAACTTACCTAACCTAACCTACCACTAACCTAACCTTACCTAACCTAACTTACCTAACTAACTCTAACCTAACCTAACCTAACCTAAACCTAACCTTAACCTAACCTAACTTTACCTAACCTAACCTTACCTAATACCTAACCTAACTAACCTAACCTAACTTACCTAACCTAACCTTACCTAACCTAACCTTAACCTAACCTAACCTTACCTAACCTAACCTAACCTTACCTAACCTAACTTACCTAACTAACCTTACCTAACCGTAACCTAACTAACCTAACCTACCTAACCTTACCTAACCTATACTAACCTAACCTAACTTACTATACCTAACCTTACTAACCTAACCTTACCTAATTACCTACCTAAACTTAGCTAATCCTAACCAATTCATTAATTACTTGAACTGTTATAATCATAACCTAAGCCTAAAGTGCTAATCATGTACATGTGATATTACCAAGTGTAATAGTATACTGTCAAACCATGCAGTGCCCATAGTGCATGGAAAGTGTACTCGTTTATTGGTAATCATTCCCACCCAGCAGGAAAAGTGTACTCGTATACTGGGTATCATTGCCCCCCCAGGCAGGGAAAAGTGTACTCGTATACTGGGTAATCATTGCCCCCAGGCAGGGAAAAGTGTACTCGTATACTGGGTAATCATTGCCCCCCCCAGGCAGGGAAAAGTGTACTCGTATACTGGGTAATCATTGCCCCCCCCAGGCAGGGAAAAGTGTACTCGTATACTGGGTAATCATTGCCCCCCCAGGCAGGGAAAAGTGTACTCGTATACTGGGTAATCATTGCCCCCCCAGGCAGGGAAAAGTGTACTCGTATACTGGGTAATCATTGCCCCCCCAGGCAGGGAAAAGTGTACTCGTATACTGGGTAATCATTGCCCCCCCCAGGCAGGGAAAAGTGTACTCGTATACTGGGTAATCATTGCCCCCCCAGGCAAGGAAAAGTGTACTCGTATACTGGGTAATCATTGCCCCCCCAGGCAGGGAAAAGTGTACTCGTATACTGGGTAATCATTGCCCCCCAGGCAGGGAAAAGTGTACTCGTATACTGGGTAATCATTGCCCCCCCCAGGCAGGGAAAAGTGTACTCGTATACTGGGTAATCATTGCCCCCCCAGGCAGGGAAAAGTGTACTCGTATACTGGGTAATCATTGCCCCCCCCCAGGCAGTAGGTTTTAACTGCATGGGCCATGAGTTTATTGAGGCACAGGTACACATAAGAACAATTATCATACATAGTGTAAATTACCCCAGTATTACCCCACTGTCGGTGAAGACGTCGCAAAGATGACCGACAGATGGAGCATTTATTTTTATCAGGCAGTCCTTGCCCATGAAAGATTTTGGCTGGTGTACATAAGTTTATTTATTCGATGAGGACCGGGAACTGGTTAATATGCATATTTTAACCCATTACCGGGCATTCTTTCAACCACAAATATACGAAAAGCTATATATCCTTATTGTCGTTACCTGTATCATAATTCAACTTTTAGCAACAGTTGACTGCTTGTTTGTTCTCCTTATAATTCCTTAATTTATTGTTTATGTACTCGCCCCCATCTTATTCCTTATCCTCATATCAGACATAAACAGAGATATACACCACAGCACCGTATCATCCTTTGCGGATGATACTAGGATCTGCATGAGGCTGTCATCTGCTGAGGACGCGGTTAACCTCCAAGAAGATATAAACAAAGTTTTCCAGTGGGCAACGGTAAACAATATGATGTTCAATGAGGACAAATTCCAACTACTCCGTTATGGAAAACTGGAGGAGATAATAACTAGAACAGAGTATACTACTGACTCCGGCCATACAATAGAGCGGAAAACTAATGTAAGGGACCTGGGAGTAGTAATGTCTGAGGATCTCACTTTCAAGGATCACAACAGTGCCACGATCGCACGTGCAAAGAAAATGATAGGATGGATAATGAGAACTTTCAAAACGAGAGATGCCAAGCCCATGATGATCCTTTTCAAATCACTTGTTCTCTCTAGGCTGGAATACTGCTGTACATTAACATCTCCATTCAAAGCAGGTGAAATCGCAGATCTAGAGAGTGTACAGAGATCCTTTACTGCACGTATAAGTTCTGTCAAGCACCTTAACTACTGGGAACGCTTGGAAGCACTTGACTTGTACTCGTTGGAACGCAGGAGGGAGAGATATATCATAATTTACACTTGGAAAATCTTGGAAGGAATGGTCCCAAATCTGCACACAGAAATCACTCCCTACGAAAGTAAAAGACTGGGCAGGCGAGGCAAAATGCCCCCAATAAAAAGTAGGGGCGCCATTGGTACACTAAGGGAAAACACCATAAGTGTCCGGGGCCCAAAACTGTTCAACAGCCTCCCATCAAGCATTAGGGGAATTGCCAATAAACCCCTGGCTGCCTTCAAGAGAGAGCTGGACAGATACCTAAAGTCAGTGCCGGATCAGCCGGGCTGTGGCTCGTGCGTTGGACTGCGTGCGGCCAGCAGTAACAGCCTAGTTGATCAGGCCCTGATCCATCGGGAGGCCTGGTCGTGGACCGGGCCGCGGGGGCGTTGATCCCCGGAATAACCTCCAGGTAACCTCCTCCAGGTAGAGAACTTATATATGTGAGCAATTAGTTACTGTCATTTTAGTCTTAAGAGGCACGTAAGTTCCCCGTCTTCTAATAACATGTTTCTTTTTCCACTATAATCTACCTTGTCCATAATTACAATCGCATTTGCTTTTTCTGAGCACAACTCAGACCTGTACCTGTGCAACACAATTCTCCTCAAAGATTTGTTAAGTTATACCGTGAATTAAGGAAAGATCCTGGACTTCACCTTACGAAACAAAGCAAATATGATAGTAATTATGGACAAGGTAGATTATAGTGGAAAAAGAAACATGTTATTAGAAGACGGGGAACTTAGGTGCCTCTTAAGTTTGCCTGAAATACTGTGCATGACAATGGGCTTTCTGCATGTACACCTAAATGTCACCCATCTCTGTACAAACACTGTATCATGCTGAAATAAAAATTATTATTATTAGGACTAGACCATGAGGCTGCACTGGTCTGCCCGGCCATAGTTCTTATGGCCTAATATGGTACTACCTCTCTCCGTGCACAGACGCACTCCTTGTTTGTGATGGTGTGGCTCAGGGTCGCTGCTCTGTAGTCAGTGAGGGACTTGCGGCTGTGTGGAGGTAGTATAGTCATAGCACCTCATAACTAGTGTCAGCAAGTGAGTTAATCGTGACTTGTATCACCTTCATTCAAGGGGAAGGGGGCCTACAGTTGGTGTATTCAATCAGTTTTCAAAAGGTTAGCTTTTCGTGGCCCAATCTTTGAGGTCCTGGCACCGTGGAGTCCGGTTCAGTTCAATGTTTTCTGTACCTAAGGTCTGGTGGTACCTGGCTTCTCTTCCTTGATCATCATTGCTCAGGATTTTTCGCTGCCTCATATGTATGTTATTTATGTCTTCTTTGATTATCCCCGTCTTTCACTTGTACACCTCAGGTTAGGTTAGGTTCGTCAGGAAACAGGACAAGTGTTTCTGACGCGGGTCTTAGTCTCCCCACACCAGCATGAAGGAACATCACTGGAGGGATTACACAAGTAGACCTAGTTGGGTGTGCCTACCATGGACCAGTAGGCCTATTACATAGCTTATCTATGCAAGACTCGACACGGGGGATGGAAATCTTCAGCTCAAGTACTTTCACACGTGCGTCATCAGGAGCTATGCAATGTTGCAAAAGTAGCAACAGGAAGTATGAGGTGTGTCATCAGGAGCTATGCAATGTTGCAAGAGTAGCAACAGGAAGTATGAGGTGTGTCATCGGGAGCTATGCAATGTTGCAAGAGTAGCAACAGGAAGTATGAGGGGAAGCTGTCGAGTGAGGTGGAGTGGTGGTGACACTAGACGCCAACTGGCGTCACCACTCCAACTCACTCTGAGAAAACTTCTTCATTCCTCCTGTTGCAACACTGCATAACTCCTGATGACGCACGGAGACGTTTGAAAGTGTCGTGGGAGCTCGTGAGGAGATATTGGAGTAAGGAATACACATGTTGTATTGTCTTGGAGGCGTATAACTAAGGGAATTTTGAGAAACCCAAGCCTGCCTGTCGAGTCTAAGCCTAGCAATGAACTGAGACGGAGGCTTCTAGCTGGCGGCACATATGAGCGGGACTCGGGACGTCACACAAGTAGGGAACCTATCTATGAAGTAGCTGGGCTTATCTAAGTATACTACAGTACCCTTACTGACTAAAGTACTTAAACTGAAGATTTTTATCGCCCTGTGGCTTGTCTTGCAGTGTTAAGATCGCCTGTCTGCGACTGTATTACACAGCTTGTGTTCTCAAGGTCTTAATTTTCAGTAAGATACGTCAAAATAATAACAATCTGGAAGACAAATAACAAGATACGAGTAGGGAATCAACACACACTGTGTACTGTGAAGATATTAGCAGTTATACTATAATGTAAGAATGGTACAACTGCAAGCAGCTCTTGGTTCAAACTGCAACACTTAAGTTAACTAGATGGTACTAAAGTAAGATGACTTTGGCGAGTGTACAGTATAGAGCGAGGGAGAGACAGAAATACAGACATGCAGACACAGAGATAGACAGAAACAGAGACTGACGGAGACAGGCAGAGAGAGAAACAGACTGACAGACGGAGAAGCAATTTAAAATGAAACTGAAAACTGAGGAGACTACCTGCTGTTCTCTCTTCATTATTATTACATGTACTTATGCATAGTCGTCCAGAACACACTTATACAACTCAGCAGCGGTAAAGCAAAGTAACTCTTACTTCTTAGTAGCACAAGGCAACAATTAGATCAGGATACTCACCCCAACGCCTAGTTAGGAGCCGTGACGTCACCCCCTGACTAACGGTCCCTGCCTTTGTTAAGATTATATATATATATATATATATATATATATATATTAAAATTTTATATATTTTATATATATATATATATATTATATATATTATTACGAAAGCCTATTAACGTAAGCCGATTAACGAAAGCCTACTAACGAAAGCCTACTAGCGAAAGCCTACTAACGAAAGCCTATTAACGTAAGCCTTTTAACGAAATCCTACTAACAAAAGACTACTTATGAAAGCCTACTAACGAAAGCCTTTTAACGTAAGCCTACTTACGACAGCCTACTAACGAAAGCCTATTAACGAAAGCCTACTAACTAAAGCCCATTAGCGTAAGGCTACTAAAAAAACAGCATTACTTCGACTTTTCAATATGTTTGCTAGAAATTTTAATGGAGCGAGAAGAGCGGGTGACTATAAAGCTCTGGTGATGTGAGTCATTATGTGGTGGTCACTGTGAGACCACCTCCAGTTATGGCTTGTACCACCACGCCACTATCACTACATGGCTTGTACCACCACGCCACTATCACTACATGGCTTGTACCACCACGCCACTATCACTACATGGCTTGTACCACCACGCCACTATCACTACATGGCTTGTACACCACGCCACTATCACTACATGGCTTGTACCAAACCCCGCCACTATCACTACATGGCTTGTACCACCACGCCACTATCACTACATGGCTTGTACCACCACGCCACTATCACTACATGGCTTGTACCACCACGCCACTATCACTACATGGCTTGTACCACCACGCCACTATCACTACATGGTTGTACCACCACGCCACTATCACTACTGGCTTGTACCACCACGCCACTATCACTACATGGCTTGTACCACCACGCCACTATCACTACATGGTTGTACCACCACGCCACTATCACTACATGGCTTGTACCACCACGCCACTATCACTACATGGCTTGTACCACCACGCCACTATCACTACATGGCTTGTACCACCACGCCACTATCACTACATGGCTTGTACCACCACGCCACTATCACTACATGGCTTGTACCACCACGCCACTATCACTACATGGCTTGTACCACCACACCACTAATCACTACATGCTTGTACCACCACGCCACTATCACTACATGGCTTGTACCACCAACGCACTATCACTACATGGCTTGTACCACCACGCTACTATCACTACATGGCTTGTACCACCACGCCACTATCACTACATGGCTTGTACCACCACGCTACTATCACTACAAAGGCTTGTACCACCACGCCACTACATACATGGCTTGTACCACCCCGCACTATCTACATGGCTTGTACCACCACGCCACTATCACTACATGGCTTGTACCACCATGCCACTATCACTACATGGCTTGTACCACCACGCCACTATCACTACATGGCTTGTACCACCACACCACTATCACTACATGGCTTGTACCACCACGCCACTATCACTACATGGCTTGTACCCCCACGCCACTATCACTACATGGCTTGTACCACCACGCCACTATCACTACATGGCTTGTACCACCACGCCACTATCACTACATGGCTTGTACCACCACGCTACTATCACTACATGGCTTGTACCACCACGCCACTATCACTACATGGCTTGTACCACCACGCCACTATCACTTACATGGCTTGTACCACCCCGCCACTATCATACATGGCTTGTACACCACGCCACTATCATACATGTCTTGTACCACCACGCCACTATCACTAAATGGTTGTACCACCACGCCAATATCATACATAACTTGTACCACCACGCCACTATCACTACATGGCTTGTACCACCACGCTACTATCACTATATGGCTTGTACCACCACGTCACTATCACTACATGGCTTGTACCACCACGCCACTATCCATACATGACTTGTACCACCACGCCACTATCCATACATGGCTTGTACCGCCACGCCACTATCCATACATGGCTTGTACCACCACGCCACTATCATACATGGCTTGTACCACCACGCCACTATCCATACATGGCTTGTACCACCACGCCACTATCCATTTCATGGCTTGTACCCCACGCCACTATCCATACATGGCTTGTACCACCACGCCACTATCCATACATGGCTTGTACCACCACGCCACTATCCATACATGGCTTGTACCACCACGCCACTATCCATACATGGCTTGTACCACCACGCCACTATCCATACATGACTTGTACCACCACGCTACTATCACTACATGGCTTGTACCACCACGCCACTATCACTACATGGCTTGTACCACCACGCCTACTATCACTACATGGCTTGTACCACCCCACCACTATCCTCATGGCTTGTACCACCACGCCACTATCACTACATGGCTTGTACCACCACGCCACTATCACTACATGGCTTGTACCACCACGCTACTATCACTACATGGCTTGTACCACCACGCCACTATCACTACATGGCTTGTACCACCATGCCACTATCACTACATGGCTTGTACCACCACGCCACTATCACTACATGGCTTGTACCACCACACCACTATCACTACATGGCTTGTACCACCACGCCACTATCACTACATGGCTTGTACCCCACGCCACTATCACTACAGGCTTGTAACCACCACGCCACTACACTACATGGCTTGACCACCACGCCACTATCACTACATGGCTTGTACCACCACACTACTATCACTACATGGCTTGTACCACCACGCCACTATCACTACATGGCTTGTACCACCACGCCACTATCACTACATGGCTTGTACCACCACGCCACTATCACTACATGGCTTGTACCACCACGCCACTATCACTACATGGCTTGTACCACCACGCCAATATCCATACATAACTTGTACCACCACGCCACTATCACTACATGGCTTGTACCACCACGCCACTATCACTACATGGCTTGTACCACCACGCTACTATCACTATATGGCTTGTCCCACGTCTATCAACATGGCTTGTACCACCACGCCACTATCCATACATGACTTGTACCACCACGCCACTATCCATACATGGCTTGTACCGCCACGCCACTATCCATACATGACTTGTACCACCACGCCACTATCCATACATGGCTTGTACCACCACGCCACTATCCATACATGGCTTGTACCACCACGCCACTATCCATACATGGCTTGTACCACCCACGCACTATCCATACATGGCTTGTACCACCACGCCACTTTCCATACATGGCTTGTACACCCACCACTATCCATACATGGCTTGTACCACCACGCACTATCCATACATGGCTTGTACCACCACGCCACTATCCATACATGACTTGTACCACCACGCTACTATCACTACATGGCTTGTACCACCACGCCACTATCACTACATGGCTTGTACCACCACGCCACTATCACTACATGGCTTGTACCCCCACGCCACTATCACTACATGGCTTGTACCCCCACGCCACTATCACTACATGGCTTGTACCACCACGCCACTATCCATACATGACTTGTACTACCACGCTACTATCACTACATGGCTTGTACCATCACGCCACTATCACTACATGGCTTGTACCACCACGCCACTATCACTACATGGCTTGTACCACCACGCCACTATCACTACATGGCTTGTACCACCACGCCACTATCCATACATGGCTTGTACCACCACACCACTATCCATACACGGCTTGTACCACCACGCCACTATCCATACATGGCTTGTACCACCACGCCACTATCCATACATGACTTGTACCACCACGCTACTATCACTACATGGCTTGTACCACCACGCCACTATCACTACATGGCTTGTACCACCACGCCACTATCACTACATAGCTTGTACCACCACGCCACTATCACTACATGGCTTGTACCACCACGCCACTATGGTGCTACTATAGCAGGCTATCCTCCAGCATCACCAGGGGGACTCCAGGTAGCCTTGAGATGCAACGCAACACTCACTTCTGAAGACCACACCCTGACCTGAGTAAAAACTTCAACATAACTCCTCTGTCTCACAGTCTTACACTGTCTCATACTGTCTTACACTGTCTTACGCTGTCTCACACAGGCTGTCTCACACTGTCTTACTCTGCCTCACACGGTCTCACACTGTCTTATGCTGTCTCACACTATCTCACAGTCTCACTCGTGGACACATCACTTTGTTAGTAGCCTAGCAAGTGTACACGAAGCTGGTAGCATAGCAAGTGTACACGCAGTTGGTAGCCTAGCAAGTGTACACGAAGCTGGTAGCCTAGGAAGTGTACACGAAGCTGGTAGCATAGCAAATATACACGCAGTTGGTAGCCTAGCAAGTGTACACGAAGCTGGTAGCCTAGGAAGTGTACACGCAGTTGGTAGCCTAGCAAGTGTACACGAAGCTGGTAGCCTAGGAAGTGTACACGAAGCTGGTAGCATAGTAAGTGTACACGCAGTTGGTAGCCTAGCAAGTGTACACGAAGCTGGTAGCCTAGGAAGTGTACACGAAGCTGGTAGCCTAGCAAGTGTACACGAAGCTGGTAGCCTAGCAAGTGTACACGAAGCTGGTAGCCTAGCAAGTGTACACGAAGCTGGTAGCCTAGCAAGTGTACACGAAGCTGGTAGCCTAGCAAGTGTACACGAAGCTGGTAGCATAGCAAGTGTACACGAAGCTGGTAGCATAGCAAGTGTACACGCAGTTGGTAGCCTAGCAAGTGTACACGAAGCTGGTAGCCTAGGAAGTGTACACGAAGCTGGTAGCATAGCAAGTGTACACGAAGCTGGTAGCCTAGCAAGTGTACACGAAGCTGGTAGCATAGCAAGTGTACTCGAAGCTGGTAGCATAGCAAGTGTACACGAAGCTGGTAGCATAACAAGTGTACTCGAAGCTGGTAGCATAGCAAGTGTACACGAAGCTGGTAGCCTAGCAAGTGTACACGAAGCTGGTAGCATAGCAAGTGTACTCGAAGCTGGTAGCATAGCAAGTGTACACGAAGCTGGTAGCATAGCAAGTGTACAGGATGCTGGTAGCCTAGCAAGTGTATACGAAGCTGGTAGCCTAGCAAGTGTACAGGATGCTGGTATCCTGACCATCCTACACATAAACACACACACACACAATTTAATAACGCTAAGTGCGTATTAATTATCAGCCTATACAAGAAAGTCATATAACGCCGATATTTCTAAGTTATTCACAATTACAGCTGCCACAAGCATTTTTAATTCTTAAGATCAATAATCTAATGTACGCTAATATATAATTATAAAGACAACAGTGAACTGGTGAGAGCAGAAGTGTGTAGTCAGAGTACTGGGGCAACATCAATACTGGTTATTGGTGTATTGATGATGAAACAAACTGTGTCGCTTAATGTGATGCAACACAAACTGCGTTATCCAAGAAATTCACTTGTCATGATAAACGTGAGTATTATTGAGCAGTTACCGGTCCACCTTACCTGGAGTTTACCTGGAGTCACTTCCAGGGGTCACCGCCCCCGCGGCCCGGTCCCAGACCAGGCCTCCTGGTTACTGGCCTAATCGATCAAGCTGTTAATGCCTGCCTCCCGAAGTCTAACGTATGCACCACAACCTGGCTGATCAGGAACTGTTTCCAGGAATCTGTCGAGTGCCCTCATAGAGACAGCTAGGGGATGTCTTACTAATCCTGCTTATGCATAAAGGGTGTTAAAGAGTCGTGGCAGATGGATCTTCAACTTTCTAACAAATCGAACACAAAGAGTAGTGGTAAACAGAGTTAAATCGGAAGCTGCCACAGTGAAGAATTCTGTTCCACAAGGCACAGTACTCCCCCCCCCATCCTGTTCCTCATCCTCATATCAGACAGAGACAGAGATGTAAACCATAGTACCATATCATCCTCTGCAGACGATACTAGGATCTGCATGGGAGTGTCATCCATTGAGGACACGGCAAAGCTCCAAGAAGATATAAACCAAGTTTTCCAATGGGCAACAGAGAACAATATGATGTTCAATGAAGACAAATTCCAACTACTCCGTTATGGAAAACTGGAGGAAATAATAACTAGGACTGAGTATGCTACAAACTCCAATCACACAACAGAGCGGAAAAGTAATGTGAAGGACCTGGGTGTGGTAATGTCTGAGAATCTCACCTTCAAGGACCACAACAATGCCACTATCACATCTGCGAGGAAACTGATAAGATGGATAATGAGAACATTCAAGAGAAGATATGCCAAGTCAGTGATGATCCTTTTTAAATCACTTATTCTCTCTAGGCTGGAATACTGCTGTACATTAACATCTCCATTCAAGGCAGGTGAAATCTCAGATCTAGAGAGTGTACAGAGAACCTTCACTCCATATGAAAGCTCCGTCAAACAACATGACTACTGGGATCGCTTAGAAGCACTTGACTTGTACTCACGGGAGCGCAGGCGAGATGCATCGTAATCTACACCTGGAAAATCTTAGAGGGACTGGTTTCTAACCTGCACACAGAAATCACCCCCTTCGAAAGCAAAAGATTTGGCAGGTGATGCAACATACCCCCAGTGAAAAGTAGGGGCGCCATTGGTACACTAAGAGGAAACACAGTAAGTATCTGGGTCCGAAGACTGTTCAACAGCCTCCCACCAGCCATAAGGGAAATTACCAATAAACCTCTGGTTGTCTTCAAGAGAGAGATGGACCGATACCTAAAGTCAGTGCCGGATCAACCGGGCTGTGGTTCGTACGTTGGACTACAAGCGGCCAGCAGTTACAGCCTAGTTGATCAGACCCTGATCCACCGGGAGACCTGGTCATGGACCAGGCCGCAAGGGAGCTGACCCCCGGAATGTCCTCCAGGTAGACTCCCTCTCAGTGTACTCATCGCTCACTGCGCTTCACTGGGGTCAACCTGCACTGTGTCTTCAGTGTTACTTTATAAGTATTATCACAGCAGTTGCATAATTGTACAGAGTGAAAACAATCTCATAATCCTCTCTGCCATATTTCGGGTTTAGAAAAATCTGGGGTTTAAATTAGAATTAGTTTTAGATTGTCTAAAATTCTGTTGTGTTTTTGAAATTTATTTAAATCATGTGTAAATTTTTATTTTGGGGTAATGTGTTTTTTTTTTTAGAATTATGTGAAGTGTTTCGTGGTGAAGGTCGAAGATGACAGTCATGTCAACGTCACGTCAATACTTGTGTTATACTGAAATGACTTCCTTCGTACTGGTAATAGATAACGACAGTTGGTTTAACAAAACACGTCAGCAAAAACCAGGACGTATTTATTATAAAACTTAATAGTCCTGAGACCTTGATGACTTTAACCCACCACCAGCACCACCACCATCATCACCACCAGCACCAGCAGCACCGCCATCATCACCACCAGCACCAGCACCACCACCATCATCACCACCAGCACCAGCAGCACCGCCACCATCACCACCAGCACCAGCAGCACCACCATCATCACCACCAGCACCAGCAGCACCACCATCATCACCACCAGCACCACCAGTACCACCATCATCACCACCGCACCACCATCATCACCACCAGCACCAGCAGCACCACCATCACCACTAGCACCAGCAGCACCGCCACCATCATCACCACCAGCACCAGCAGCACCACCATCATCACCACCAGCACCAGCAGCACCACCATCATCACCACTAGCACCAGCAGCACCACCACCATCATCACCACCACCAGCAGCACCACCATCATCACCACCACCACCAGCAGCACCACCATCATCACCACCATCACCAGCAGCACCACCATCATCACCACCAGCACCAGCAGCACCGCCATCATCACCACCAGCACCAGCAGCACCACCATCATCACCACCATCACCAGCAGCACCACCATCATCACCACCAGCACCAGCAGCACCGCCATCATCACCACCAGCACCAGCAGCACCACCATCATCACCACCAGCACCAGCAGCACCGCCATCATCACCACCAGCACCAGCAGCACCACCATCATCACCAGCAGCACCACCATCACCACCACCATCATCACCACAGCACCAGCAGCACCACCATCATCACCACCAGCACCATCACCATCACCATCATCACCACCAGCACCAGCAGCACCACCATCATCACCACCATCACCAGCAGCACCACCATCATCACCACCAGCACCAGCAGCACCGCCATCATCACCACCAGCACCAGCAGCACCACCATCATCACCACCATCACCAGCAGCACCACCATCATCACCACCATCACCAGCAGCACCACCATCATCACCACCAGCACCAGCAGCACCACCATCATCACCACCAGCACCAGCAGCACCACCATCATCACCACCAGCACCAGCAGCACCACCATCATCACCACCAGCACCAGCAGCACCACCATCACCAGCAGCACCACCATCATCACCACCAGCACCAGCAGCACCACCATCATCACCACCAGCTCCAGCAGCACCACCATCATCACCACCAGCACCAGCAGCACCACCATCATCACCACCAGCACCAGCAGCACCACCATCATCACCACCAGCACCAGCAGCACCACCATCATCACCACCAGCACCAGCAGCACCACCATCATCACCACCAGCACCAGCAGCACCACATCATCACCACCAGCACCAGCAGCACCACCATCATCAACCAACCAGCACCACAGCACACCACCATCATCACCACCAGCACCACCATCATCACCACCAGCACCAGCAGCACCACCATCATCACCACCAGCACCAGCAGCACCACCATCATCACCACCAGCACCAGCAGCACCACCATCATCACCACCAGCACCAGCGCACCCACCATCATCACCACCAGCACCAGCAGCACCACCATCATCACCACCAGCACCAGCAGCACCACCATCATCACCACCACACCACCATCATCACCACCAGCACCAGCAGCACACCACACATCACCACACCAGCACCAGCAGCACCACCATCACCACCACCATCACCACCAGCACCAGCAGCACCACCATCATCACCACCGAGCACACCATCACCATCATCACCACCAGCACCAGCACCACCATCATCACCACTAGCACCAGCAGCACCACCACCATCATCACCACCACCAGCAGCACCACCATCATCACCACCACACCAGCAGCACCACCATCATCACCACCATACACCAGCAGCACCACCATCATCACCACCAGCACCAGCAGCACCGCCATCATCACCACCAGCACCAGCAGCACCACCATCATCACCACCATCACCAGCAGCACCACCATCATCACCACCAGCACCAGCAGCACCGCCATCATCACCACACACACAGCAGCACCACCATCATCACCACCATCACCAGCAGCACCACCATCATCACCACCAGCACCAGCAGCACCGCCATCATCACCACCAGCACCAGCAGCACCACCATCATCACCACCAGCACCAGCAGCACCGCCATCATCACCACCAGCACCAGCAGCACCACCCATCCACACCAGCAGCACCACCATCACCAACCCACCATCATCACCACCAGCACCAGCAGCACCACCATCATCACCCACCAGACACCATCACCATCACCACATCACCACCAGCACCAGCAGCACCACCATCACACCACCATCACCAGCAGCACCACCATCATCACCACCAGCACCAGCAGCACCCATCATCACCACCAGCACCAGCAGCACCACCATCATCACCACCATCACCAGCAGCACCACCATCATCACCACCATCACCAGCAGCACCACCATCATCACCACCAGCACCAGCAGCACCACCATCATCACCACCAGCACCAGCAGCACCACCATCATCACCACCAGCACCAGCAGCACCACCATCATCACCACCAGCACCAGCAGCACCACCAATCACCAGCAGCACCACCATCATCACCACCAGCAACCACCACCAGCACACATCACCACCAGCTCCAGCAGCACCACCATCATCACCACCCAGCACCAGCAGCACCACCATCATCACCACCAGCACCAGCATACACCACCATCATCACCACACAGCACCAGCAGCACCACCATCATCACCACCAGCACCAGCAGCACCACCATCATCACCACCAGCACCAGCAGCACCACCATCATCACCACCAGCACCAGCAGCACCACCATCATCACCACCAGCACCAGCAGCACCACCATCATCACCACCAGCACCACCATCATCACCCACCCGCACCAGCAGCACCACCATCACACCACCAGCACCAGCAGCAACCACCATCACCACCACCATCACCACCAGCACCAGCAGCACCACCATCATCACACCAGCACCATCACCATCATCACCAACAGCAACCAGCAGCACCCACCATCATCACACACCAGCACCAGCAGCAACCACCACCATCACCACACAGCCCAGCAGCACCACCTCATCACCACCAGCACCAGCAGCACCACATCAACCACCAGCACCAGCGCACCACCATCATCACCACTAGCACCAGCAGCACCACCAGCAAACCAGCAGCATCACACCAGCATCACTACCACCATCAACAGCACCAGCAGCAGCACCATCACCACCAGTATCAGCAACACCAGCATCACCACCACAAACACCACCAGCAGCACCACCACAATCACTACCACCACAAGCACCACACCCAACAGCAGGACCTAAGACACCCTCTAGGAAGGGACGGATCTATTATGAGACTGATGAAGCATAAGCTTCAGGGCCCCTAAACCCTGAAGGGCCCCAGAAGCCACTGTAGTCCACATTGCTTAAAATTTTTGGATCCACTCAATGAGTTTTTTTTTTTTAAATGATGTTAATAATTAAAATAATTAAAATAAAAATTGAAAAGTTATTAAAGTACCGGGTAGGCCTAGCCGTTGCTGACTGTGAAGGTGCTCCCATAACCGGGTAGGCTAGCCGTTGCTGACTGTGAAGGTGCTCCCATAACCGGGTAGGCCTAGCCGTTGCTGACTGTGAAGGTGCTCCCATAACCGGGTAGGCCTAGCCGTTGCTGACTGTGAAGGTGCTCCCATAACCGGGTAGGCCTAGCCGTTGCTGACTGTGAAGGTGCTCCCATAACCGGGTAGGCCTAGCCGTTGCTGACTGTGAAGGTGCTCCCATAACCGGGTAGGCCTAGCCGTTGCTGACTGTGAAGGTGCTCCCATAACCGGGTAGGCCTAGCCGTTGCTGACTGTGAAGGTGCTCCCATAACCGGGTAGGCCTAGCCGTTGCTGACTGTGAAGGTGCTCCCATAACCGGGTAGGCCTAGCCGTTGCTGACTGTGAAGGTGCTCCCATAACCGGGTAGCCTAGCCGTTGCTGACTGTGAAGGTGCTCCCATAACCGGGTAGGCCTAGCCGTTGCTGACTGAAGGAGCTCCCATAACAGTTCAAGCTTCAGGGCTCCCATAACAGTTCAAGCTTCAGGGCTCCCATAACAGTTCAAGCTTCAGGGCTCCCATAATAGTTCAAGCTTCAGGGCTCCCATAACAGTTCAAGCTTCAGGGCTCCCATAACAGTTCAAGCTTCAGGGCTCCCATAACAGTTCAAGCTTCAGGGCTCCTATAATAGTTCAAGCTTCAGGGTCCCATAACAGTTCAAGCTTCAGGGCTCCCATAACAGTTCAAGCTTCAGGGCTCCCATAACAGTTCAAGCTTCAGGGCTCCCATAATAGTTCAAGCTTCAGGGTCCCATAACAGTTCAAGCTTCAGGGCTCCCATAATAGTTCAAGCTTCAGGGCTCACATAACAGTTCAAGCTTCAGGGCTCCCATAATAGTTCAAGCTTCAGGGCTCCCATAACAGTTCAAGCTTCAGGGCTCCCATAACAGTTCAAGCTTCAGGGCTCCCATAACAGTTCAAGCTTCAGGGCTCCCCATAACAGTTCAAGCTTCAGGGCTCCCATAACAGTTTCAAGCTTCAGGGCTCCCATAACAGTTCAAGCTTCAGGGCTCCCATAACAGTTCAAGCTTCAGGGCTCCCATAACAGTTCAAGCTTCAGGGCTCCCATAACAGTTCAAGCTTCAGGGCTCCCATAACAGTTCAAGCTTCAGGGCTCCCATAACAGTTCAAGCTTCAGGGCTCCCATAACTGTTCAAGCTTCAGGGCTCCCATAACAGTTCAAGCTTCAGGGCTCCCATAACAGTTCAAGCTTCAGGGCTCCATAACAGTTCAAGCTTCAGGGCTCCATAACAGTTCAAGCTTCAGGGCTCCATAACAGTTCAAGCTTCAGGGCTCCCATAAACAGTTCAAGCTTCAGGGCTCCCATAACAGTTCAAGCTTCAGGGCTCCCATAACAGTTCAAGCTTCAGGGCTCCCATAACAGTTCAGCTTCAGGGCTCCCATAACAGTTACAAGCTTCAGGGCTCCCATAACAGTTCAAGCTTCAGGGCTCCCATAACAGTTCAAGCTTCAGGGCTCCCATAATAGTTCAAGCTTCAGGGTCCCATAACAGTTCAAGCTTCAGGGCTCCCATAATAGTTCAAGCTTCAGGGCTCCCATAACAGTTCAAGCTTCAGGGCTCCCATAAATGTTCAAGCTTCAGGGCTCCCATAACAGTTCAAGCTTCAGGGCTCCCATAACAGTTCAAGCTTCAGGGCTCCCATAAACAGTTCAAGCTTCAGGGCTCCCATAACAGTTCAAGCTTCAGGGCTCCATAACAGTTCAAGCTTCAGGGCTCCCATAACAGTTCAAGCTTCAGGGCTCCTATAACAGTTCAAGCTTCAGGGCTCCCATAACAGTTCAAGCTTCAGGGCTCCCATAACAGTTCAAGCTTCAGGGCTCCCATAACAGTTCAAGCTTCAGGGCTCCCATAACAGTTCAAGCTTCAGGGCTCCCATAACTGTTCAAGCTTCAGGGCTCCCATAACAGTTCAAGCTTCAGGGCTCCCATAACAGTTCAAGCTTCAGGGCTCCCATAACAGTTCAAGCTTCAGGGCTCCCATAACAGTTCAAGCTTCAGGGCTCCCATAACAGTTCAAGCTTCAGGGCTCCCATAACAGTTCAAGCTTCAGGGCTCCCATAACAGTTCAAGCTTCAGGGCTCCCATAACAGTTCAAGCTTCAGGGCTCCCATAACAGTTCAAGCTTCAGGGCTCCCATAACAGTTCAAGCTTCAGGGCTCCCATAAACAGTTCAAGCTTCAGGGCTCCCATAACAGTTCAAGCTTCAGGGCTCCCATAATAGTTTCAAGCTTCAGGGCTCCCATAATAGTTCAAGCTTCAGGGCTCCCATAACAGTTCAAGCTTCAGGGCTCCCATAACAGTTTCAAGCTTCAGGGCTCCCATAACAGTTCAAGCTTCAGGGCTCACCATAACAGTTCAAGCTTCAGGGATCCCATAACAGTTCAAGCTTCAGGGCTCCCATAACAGTTCAAGTTTCAGGGCTCCCATAACAGTTCAAGCTTCAGGGCTCCCATAACAGTTCAAGCTTCAGGGCTCCCATAACAGTTCAAGCTTCAGGGCTCCCATAACAGTTCAAGCTTCAGGGCTCCCATAACAGTTCAAGCTTCAGGGCTCCCATAATAGTTCAAGCTTCAGGGCTCCCATAACAGTTCAAGCTTCAGGGCTCCATAACAGTTCAAGCTTCAGGGCTCCCATAACAGTTCAAGCTTCAGGGCTCCCATAACAGTTCAAGCTTCAGGGCTCCCATAACAGTTCAAGCTTCAGGGCTCCCATAACACTTCAAGCTTCAGGGCTCCCATAACAGTTCAAGCTTCAGGGCTCCCATAACAGTTCAAGTTTCAGGGCTCCCATAACAGTTCAAGCTTCAGGGCTCCCATAACAGTTCAAGCTTCAGGGCTCCCATAATAGTTCAAGCTTCAGGGCTCCCATAATAGTTCAAGCTTCAGGGCTCCCATAACAGTCCAAGCTTCAGGGCTCCCATAACAGTTCAAGCTTCAGGGCTCCCATAACAGTTCAAGCTTCAGGGCTCCCATAACAGTTCAAGCTTCAGGGCTCCCATAACAGTTCAAGCTTCAGGGCTTCCATAACAGTTCAAGCTTCAGGGCTCCCATAACAGTTCAAGCTTCAGGGCCCCATAACAGTTCAAGCTTCAGGGCTCCCATAACAGTTCAAGCTTCAGGGCTCCCATAACAGTTCAAGCTTCAGGGCTCCCATAACAGTTCAAGCTTCAGGGCTCCATAACAGTTCAAGCTTCAGGGCTCCCATAACAGTTCAAGCTTCAGGGCTCCCATAACAGTTCAAGCTTCAGGGTCCCATAACAGTTCAAGCTTCAGGGCTCCCATAATAGTTCAAGCTTCAGGGCTCCCATAACAGTTCAAGCTTCAGGGCTCCCATAACAGTTCAAGCTTCAGGGCTCCCATAACAGTTCAAGCTTCAAGGCTCCCATAACAGTTCAAGCTTCAGGGTCCCATAACAGTTCAAGCTTCAGGGCTCCCATAATAGTTCAAGCTTCAGGGCTCCCATAACAGTTCAAGCTTCAGGGCTCCCATAATAGTTCAAGCTTCAGGGCTCCCATAACAGTTCAAGCTTCAGGGCTCCCATAACAGTTCAAGCTTCAGGGCTCACATAACAGTTCAAGCTTCAGGGTCCCATAACAGTTCAAGCTTCAGGGCTCCCATAATAGTTCAAGCTTCAGGGCTCCCATAACAGTTCAAGCTTCAGGGCTCCCAATAACAGTTCAAGCTTCAGGGCTCCCATAATAGTTCAAGCTTCAGGGCTCCCATAACAGTTCAAGCTTCAGGGCTCCCATAACAGTTCAAGCTTCAGGGCTCCCATAATAGTTCAAGCTTCAGGGCTCCCATAACAGTTCAAGCTTCAGGGCTCCCATAACAGTTCAAGCTTCAGGGCTCCCATACCAGTTCAAGCTTCAGGGCTCCCATAACAGTTCAAGCTTCAGGGCTCCCATAATAGTTCAAGCTTCAGGGCTCCCATAACAGTTCAAGCTTCAGGGCTCCCATAATAGTTCAAGCTTCAGGGCTCCCATAATAGTTCAAGCTTCAGGGCTCCCATAATAGTTCAAGCTTCAGGGCTCCCATAATAGTTCAAGCTTCAGGGCTCCCATAATAGTTCAAGCTTCATCACTCCCATAATAGTTCAAGCTTCAGGGCTCCCATAATAGTTCAAGCTTCAGGGCTCCCATAATAGTTCAAGCTTCAGGGCTCCCATAATAGTTCAAGCTTCAGGGTTCCCATAATAGTTCAAGCTTCAGGGCTCCCATAATAGTTCAAGCTTCAGGGCTCCCATAATAGTTCAAGCTTCAGGGCTCCCATAATAGTCCAAGCTTCAGGGCTCCCATAACAGTTCAAGCTTCAGGGCTCCCATAACAATTCAAGCTTCAGGGCTCCCATAACAGTTCAAGCTTCAGGGCTCCCATAACAGTTCAAGCTTCAGGGCTCCCATAATAGTTCAAGCTTCAGGGCTCCCATAATAGTTCAAGCTTCAGGGCTCCCATAATAGTTCAAGCTTTAGGGCTCCCATAATAGTTCAAGCTTCAGGGCTCCCATAATAGTTCAAGCTTCGGGGCTCCCATAATAGTTCAAGCTTCAGGGCTCTCATAATAGTTCAAGCTTCAGGGTTCCCATAATAGTTCAAGCTTCAGGGCTCCCATAACAGTTCAAGCTTCAGGGCTCCCATAACATTTCAAGCTTCAGAGCTCCCATAATAGTTCAAGCTTCAGGGCTCCCATAATAGTTCAAGCTTCAGGGCTCCCATAATAGTTCAAGCTTCAGGGCTCCCATAATAGTTCAAGCTTCATGGCTCCCATAATAGTTCAAGCTTCAGTTCTCCCATAATACTTCAAGCTTCAGGGCTCCCATAATAGTTCAAGCTTCAGGGCTCCCATAATAGTTCAAGCTTCAGGGCTCCCATAATAGTTCAAGCTTCAGGGCTCCCATAACAGTTCAAGCTTCAGGGCTCCCATAACAGTTCAAGCTTCATGGCTCCCATAATAGTTCAAGCTTCAGGGCTTCCATAATAGTTCAAGCTTCAGGGCTCCCATAATAGTTCAAGCTTCAGGGCTCCCATAAATAGTTCAAGCTTCAGGGCTCCCATAATAGTTCAAGCTTCAGGGCTCCCATAATAGTTCAAGCTTCAGGGCTCCCATAATAGTTCAAGCTTCAGTGCTCCCATAATAGTTCAAGCTTCAGGGCTCCCATAATAGTTCAAGCTTCAGGGCTCCCATAATAGTTCAAGCTTCAGGGCTCCCATAATAGTTCAAGCTTCAGGGCTCCCATAAATAGTTCAAGCTTCAGGGCTCTCATAATAGTTCAAGCTTCAGGGCTCCCATAACAGTTCAAGCTTCAGTTCTCCCATAATACTTCAAGCTTCAGGGCTCCCATAATAGTTCAAGCTTCAGGGCTCCCATAATAGTTCAAGCTTCAGGGCTCCCATAACAGTTCAAGCTTCATGGCTCCCATAATAGTTCAAGCTTCAGGGCTCCCATAATAGTTCAAGCTTCAGGGCTCCCATAATAGTTCAAGCTTCAGGGCTCCCATAAATAGTTCAAGCTTCAGGGCTCCCATAATAGTTCAAGCTTCAGGGCTCCCATAATAGTTCAAGCTTCAGGGCTCCCATAATAGTTCAAGCTTCAGTGCTCCCATAATAGTTCAAGCTTCAGGGCTCCCATAATAGTTCAAGCTTCAGGGCTCCCATAATAGTTCAAGCTTCAGGGCTCCCATAATAGTTCAAGCTTCAGGGCTCCCATAAATAGTTCAAGCTTCAGGGCTCCCATAATAGTTCAAGTTTCAGGGCTCCCATAATAGTTCAAGCTTCAGGGCTCCCATAATAGTTCAAGCTTCAGTGCTCCCATAATAGTTCAAGCTTCAGGGCTCCCATAATAGTTCAAGCTTCAGGGCTCCCATAACAGCTCTAGCTTCAGGGCTCCCATAATAGTTCAAGCTTCAGGGCTCCCATAATAGTTCGAGCTTCAGGGCTCCCATAATAGTTCAAGCTTCACGGCTCCCATAATAGTTCAAGCTTCAGGGCTCCCATAAATAGTTCAAGCTTCAGGACTCCCATAATAGTTCAAGCTTCAGGGCTCCCATAATAGTTCAAGCTTCAGGGCTCCCATAATAGTTCAAGCTTCAGGGCTCCCATAACAGCTCAAGCTTCAGGGCTCCCATAATAGTTCAAGCTTCAGGGCTCCCATAATAGTTCAAGCTTCAGGGCTCCATAATAGTTCAAGCTTCAGGGCTCCCATAATAGTTCAAGCTTCAGTGCTCCCATAATAGTTCAAGCTTCAGGGCTCCCATAACAGTTCAAGCTTCAGGGCTCCCATAATAGTTCAAGCTTCAGGGCTCCCATAATAGTTCAAGCTTCAGGGCTCCCATAATAGTTCAAGCTTCAGGGCTCCCATAACAGTTCAAGCTTCAGGGCTCCCATGATAGTTCAAGCTTCAGGGCTCCCATAACAGTTCAAGCTTCAGGGCTCCCATAACAGTTCAAGCTTCAGGGCCACAAAAATGTAGGTCCGTCACTGCCTCATTTTTAGTGTACGTCCACATAACTCGAGGCTGGTACTGCAGTACCTTATGGGACGGTGATTTTGTTGTTGGTGTTGAGAAGTACAGTTAGAGAAAACGGGGGGAAACATGGCGTATGGTACCGTACGGCGCTAGCCTTGCAAGGCTTCGAAAATAATGCTGGATTTGCTGCGATTCGATCATGATCACTTGTAAAAATGGTGATGTGAATGCTGCAACAGGCAAGGATGATGGTGATGCAGTCAGTGTTGTGTTAGCCATCTGGACTGTAACGTAGTGACCCCTGGAGTCACACTCACGGGATCAGTTGAACTGACCAACAAACTCGCCCTTGCCACTGAACTCGATGAAAAAAAATCTTTACAATACAAAGCAAAAGCGGAGTAGGTTGAGTGGTTGATTAATTTGGTTCAAAGCCTATCGACTGCACCAGGGTTAAGTTAGACAAATTAATAAGGTTGTGAGCTGGACCTGACTGGCTTAGGCCAGTAGACCTAATGCAGTACTCCTTAAGTGGAAATAATTTGGACCTGCCTAGCATGGGCCAGTAGGCCTGCTTCAGAGCTTCTTTCTTATGTAAGGTTATTAAGTCTGCGTGTAACCTATTCACCACTAGTGAAAGACGACTTTAATCTCCTGAAGAAGGGATTAAAGTAAACTTTGAGTATATTTACCCTGAGAGGGATGTATCTCTCTCTGAGTGTACACACTTATGACCAGAGTGCTACAGTAACCACTGACTCCCACAATAAGTTTACCTCAGCCAGGAAACTCCCTCGACCTGCCCACACAAGTCCAAGAAAACAACTGACGTACTCATAATAATAATAATAATAATAATAATAATAATAATAATAATAATAATAATAATAATAATAATAATAATCTTTATTTCAGCATGATACAATATTTGTACAAAGATGGGTGACAGTTGTGCATGTACAAATTCAATGATTATGCACAGCATTTCGGGCAAACTTAAGCCTAACTTAAGACTAACATGAGAATAACTAATTAATTGCTCGTATATATATACGGTCTAGGGATCATAAACAATAAATTTTGGAATTACAAGAACAATCAACTGGTACTTAAGGTTAAATTATGATTACAGGTAATGGGTTCATCTATATTGCTATCTTGTTTTCGCCGCTGCATCTCCTGAACCTCCGGATGCTGCTACCATCAAGTCACCAGGAGAGGAGGGGGGCCGTGGCCCCCGGGTGTGCCCCCCGCCGCCTCGAAGACTCCACACACACACCGTGGCAATCAAGTTGTCTCTAGGGGACTGTGAATGGACCCAAAATGTACCCAGGACGGACCCTACATGACCTGGTTTCCCCGCCTGATAGATGGAGGGAAGGTGGGTGAGAGGGTTGCGTGACGTCCCGCCCTTGTCGCCGCCAGAGCCGCCCCTGCCGCCAGAGCCGCCCCTGCCGCCAGAGCCGCCCCCGCCTGCTACTGGCTATTAACCACGAGGAAACTTGCCTTACGCCACCACCGTACTCTATACCCTTCCTCCCCTCCATCCCTATACAAGGCAGCTCCCCTTCCCCTAGCCTCATTGCTGCCTTGTTCCCTCTAACCTCACTCACCCTCCTCACCTCAGTCATTTCACTAACCTCACTCACCCTCCTCACCTCAGTCACTTCACTCACCCTCCTCACCTCAGTCACTTCACTAACCTCACTCACCCTCCTCACCTCAGTCACTTCACTAACCTCACTCACCCTCCTCACCTCAGTCACTTCACTAACCTCACTCACCCTCCTCACCTCAGTCACTTTACTCACCCTCCAGCCTCACTTCTCATCAAGGAAATAGACCTGTCCTACCTTACCTTGGATTAAACCTGATTGAAATCCATTTACCCAGGCGCAGCATGATCCCTATGGGTTTAGAGCTCCTTCCCCATGAATATAATAATAAGAATATCAACACTCATTTTCTGGTCAATGATATTACAGTAATTCCAGAGTAAGTTTGTGGTGCTGAATTACAATATGTCATCAATTTTGCTTGCCTGGTTCTAGTTTTTGAAAAATTTGGTATTCCATTGAAAAATATAAGATGTGAAAAATATATTGATCAGGCGAGGCTAACACAAATAGAGCTGAAGTTTTTTTAGATCACGTAAGAGTCAAATGTAATACATACTAGCACTCCATTCTACGTAACAGATTAACATGGTAAGATAATTCACATACCAATAATTACTGCATATCAAAAGTTGTACAAGTTTCTTTTATGTTGGTTATCCGCACAGTTTTGTTGAGTGAGCCAGTCAAAGAGATGCATATTGGTTACCACTGGTTACCATTTCAAGCTTCTGATGGAAGTGTCTATAAATAGCCGCCAATCTCGTGGTCGGTATTCAAGTCCCATTCGAAGAAGAAGTCCAGAGATGTTATTGCAGTATGCAAGTTCTTTATCATGGCGGAAGTAAGGAAGGAATTCAACCTATCTTGTCTAATAAGCTGTTATTTTAACTTCTTGTTGTAGACAGTTCTTTTAGTGTGGATGCTAAAAGTTCAGATGATTGCTGTGAGAGACTGAGGTCACGTATCAGATCATTGAGTTCTTGGGAGAACTGCTGGGCTGTTGAAATGTTTACTTTATATTAACTTCTACTGCTATCACCTGTGTTACATCCTAAACTCTGAGTTTCTTCAACATCTGACAGTGGAAGGTCAGGCAGTGTTGTAAACACTGGTATGGTAACGTCTTCACTGTGTGGCACAGTGATCCTTGCTGACTCCACATCACGATGTTCCCACTTGACTTACTGTATCCACTGAAACCTTTCACATCCATCATACAAAAATAATGGTCGTGGTGGTTCTCTCCACACCATAGGTACACCCAAGTTTAAACTTTCCCTTTATCTATTTTCCCACGGTCGTCAGCATTCTACACAGGTTTTACAAGCCATGTAGGTAGCCCAAGACTTGTCTTGTTCTACAAGACTTGCCTTGTTCTATAAGACTTGTCTTGTTCTACAAGACTTGTCTTGTTCTATAAGACTTGTCTTGTTCTACAAGACTTGTCTTGGGCTACAAGACTTGTCTTGTTCCCCAAGACTTGTCTTGTTCTACAAGACTTCTCTTGTTCCCCAAGACTTGTCTTGTTCTACAAGACTTGTCTTGTTCCACAAGACTTGTCTTGTTCTACAAGACTTGTCTTGTTCCCCAAGACTTGTCTTGTTCCCCAAGACTTGTCTTGTTCTACAAGACTTGTCTTGTTCCACAAGACTTGTCTTGTTCTACAAGACTTGTCTTGTTCCACAAGACTTGTCTTGTTCTACAAGACTTGTCTTGTTCTACAAGACTTGTCTTGTTCTACAAGACTTGTCTTGTTCCACAAGACTTGTCTTGTTCTACAAGACTTGTCTTGTTCTACAAGACTTGTCTTGTTCTATAAGACTTGTCTTGTTCTACAAGACTTGTCTTGTTCCACAAGACTTGTCTTGTTCTACAAGACTTGTCTTGTTCTACAAGACTTGTCTTGTTCTACAAGACTTGTCTTGTTCTACAAGACTTGTCTTGTTCTACAAGACTTGTCTTGTTCTGTAAGACTTGTCTTGTTCTGTAAGACTTGTCTTGTTCTACAAGACTTGTCTTGTTCCCCAAGACTTGTCTTGTTCCCCAAGACTTGTCTTGTTCTACAAGACTTGTCTTGTTCTACAAGACTTGTCTTGTTCCCCAAGACTTGTCTTGTTCTACAAGACTTGTCTTGTTCTACAAGACTTGTCTTGTTCTACAAGACTTGTCTTGTTCTACAAGACTTGTCTTGTTCTACAAGACTTGTCTTGTTCTACAAGACTTGTCTTGTTCCCCAAGACTTGTCTTGTTCTACAAGACTTGTCTTGTTCTGTAAGACTTGTCTTGTTCCCCAAGACTTGTCTTGTTCTACAAGACTTGTCTTGTTCTACAAGACTTGTCTTGTTCTGTAAGACTTGTCTTGTTCCCCAAGACTTGTCTTGTTCTACAAGACTTGTCTTGTTCTACAAGACTTGTCTTGTTCTACAAGACTTGTCTTGTTCCCCAAGACTTGTCTTGTTCTACAAGACTTGTCATGTTCTGTAAGACTTGTCTTGTTCTGTAAGACTTGTCTTGTTCTACAAGACTTGTCTTGTTCTACAAGACTTGTCTTGTTCTACAAGACTTGTCTTGTTCCCCAAGACTTGTCTTGTTCTACAAGACTTGTCTTGTTCTGTAAGACTTGTCTTGTTCTGTAAGACTTGTCTTGTTCTACAAGACTTGTCTTGTTCCCCAAGACTTGTCTTGTTCCCCAAGACTTGTCTTGTTCTACAAGACTTGTCTTGTTCTACAAGACTTGTCTTGTTCTACAAGACTTGTCTTGTTCCCCAAGACTTGTCTTGTTCTACAAGACTTGTCTTGTTCTACAAGACTTGTCTTGCTCCCCAAGACTTATCTTGTTCTACAAGACTTGTCTTGTTCTTACAAGACTTGCCTTGTTCTACAAGACTTGTCTTGTTCTACAAGACTTGTTTTGTTCTACAAGACTTGTCTTGTTCTACAAGACTTGTTTTGTTCTACAAGACTTGTCTTGTTCTACAAGACTTGTCTTGTTCTACAAGACTTGTCTTGTTCTATAAGACTTGTCTTGTTCTACAAGACTTGTCTTGTTCTACAAGACTTGTCTTGTTCTACAAGACTTGTCTTGTTCTACAAGACTTGTCTTGTTCTACAAGACTTGTCTTGTTCTACAAGACTTGTCTTGTTCTACAAGACTTGTCTTGTTCTACAAGACTTGTCTTGTTCTACAAGACTTGTCTTGTTCTACAAGACTTGTCTTGTTCCCCAAGACTTGTCTTGTTCTACAAGACTTGTCTTGTTCTACAAGACTTGTCTTGTTCTACAAGACTTGTCTTGTTCTACAAGACTTGTCTTGTTCTACAAGACTTGTCTTGTTCTACAAGACTTGTCTTGTTCTACAAGACTTGTCTTGTTCTACAAGACTTGTCTTGTTCTACAAGACTTGTCTTGTTCTACAAGACTTGTCTTGTTCTACAAGACTTGTCTTGTTCTACAAGACTTGTCTTGTTCTACAAGACTTGTCTTGTTCTACAAGACTTGTCTTGTTCTACAAGACTTGTCTTGTTCTACAAGACTTGTCTTGTTCTACAAGCGCCACTCCAAAATATACAACATAAACTTGTTTTACTAAATCTGTTTTTTTTTTTTTTTGCGAAGAGTATTACCACAAATGTAGCAAAATGCGTTGGGATTGTTTAAGCAGACTCTTAGTGAAGACCTCTCGTTTATCTAAAAAAGAAAATGAACAAAATAAAGGTGAGAATATTGTCAGGTGGTCGTTGTTGATATAACTTCTTTCCTTAACTATTAAATAATTTAAAAACAAAATTCTAATCTTTATTAAAACTGTCTTTATACACAAACTGTCACTACATATACATATATACGTGTTATGATAAAGTTGCTGTTAACTGATACATATATACGTGTTATGATAAAGTTGCTGTTAACTGATACATATATACGTGTTATGATAAAGTTGCTGTTAACTGATACATATATACGTGTTATGATAAAGTTGCTGTTAACTGATACATATATACGTGTTTTTGATAAAGTTGCTGTTAACTGATACATATATACGTGTTATGATAAAGTTGCTGTTAACTGATACATATATACGTGTTATGATAAAGTTGCTGTTAACTGATACATATATACGTGTTATGATAAAGTTGCTGTTAACTGATACATATATACGTGTTATGATAAAGTTGCTGTTAACTGATACATATATACGTGTTATGATAAAGTTGCTGTTAACTGATACATATATACGTGTTATGATAAAGTTGCTGTTAACTGATACATATATACGTGTTATGATTAAGTTGCTGTTAACTGATACATATATACGTGTTATGATTAAGTTGCAGTTAACTGATACATATATACGTGTTATGATTAAGTTGCTGTTAACTGATACATATATACGTGTTATGATAAAGTTGCTGTTAACTGATACATATATACGTGTTATGATAAAGTTGCTGTTAACTGATACATATATACGTGTTATGATAAAGTTGCTGTTAACTGATACATATATACGTGTTATGATAAAGTTGCTGTTAACTGATACATATATACGTGTTATGATAAAGTTGCTGTTAACTGATACATATATACGTGTTATGATAAAGTTGCTGTTAACTGATACATATATACGTGTTATGATAAAGTTGCTGTTAACTGATACATATATACGTGTTTATGATAAAGTTGCTGTTAACTGATACATATATACGTGTTATGATTAAGTTGCTGTTAACTGATACATATATACGTGTTATGATTAAGTTGCAGTTAAACTGATACATATATACGTGTTATGATTAAGTTGCTGTTAACTGATACATATATACGTGTTATGATAAAGTTGCTGTTAACTGATACATATATACGTGTTTATGATAAAGTTGCTGTTAACTGATACATATATACGTGTTATGATAAAGTTGCTGTTAACTGATACATATATACGTGTTATGATAAAGTTGCTGTTAACTGATACATATATACGTGTTATGATAAAGTTGCTGTTAACTGATACATATATACGTGTTATGATAAAGTTGCTGTTAACTGATACATATATACGTGTTATGATAAAGTTGCTGTTAACTGATACATATATACGTGTTATGATAAAGTTGCTGTTAACTGATACATATATACGTGTTATGATTATGTTGCTGTTAACTGATACATATATACGTGTTATGATTAAGTTGCTGTTAACTGAGGCTAGGTATCCAGTATCTCACAAACTGGAGCCACTCTCAAAAACCTCTCATTGTCGAATTCACCAACAACCCCAAAATACCCAAAATATCTTCAAATATCTTTGGGAAGGAAATTTTTTGTTGACGACCAGTGAAATAATAATAATAATAATAATAATAATAATAATAATAATAATAATAATAATAATAATAATAATAATAATAATAATAATAATAATAATAATAATAATCAAACTAGGCTCGCTGGCACGTGTGAAGTGCTACGCTCGTGTGTAGCTCTACACTTGTGTATAGCAATACACGTGTGTAGCTCTACACTTGTGTATAGCATACACGTGTGTAGCTCTACACTTGTGTTATGCAATACACGTGTGTAGCTCTACACTTGTGTATAACAATACACGTGTGTAGCTCTACACTTGTGTATAGCAATACACGTGTGTAGCTCTACACTTGTGTATAGCAATACACGTGTGTAGCTCTACACTTGTGTATAACAATACACGGGGTGTAGCTCTACACTTGTGTATAACAATACACGTGTGTAGCTCTACACTTGTGTATAACAATACACATGTGTAGCTCTACACTTGTGTATAACAATACACGTGTGTAGCACTACACTTGTGTATAACAATACACGTGTGTAGCTCTACACTTGTGTATAACAATACACGTGTGTAGCTCTACACTTGTGTACAGCAATACACGTGTGTAGCTCTACACTTGTGTATAGCAATACACATGTGTAGCTCTACACTTGTGTTAACAATACACGTGTGTAGCTCTACACTAGTGTATAACAATACACGTGTGTAGCTCTACACTTGTGTACAGCAATACACGTGTGTAGCTCTACACTTGTGTATAGCAATACACATGTGTAGCTCTACACTTGTGTATAACAATACACATGTGTAGCTCTACACTTGTGTATAACAATACACGTGTGTAGCTCTACACTAACGTGTAGAGCTACACACAAGTGTCACCACCAAGAGGACAATATTGATCCGCGTAAAAAAGAAAAATAATCGACATCACAGAGTGGAGGAGAGAAGTAATTTTTTTTTCTTACCAGCAGGTTATGAGGTACGAGGACGTTGAGACCAGCACGTCCCTAGCCTACCCATTAACCTAGCTAGTAGTAACCTAACCATTAACATAGCCATTAATCTAACCATTAAGCTACCCATTAACCTAGCCATTAATCTAGTACCTAGCTAGTAACCTAATCATTGGTATAAACCTTGGTAATAAATACCGACAAGTTGGTTTAGAAAGACACGTAAGCAAACACTATAACATATTTATTAGAAAACGTTTCGGTCCTGGGACCTTGATCACTTCAAGGTCCCAGGACCGAAACGTTTTCTAATAAATATGTTATAGTGTTTGCTTACGTGTCTTTCTAAACCAACCTAATCATTAACCAAACCATTAACCGACCCATTAACCTAACCTAAGCATCATGTTATATCACCTGGTCACTGATGAGTGACTAACTCCTGCAGTTAAAAGGTATAAAATACCGACACGATGGAAAAATAGACACAAACACAGTATAATGCAATCGTTAATGGACAACGTTTGGCTCACACAGTGGATTTGATCAAGTCACAATCAGATCTACCTAAGTAAAGAATACGTGAGTACTATATAGTGTGGAGAGTCAGGTGGAGAATGTTGGGTAGGTTGGATATGAGAAGAACCATGAATGTTCCGTCTCATATCCAACCTACTTAACATTCTCCACACTAAATATACTCACGTATTCTTTACCCAGGTAGATCTGTTTGTGACTTGATAATGTCCACTGTGTGGGCCAAACGTTGTCAATAAACGATCTCATTATATTGCATTTGTGTTAATTTTTTCCAAATATCTTACCCATACAGAGCGTCTGATGACGTTCGTCTCCTGCCATGTATAACATACATGTATAACATGCATGTATAACATACATGTATAACATACATGGCAGTGTGTGCTAAGTCTTGAACTGTGGTCTTTAAGACTAAAACCACAGCCTGAGAGAAGTCTTGCACTGCGGTCTTCAAGAAAAAAACAAAGTCACTGAACTGGTGACCGCGATCTCTAAAACTGGACCAACAATTTCCACTTCGAAAACTTTCTTTATACACACACACACACACACACACACACACACACACACACACACACACACACACACACACACACACACACACACACACACACACACACACACATATATATATATTTGCACTGATCAATTTTTACACGATAACAGTTATCCTTCCTCATCTCACTTCAAAAGACCAGCTAAGAGCTGTTATCATACCTCAGCTCATTCCAAAGCCCAGCCCTATCTAAAGTACACCACCACCCGTCCCCAGGATGCGACCCACACCAGTCGACTAACACCCAGGTACCTACTTACTGCCAGGTGAAGAGGACAGCATGTGTAGCCGCGATGGTTATCTTGGTGACTCACGTTATCTGCAGTTATCTTTTTAACTACACAATTTAGTCACTAACTGATCTCTGGGAAATGTTTCTTTTATCAATAAATATACAAGTGTTTTTGCTACTGTAGGTTACGTTACGTTATCTTACGTTACACTAAATTAAAATTAGCAAAGTTAGGTTACGTCTGATGACGTTACTTGAAGTTAGTTAACGTCTGATGACGTTATACTTAAGGTTAGGTTACGTCTAGTGACGTCACTTAAGGTTATCTTATGTTTGATAAGATTACTTGGGTTAAAAAGTGTTACATTAGATTATTTACGTTACATTAGGCTACGTTATATTAGATAGACGAGTGCGTGTGTGTGTGTGTGTGTAAGGGGAGTGGAGGCTGCTGATGGCGCTACCAACCGGACGCTACACTTCCTTTACGTCGGTCAGGAAGTGTGAGTGACTCTCACTACCACCACCACCACCACTACTTTCACCACTACTGTATGGTCACCCACCACTACTACCACCATCATCACCACCACCACTACCACCACCATCACTATCACCGCCATCACCGAAGCATGTTCTAGGCATATTCCTCTAAGAAAGAAAAAGAGCAGGAGTAAACTGGAGAGAGAAAGACGCTCCCTCTACAGAAGACGACGAAGAATCACTGAGCTTCTCAGGAACGCTAGAATATCTGATACACGGAAGGAGGCGCTGACCAAGGAAGTGGAAACTATCGAACTTAAGTTAAAGGACTCTTACAGGAACCAGGAGAGACAGGAGGAGCTTAAAGCTATTAGTGAAATTGAAAGAATTCGAAATATTTCTTTTCATATGCCAAAAACAAGGCAAATACCACATCTAGTATCGGGCCCTTACTCAGACAGGATGGGACTTACACAGATGACAACAAGGAAATGAGTGAAATATTGAAATCCCAGTACGACTCTGTGTTTAGTGAACCACTAATCGGTCTGAGGATCGACGACCCAAATGATTTCTTCATGAATGAGCCTCAAAACTCCATAAATGAATGCCAATTTTCCGACATTACCCTAACTCCAATAGACTTTGAAAAAGCCAGTGACAACATGCCCATGCACTCTGCCCCAGGCCCAGACTCGTGGAACTCTGTGTTCATTAAGAACTGCAAGAAACCCCTCTCACGTGCCCCAAGTACACTATGGAGGAGGAGCTTGGACATGGGTGAAATTCCACAGTCACTTAAAACAACGGATATAGCCCCACTCCATAAAGGTGGCAGCAAAGCATTAGCTAAGAACTGTAGACCAATAGCTCTAACGTCGTGATGAATGGTTTGAAAAACCGACAAGTTGAAGATTGAGACACTTATGCAGCATATGGGAATCTTTATTCAGGAAACGTTTCGCCACACAGTGGCTTCATCAGTCCAATACAAAGAGGAAGGCGTAAGGAGAGGAGGAGTATGAGGTAATCAGTCCCTCAGCCTGGAGTCGATGTGTTCAGTCCATCAATCTTGTAGAATGTACAGCATAGGGCCGTAGACGTGGCTTATATACTGTAGTGAGGTGACTTGAAGCAGACGGAGGCGGGATCATAGTGGTACCATCCACTAGTCGAAGTAGGTCTTTGTCCAAAGGTTGAACAAGCGTTGAAGAATTCTTTGTAAGAAGATCCCATGATGCTGCAGTGTCTGACAGTTGTGATGAATGGTTTGAAAAACCGACAAGTTGAAGATTGAGACACTTATGCAGCATATGGGAATCTTTATTCAGGAAACGTTTCGCCACACAGTGGCTTCATCAGTCCAATACAAAGAGGAAGGCGTAAGGAGAGGAGGAGTATGAGGTAATCAGTCCCTCAGCCTGGAGTCGATGTGTTCAGTCCATCAATCTTGTAGAATGTACAGCATAGGGCCGTAGACGTGGCTTATATACTGTAGTGAGGTGACTTGAAGCAGGCGGAGGCGGGGTCATAGTGGTACCTTCCACTAGTCGAAGTAGGTCTTTGTCCAAAGGTTGAACAAGCGTTGAAGAATTCTTTGTAAGAAGATCCCATGATGCTGCAGTGTCTGACAGTTGTGATGAATGGTTTGAAAAACCGACTAGTGGATGGTACCACTATGATCCCGCCTCCGTCTGCTTCAAGTCACCTCACTACAGTATATAAGCCACGTCTACGGCCCTATGCTGTACATTCTACAAGATTGATGGACTGAACACATCGACTCCAGGTTGAGGGACTGATTACCTCATACTCCTCCTCCCTTACCCTTCCTCTTTGTATTGGACTGATGAAGCCACTTTTGTGGCGAAACGTTTCCTGAATAAAGATTCCCATATGCTGCAAAAGTGTCTCAATCTTCAACTTGTCGGTTTTTCAAACCATTCGTCACCACTGTCAGACACTGCAGCATCATGGGATCTTCCCTTACAAAAGAATTCTTCAACGCTTGTTTCAACCTTTGGACAAAACCATACTTCGGACTAGTGATGGTACCACTTTGATCCCGCCTCCGTCTCCCTTCAAGTACCTCACTACAGTATATAAGCCACGTCTACGGCCTATGCTGTACATTCTAAAATTGATGGCCCCTGAACCACATCGGACTCCAGGCTGAGGGGACTTTTACCTCTTTACCTCCTCCTCTCCCTTACGCCTTCCTCTTGTATTGGACTGATGAGCCACTGGTGGCGAAACGTTTCCTGAATAAAAGATTCCCTATGCTGAAAAGTTTTCTCAATCTTCAGCTCTAACGTCCCCCCAATCATAAAAATCTTTGAAAGAGTGCAAAGAAGAAGGACTGAAAAACCACCTGGATTCCCAAAAAACTGCAACAATCAGGGCAACATGGGTTCGGCAGGTCCGCTCCTGCCTCTCACAACTACCGGATCACTATGTATGGCCTTGGATGCACTGGAAGAAAAAAACAAAAAATGCAGATGTAATATACACAGACTTTGCAAAAGCGTTTGACAAGTGCGATCATGACGTAATAACGCACAAAATACGTGCTAAAGGAATAACTGGCAAAGTGGGGAGATGGATCCTCAACTTCCTAACCAATCGAACACAAAGAGTAGTGGTCAACAGAGTTAAATCGGAGGCTGCCATAGTGAAGAGCTCTGTTCCACAAGGCACAGTACTCGTCCCCATCCTGTTCCTCATCCTCATATCAGACACAGACAGAGATATAACCCAAACATAAACATATGTGCAGTTTAATGTGATCCTTTATTGACAACGTTTCGCCCACACAGTGGGCTTTTTCAAGTCACAAACAGATCTACCTGGGGTGGAAGGTACGTGAGTATTTATAGTCAGGTTCAGAATGTTGAGGTCAGGTGGAGAATGCTGCATCTGATGATCTACCGGGTGGGGTTATAGAGTCTAAAATCTTGGGTAGCTTGGCAGGGGTATTGGACAAGTTGTGAGCAGACCTTCTGCAGTGTTCTATGTTCTTATGTGGGATAGCGATGAAGAAGTTTCTTGGCAAGTGGTTCAGCTATGTTATAGAAGCCATTGTTCTGGTTGAAATTGTTGGTTATAGAGATAAGCGATGATTCCAGGATTCTTCGGTATTGAGTGTTGTCTTCTGTGGCGATAAGTCTTGAGTTTCTGTAGTTAATTAAATGGTTGTGTGAATTGCGATGTTGTACACAGGCATTCCTTGTATCGTCAGTCCTGCTTGCGTATTGGTGTTCTGAAATACGTGTTTGGAGGTCTGTTGATGTTTCGCCCACGTATAATTTGTTGCAGTCATTACAAGGGATTATGTATACCCCTGCAGAGGATGGAAGCTTGTCCTGTCTACTACTGGTGATGTCCTTGATGGTCGTGGTTGTGGAGGTAGATACTTGGAATGATGTATTGGAAAAGACTATAAATACTCACGTACCTTCCACCCCAGGTAGATCTGTTTGTGACTTTGGGAAAAAACCCCAAATTGTTGGGCCCAAAAAGTTTTTCCCAAAAAAGGATCACATTAAAAATGCATATGTGTTTTTGTTTGCATTGTGTCGGTATTCTATACCATTTATTTTCATCAAGATATAATCCCCCACACCGTATCAAACCCCTTTTCGGATGGTTTCTTGGATCTGCATGGGGGCTGTCAAAATGCTGAAGGGGCGCGGTTTTTAACCCCCAAGAAGATTTTAAACAAAATTTTCCGTGGGCAACGGAAAACAATTTTGAAGTTCAATGAGGACAAAATTTTTAAAAAACTCCTTATGGAAAAAATGGGGGGAGAAAATAACAAAAAAAGAGTATCTACCCCACTTTTGGCCATACAAAAAGAGCGGAAAAATAAAGTAAGGGACCTGGGAGTAGTAATTTTCAGGGTCTCACTTTTTAAGGGTCAAAAAACAGTGCCACGATACAAGTGCAAAGAAATGATAGATGGAAAAAGAGAACCCTTCCAAAAGAGAGATAAACCAAAGCCCATGAAGATCCTTTTCAAATCACTTGTTTAAAATCCCCCTTTGGAGGAATACTGCTGTACATTAACATCCTTTTGTTCAAAGAAAGGGGAAATCGCAGTCTAGAGAGGGTACAGAATCCTTACTGCACGTATAAGTTCGTCCAAAACCTTTTAAATATGGGAAAACCTTTGGGAAACACTTGACTTGTACTCGTTGGAACGCAGGGGGAGAGATATATCATAATCTTCACTTGGGAAAATCCGGGAAAGGGCTGGTTCCCCCAAAACCACAAGGGAAAACACTCCCCACGAAAAATAAAAGGACTGGGCAGGCGATGCAAAATACCCCAATTAAAAGTAGGGGCGCCATTGGGGTTTCACAAAAAAGGGAAAACACCCATAAGTGCCGGGGGGCCCCAAAACCGTTCCCAAAAGCCCCCCACCGAGGATAAGGGGGAAATTTTCCCAAAAAACCCCCCCGGGTTCCCCGGCTGTGGTTTGTATGTTGGGCTGCTGCGGGCCCCAGTAACAGCCTGGTTGGGTCAGGCCCTGATCACCGGGGGGAGGGCCCCGGGGCGTGGGCCGGGGCCCCGGGGGGTTTATTTCCCCCAATAACCTCCCCCGGTAGACCCCAGGGAGGTTTGAACCCCCCAAATAGGTTTGACCACCACTATCACCACCACCTCACTATCACCACCACCACCATCGCCAAACCCCCCCCACCAAAACCACCATCACCCCAACACCACCACCAAAACCCCCCACCATCAACACCATCACCATCAAAACCAAACACCACCACCATCACCCCCCCCACCAAAAACCACCATTAAACCCTCCCACCACCCCCACCCCCACCCTCAACACCATCACCACAACCCCCATCACCACCACCCCCCAAAACCCCCACCACAACCCCCCCATCACCCAAACACACCAAACCCCCACCACCACCACCATATCACCACCACCATCATATCACGACCATCACCAAACCCCCCCAACTCACCCCTCCCAACCCCCCACCACACCACCACAAACCCCCACAACCCCTCACCAACCCCCAAAATCAAACCCCCAGCATCACCACCACCAACACCCCCACCATCAATATCACCACCTCACCCACCACCAGCATCACCCCCACCACCACCATCACTAACACCACCACCATCACTATCATCACCACCATCACTATCACCACCACCCCTCACCACCATCACTACCACCACCCCCACCATATCACCACCACCATCACCACCACCATCACTATTTACCACCACCACCACCATCACTATCATCACCACCATTACCACCATCACTATCATCACCACCACCACCATCAACACCACCATCACTATCACCCCCCCAATCGCCACACCACCACCAACACCACCACCAACCACCACCATCACCGCCATCACCACCACCACCACCAACACTATCACCAAACCCCAATCACCACCACCACTATCACCACCATCACCATCACTATCACCACCACCATCACTACACAACCACCATCACCCCCCACCATCCCCACCGCCCATCACTATCACAACCACCATCACCACCACCATCACCACCACCACCATCACCACCACCATCACTATCACCACCACCATCACCACCACCACCACCACCACCATCACTATCACAACCACCATCACCACCCCCACCACCACCACCATCACCACTATCACAACCACCATCACTACCACCACTACCATCACCACCACCATCACTATCACAAACCACCATCACCACCACCACCATCACTATCACAACCACCACCACCACCACCATCATCACCACCATCACTATCACAACCCCCACCGCCATCACCACCCCCACCATCACCACCACCATCACCTCACCACCACCACCACCACCATCACTATCACAACCGCCATCACCACCGCCATCACCACCACCACCATCACCACCACCATCACCATCACCATCACCACCACCATCACCAACCACCACCACCATCACCACCACCATCACTATCACCACCACCATCACTATAAAACCACCATCACTATCACAACCACCATCACCACCACCCCCAACCACACCACCACCATCACTATCACAACCAAACCATACCTCCACCACCATCACTATCACAACCACCAAACACCACCACCAACACTATCACCACCACCATCACTAACACAACCACCATCACCACCACCATCACCATCACCACCACCACCCCACCATCACCACCCCCCATCACCACCACCATCACTATCACAACCACCATCACCACACTTGTAATTACTTTTTCTCAGGGGAAAATCACAAGACAGTCTTGGAGGTTAAAATCTTTCCTTCATAACTGCTACAGTGTTACACTGCAAAACAGGTTCCCCGCTAAGTGTTACACTGCTCACACAGTTTACACTCACAGTGTTCCCCTCTACGGTTTTACCTGCTAAAAATGTACACGCACCGTGTTACCCTGCTACAGTGTTACCCTTCCCAGTGTTCACTGTACAGTTTTACACTGCCACAGTTTTACCTGTTTTCCCTTTGTCCCGTCAACACAGTTTACACTGTTTACATTTTTTCCCCTGCTAAAAGTTTTACACTGCTCACCGTGTTACCTGCTTTACCCGGGTTTTACTGCTACACACTGTTACGTGTTAACAAGTTTACCCCGTTCACACGTGTTACGTGTTACACAGTTTTAAACCCTGTTTACATGTTACCTGCTTCAAAAGGTTACATGCTAAAAATGTTACCTGCTACAGTGTTAAACCTGCTTCACACGTTTTTACACTGCTAAAAATGTTACCCACTGTTTACAACTTGTTACAAAAGGCTACACACGTGTTACATGCTTCCCCCTGTTAAATCTACACGGTTACATGCTCCACTGCTACACGTTTTCACTTTTCACCTGTTCATGTTTCACGTGTTACATGCTAACACGTTTCCCTGTTTACAAGTTTTTTACACTGGCTTCACACGTTACAGGGGTTCACGTTTAAATTCTCCATGTTTACACTGATTTTCAACTGGTTTAACATTAAAAACTTAAACCCCTCCCCATTAAGGGCAATTTACCCAAAACCCAAAACCTTCACATTCCCCCCCGGGGTTTTTAAAGGTTAAATTTAAATTTTGTGGGGGGGGGAAAGGCCCCATTTGAAAACCGTCCCCGGCTAAACAAACAATCTAAACATTAAAAATTTAACTTTAAAGCAAAAAATTTTAAAAAATTTGTTAATTAAACCAAATTTTAACACTTTTTAACCCAAAAAAAAAAAATTTTTAAAAGTAAAAAGAATAATTTGTAATTTTGGGGTTTTTAAAAAACGACAATATGGGGTTTTTTCCATTTTAAACTGGAATACATTAACAAATTAACATAACCCAGTAAATTACAGTTAACAAACAATTAAACTTAAAAAATATTTTAAAGAATTTAATAAGGGTATTTTTTTGTTAACAAAAAATTTTAATCTAAACGTAAAATTTTAATCAGTTAACAGCAACTTTTTCAAAACTATATATGTATCATTAACAGCAACTAAAAAAACACAAATATGATCATTTTAACCCCACAACTCCTTTCTTAAACCCCCGTAATATGTACATTAACCAATTTTAATCATAACCGTATTATGTATCTTTTAACAGAATTTTATAATAACAATTATTATCATTAACGCAATTTAAATAACCATTATGTACAGTTAAACAACTTTATCTAACACTATTATGTATCATTTTAACGCAATTTTTATCATAACACTATATTGTATCAGAAACAGAAAATTTAATAACTAAAAAAAATTAAGTTAAAAAAAAAAAAAAAAAAAAAACAAAAAATTAAAAAAAAGAATTTAAACCCAAAATTTTAAAAAAAAAAAGAAAAAAAAAATTTAAAAAAAAAATTAAAAAGAAAAAAAAAAAAAAAAAAAAAAAAAAAAAAAAATAAATTAAAAAAAAATTTAAAAAATATAAAAGTTAAAAAAAAAAAAAAGAAAACACCCAAAAAAAAAAAAAATTAACAGCAATTTTATCTAACACGTATAAGATCATTAACAGCAACTTTATCATAACACGTATATATTACATTAACAGCAACTTTATCATAACCGTTATATGTACATTAACAGCAATTTTATCTAACATATATATGTATCAGTTAACAGCAACTTTATCAAAACACGTTATATGTATCAGTTAACAGCAATTTTTATCAAACACTATATATGATCAGTTAACGCAACTTTATCATAACACTATAATGTATCAGTTAACAGAAATTTTTAACATAACAGAAATATATCTTAACAAAAACTTTATCTAACACGTATAATGTATCAGTTAACAGCAATTTATCAAAACACTATATATTATCATTAACAGCAACTTTAATAACCCCTATAAGTTCAGTTAACAGCAACTTTATCAAAAACACGTTTTTAAAGTATCAGTTAACAGCAATTTATCAAAAACACTTTTAATTTTACCCTTAACAGCAATTTATCATAAACGATATAGTATCAGTTAACGCAACTTTATATAAACACTAATATGTATCATTAACAGCAACTTTATCATAACATATATTTTTCAGTTAAAAGCAACTTTATCATAACACGTAATATGATAGTTAACGCAATTTTATCATAACACGTATAATGTATCATTAACAGAACTTTATCATAACACGTATTGTATTTAACAAAAACTTTATCATAACCGTAATATGATCAGTTAACAGCAATTATCAAAAACAATTGTATCATAAAGAAACTTTATCTAACACGTATATATTTATTAACAAAACTTTATCATAAACTATATATTATCAGTTAACAGAAATTTTTATCATAACACGTAATAGATCATTAACAAAAAATTTATCATAACCATATATGTATCAGTTAAAGAAACTTTTCAAAACACTATATATGTATTTACAAAAATTTTATAATAAACTTTATTATCAGAAAACAGCAACTTACAAAAACATTTTAATTTTTAATTTAACAGAACTTTAATAACTTCTAAATTTTATCATTAAAAAACTTTACATAACACAATAGTATCAGTTAACACAACTTTATCAAACACTTTTAATATTATCAGTTAACACAATTTTATCAAACCTTTTATGTCATTAAACAGAAATTTTTATCAAAAACCGTAATATTTCAGTTAACAGCAACTTTTCATAACACGATAAAATTTACAGTAACAGCAACTTTTCTAACCTATATATGTATCTTTAAAACAGCAACTTTTCATAACACGATATATGTATCAGTTAACACAATTATCAAACAGTAAATTTAAACAGTTAACCCGCAATTTTATCAAAACAGTTTATGTTCATTTAAACGCAACTTTATCATAACAGAATTTGAAATCAGTCAGCAACTTTATCATAACACGTATATTGATCATTTAAACCCAAAAACTTTATCAAACACGTATATAGAACATTAACAGCAACTTATCAAAACACGTAAATATGACAGTTAACACAATTTTACATAAACATATATTTTCAGTTAACGCAAAATTAAAAATAAAAAAAACTTTTTCAAAACACTATATATTATCAGTTAACAGCAATTTATCATACACGTATATATGATCTTTTTAACAGCAACTTTATCATAACCCGAAAAAAGAAATCATTTAAACGCAACTTTCAAAACACGTAATATGTTCATTTAAAAACGCAATTTTAAACAAACACTATAATGTATCTTAACAGCAACTTTACATAACGATATGTTTCAGTTAACAGAAAATTTACATAACACGTATAATTACATTAACAGCAACTTTATCAAACACTAAATATGATCATTTAACAGCAACTTTATCATAACATTTTAATATTTATCAGTTAACAGCAACTTTATCTAACACGTATATATGTATCAGTTAACACAACTTTAAATAACAGTATTTTTGTATAGTTAACACAACTTTATCAAAACACAATTTATGTATCATTAACAGCAACTTTTCAAACACGTATATATGACATTAACACAACTTTACATAACAGTAAATATGTATCAGTTAACAGAAACTTTATCATAACACGAAAATTTTGATCATTAACAGCAATTTTATCAAACACGTATAATGTATCATTAACAACTTTATCATAACACTAATTTATCAGTTAACAGCAACTTATCATAACACGTATATATTACTTTAACAGCAACTTTATATAAAAGTATTTTATCAGTTAACAGCAACTTTTCAAACACGAAAAAATTATAGCCCTTTTAATTTTTCAGTTAACAGAAATTTTTTTAAATCAAACACGTATATATTATCGTTAACAGCAATTTTATCATAACAGTATTATTACAGTTAACAGCAACTTTATCAAACCTATAAAAATTATTTTTTTAGTGACAGTTTGTTATAAAAGACAGTTTTAAAAAAGATTAGAATTTTTTTTTTAAAATTTATTTAATAGTTAAGGAAAGAAGTTATATCAACAAAGCCACCTGACAAAATTCTCAAACCCTTTTTTTTTCATTTTCTTTTTTGATAAAAGGGGTCTTTACTAAGAGTCGCTTAAAAATCCCCAAACCCTTTTTCTACATTTTTGGTAATACCCCTTTGCAAAAAAAAAAAAAAAAAAGATTAGTAAAAACAAGTTTATGGTTATTTTTGGGGTTCCTTGTAGAACAAGACAAATCTTGAAAAAACAAGACAATCTTGTAGAACAAAACAAGTCTTTTTAGAACAAAACAAGTCTTTTAGAACAAGACAAGTCTTTTAAACAAGACAAATCTTGTAGAACAAGACAAAATCTTGTAAACAAGACAAGTCTTTTTAGAACAGACAAGTCTTGTAGAAAAAGACAATCTTGTAAACAAAACAGTTTGTAGAACAAGACAAGTCTTTTAGAACAAACAAGTCCTGTAAACAAACAAATCTTGAGAAAAAACAAGTCTTGTAGAAAAAGACAATCTTTTAGAACAAAAAGTCTTTTAAACAAGCAAGTCTTGTAAACAAGACAATCTTTTAAACAAGACAATCTTGTAGAACAAAGACAATCTTGTGAACAAGCAAGTCTTGAGAACAAAACAATCTTTAAAACAAGACAAATCTTGTAAAACAAACAAGCTGTAGAACAAGACAGCTTGGAACAAGACAAGTTTGTAGAAAAAGACAAGCTTGTAGAACAAACAATTTTTTGTAGAACAAACAAATCTTTAAACAAACAACTTGTAGAAAAAGACAAGCTTGGAACAAACAAATCTTGTAAACAAGACAAGTCTTGTAAAAAGACAATCTTTTAGAACAAGCAAGTCTTGTAGAACAAGACAAGCTTGTAGAAAAAAGCAATCTTTTGAAAAAAAGAAAGTCTTGTAGAAAAAGACAAGTCTTTTAGAACAAGCATCTTTTGAACAAGACAAGCTTTAAAAAAACAAGTCTTGTAGAACAAAACAATCTTGGGGGAACAAGACAAGTCTTGTAGAAAAAGACAAGTCTTTAAACAAAACAATCTGTAGAAAAACAAGTCTTGTGAACAGACAAGCTTGAGAACAAGACAAGTCTTGTAGAACAAGAAATCCCTTGGGGAAAAACAATCTTTAGAACAAACAATCTTGTAAACAAAACAAGTCTTAGAACAAGCAAGTCTTGGGGGAAAAAGACAAGTTTGTAAAAAAAACAAATCTTGGGGAACAAGACAATCTTGTGAACAAAACAAATCTTTTAAACAAACAAGTCTTTTGAACAAACAAGTCTTGGGGAACAAGACAAGTCTTTAGAACAAGACAAGTCTTGGGAACAAACAATCTTGTAGAACAAGACAAGCCTGGAACAAGACAAATCTTGGGGAACAAGACAATCTTGGGGAACAGACAAGTCTTTAAACAAACAAGTCTTGTAAACAAGCAAGTTTTTTAGAAACCCAAAAAAGTCTTGTAACAAAACAAGTCTTGGGGAAAACAAAGCTTGAAACAAGACAATCTTGTAGAACAAACAAGTCTGGGAAAAAGACAAATCTTTTTGAAAAAAAAAAAGTCTTGGGGAACAAGACAAGTCTTGTGAACAAACAAGTCTTGTTGAACAAGACAAGCTTTTGGGGAACAAAACAAGTCTTGGGAACAAGACAAGCTTGTAGAACAAAACAATCTTGGGCAAGACAAGTCTTGGGGGAAAAAGAAATTTTTTTGAACAAAAACAAGCTTAAGAACAAACAATTTGTAAACAAGACAATTTGGGGGGAAAAAGACAAGTCTTGAGAACAAGAAAAATCTTGTAAACAAGACAAATTTGGGGGAAAAAGACAAGTCTTGTAAACAAGACAATCTTGGGGAAAAAGAGAATCTTGTAAAAAGAAAGTCTTGTAGAACAAGCAAGTCTTGGGGAACAAGACAAGTCTTGAGAACAAACAATCTTGGGGTACCTAAATGGCTTGTAAAAAACCCGTGTAGAATGCTGACGACCGTGGGAAAATAATAAAGGGAAAAATTTAAACTTGGGGGGTACCCAGGTGTGGAAGAACCACCACGACCCTTATTTTTGTTAAAAGGATGTGAAAGGTTTCAGTGGATACAGTAAGTCATGGGGAAAATCGTGATGTGGACAGCAAAGGGTCACTGTGCCACACGTGAAAACTACCATCCCCGTTTTACAACACTGCTGCCTTCCACTGTCAGATGTTAAGAAACCAGAGTTTTTGGATTTTCACATGGGTAGCATAGAAGTTAAAATAAAGTAAACATTTCAACAGCCCAGCAGTTCTCCCAAGAACTCAATGATCTGATACGTGACCTCAGTCTCTCACAGCAATCATCTGAACTTTTAGCATCCACACTAAAAGAACTGTCTACAACAAGAAGTTAAAATAACAGCTTATTAGACAAGATAGGTTGAATTCCTTCCTTACTTCCGCCATGATAAAGAACTTGCATACTGCAATAACATCTCTGGACTTGTTCTTCGAATGGGACTTGAATACCGACCACGAGATTGGCGACTGTTTATAGACACTTCCATCAGAAGCTTGAAATATGTCTTATTGCACACTGGTAACCAATATACATCTCTTACAATTACAATCTCAACAAAACTTGAACAGGAATACGAAAATATTAAAATGGCATTGTAGAAGTTTTGGTATCATGAGCACAAGATGTTTGTGTTGATCTGAAGATGATCAATTTCTTGCTTGGTCAACAGTGGTATTACAAAGTACCTTTGTTGCACCTGTTTGTGGGACAGTAGAGCGAAGGAAGATTATTAGAGAAAAGTGACATGTCCTTCAAGAGAAAACATGACTATGTGCAGCAAACATTATTAACGAGCCACTAGCTGACAGGAATAACATTATTCTGCCACCACTCAACATTTAGTTAGGACTAATAAAGCAGTTCGTGAAGACCTTGGAAAAAGATGACAATTGTTTCAATAAAGCAGTTCGTGAAGACCTTGGAAAAAGATGACAATTGTTTCAATACATACTTGAAGATCTTTCCCTGGACTAAATTTGAAAAAAAAAACTGAAAGGTGGAATCTGTGATGGTTGTCAAATTCCAGAGATTGTCAAGGATTTTAACTTGACAAAATGTATGAATGGTGTTGAAGTTTGTGCATGATGCTGTTATGAGTCAGTTGTCAAGAGCTTCCTGGGTAACAACAGAGCAGACAATTATGAAGAACTGGCGCAAAACATGTTCACAAGGTTTAAGGACTTAGGAACTATTATGAGCATAAAGGTAAACTGTCTCCATGGCCACCTAGACAGATTTCCACATAATCTTGGTGAGGTTAGAAACAAGGGAAGAGGTTCCAGCAAGATATAAAGGTGATGGAGGAAAGGTGTCAAGGTAGATGGAACACACATGATGGTAGACTATTGCTGGAGCTTCCATCGGCACTGTCCTGAAGACCAACATTAAAGAAAATCGTACAACGTCTTCATATGCAGTAATTAGTAGTATCTGAATGATCTTACTATGTTAATCTGTTATATATAAGGAAGTGGTAGTATTTATTACATAATCTAAAAAAATAATTTCAATGCAATATGTAAGTTAGTCCCGCCTGACCAATACATTTTTCAGATCTTTTATATTTTTCAATGATACCAAATTTATCAAAAAACTAGAGCCAATCAGGGAAAACTGGTGACATACTGTGACCCAGCACCACACACTGACCTTAAAATCACTGTAATATCATTGACCAGAATAGGCATGTCCACCAGTGAATTGTCAGACTAATATACATCAATAAAATTAAACAATTAATCAACCAATCAGGTACTGTCACTCAGCCCAGTTGGCTGCAGTGCTGCAGTGCTGCAGTGCTGCAGTGCTGCAGTGATGCAGTGCTGCAGTGCTGCAGTGCTGCAGTGATGCTTGAAGACTTGAGTTAAATCACAACATACTCAGTAATTCTCTCTCTCTCTCTCAGCCCTGTATGTACACAAAATTTGTTTACCATGTCATTAACATGGTAACCATAGTTACGTGGTTATCATGGCAGTATAACTACCATAACATCCTCCCCTCACACCCTTCTGTTACCCTCTCCCCTCACTCCCTCCTGTTGCTCTTCCTCCCTCTCTCCCTGTCGTTTACTCCTCACAGACTTCACCGCCAGCTGGTCACTTCACAGACTTCACCGCTAGCTGGTCACTTCACAGACTGCACCGCCAGCTGGTCACCTCACAGACTTCACCGCTAGCTGGTCACTTCACAGACTTCACCGCTAGCTGGTCACTTCACAGACTGCACCGCAGCTGGTCACCTCACAGACTTCACCGCTAGCTGGTCACTTCACAGACTTCACCGCTAGCTGGTCACTTCACAGACTTCACCGCTAGCTGGTCACTTCACAGACTGCACCGCCAGCTGGTCACCTCACAGACTTCACCGCTAGCTGGTCACTTCACAGACTTCACCGCTAGCTGGTCACTTCACAGACTGCACCGCCAGCTGGTCGCCTCACAGACTGCACCGCCAGCTGGTCACCTCACAGGCTGCACCGCCAGCTGGTCACCTCACAGGCTGCACCGCCAGTTGGTCACCTCACAGGCTGCACCGCAGCTGGTCACCTCACAGGCTGCACCGCCAGCTGGTCACCTCACAGGCTGCACCGCTAGCTGGTCACTTCACAGACTGCACCGCCAGCTGGTCGCCTCACAGACTGCACCGCCAGCTGGTCACCTCACAGAATTCACCGCCAGCTGGTCACCTCACAGACTTCACCGCTAGCTGGTCACCTCACAGACTGCACCGCCAGCTGGTCGCCTCACAGGCTACACCGCCAGCTGGTCGCCTCACAGACTGCACCGCCAGCTGGTCACCTCACAGACTTCACCGCTAGCTGGTCACCTCACAGACTGCACCGCCAGCTGGTCATCTCACAGGCTGCACCGCCAGCTGGTCATCTCACAGGCTGCACCGCCAGATGGTCACCTCACAGGCTGCACCGCCAGCTGGTCACCTCACAGGCTGCATCGCCAGCTGGTCACCTCACAGGCTGCACCGCCAGCTGGTCACCTCACAGGCTGCACCGCCAGCTGGTCACCTCACAGGCTGCATCGCCAGCTGGTCACCTCACAGGCTGCACCGCCAGCTGGTCACCTCACAGGCTGCACCGCCAGCTGGTCACCTCACAGCTGCGTTAAATACAAGGGGAAAAAATCCATAATTTTTATATTCTTCTTTGGTTTTGACTTCCTGTCATTGTTGCCAGCGCGGCCACCAAGGTTACAACCCCCTCCCAACCCCCTTCAAAACACCGGGTTACTAACCCAGGATAACCCCGGAGGGTTAGCAAGCCAGGATAATCCTGGAGGGTTAGCAACCCAGGATAACCCTGGAGGGTTAGCAAGCCAGGATAACCCCGGAGGGTTAGGAAGCCAGGATAACCCCGGAGGGTTAGCAAGCCAGGATAACCCTGGAGGGTTAGCAAGCCAGGATAACCCCGGAGGGTTAGCAAGCCAGGAAAACCCTGGAGGGTTAGCAAGCCAGTAAAACCCTGGATGATTAGCAAGCCAGGATAACCCTGGAGGGTTACCAAGCCATGATAACCCTGGAGGGTTACCAAGATAACCCTGGAAGGTTACCAAGATAACCCTGGAGGGTTACCAAGCCAGGAAAACCCCTGGAGGGTTAGCAAGCCAGTAAAACCCTGGAGGGTTAGCAAGCCAGGATAACCCTGGAGGGTTACCAATCCATGATAACCCTGGAGGGTTACCAAGATAACCCTGGAGGGTTACCAAGATAACCCTGGAGGGTTACCAAGATAATCCTGGAGGGTTACCAAGATAACCCTGGAGGGTTACCAAGCCAGAATAACCCCGGAGGGTTAACAAGTCAGGATAACCCTGGAGGGTTAGCAAGCCAGGATAACCCTGGAGGGTTAGCAAGCCAGGATAACCCTGGAGGGTTAGCAAGCCAGGATAACCCTGGAGGGTTAGCAAGCCAGGATAACCCTGGAGGGTTAGCTCTCAGTAAGGCTGAATATAAATAACCTGTATAGATGAATAATATAGTTTACAATATAGTCTGCTAAAATATCAACTTATTAATATTCAAGAATTTTTGTGTGTTCACGTACTCTCAGAAGTCTGAGATTTAACAGTCTAGATTTGAGTGTACCAAGTCTGCCTTTTCTGTTAAACACTTCTTTCTTTGTACATATCCTTCCTCAGAATCCGTAGATCACATGAATACAGATCAATCGATGAATTTTTTTTTTATTATCCCTTCTATTGTGTAATCCCAGTGTTGAATCTCATTCTGAGTTGTGCTATATCATACCTTGTAATGCATTACAGTAAGTTACGTTCGCTTCCATTCCGACATTCTCCTGATGTATGCTATAATGTTCAATTGTGCACTTTGTCATTGTACAGAATCAGCCCAAGCCGTACGCCTGTTGTCTCTAGTTGCATTAGCTGTATGTCGGGACGACATACGTTAGCGTCGCCGAGCTCTCAGTAGTATCAGTTACTCAGTAGTACCAGTACCAGTTACCAGTAGTAGTGACTCACTACCAACCGTCTGTATGAATCACTTATTATTCACTGTTACAGCTGACCTTAGCATTGTTTAGTACGTTCGCTAACCATCCTGAGCCAGGATAACCCGAGGGTTAACCCAAAAAAGAAAAACCCAGTTAAAAACCAAAAAACCCTGGGGGTAAAAACCCAAAACCCGGGGGGGGTTTTCCCCCAAGCCTTCCCCAAAAAAAAACCCCCAAAAATAACCCAAACCAGATAACCCAATTCCCTTGGCCCATAAAAACCAAAAAGGGGGGACCGGTCCCGGGAAAAACCCAATGTATTTTGGGTTTAACAAAAACCCCTGGGGGGTTTACAAAACCAGGCATTTTTAGGTGGGTTTTCAAAAACCGCATTTTAGGGGTTTTTAAAACCCCGGGTTTAGGGGTCAAACCCGGAGTGTTAAAGGGGTTCCAAACCGGGAGGTTATGGGTCCAACAAGAAAGGGTTATGGGGTTTTTCACAAAACACCGGAGTTTTTATGGGGGTTTAAAAACCCTGTTTTTGGGTGTTTGTTACAAAAGCTGTTATTTTTTAAAAAAAAGGATTTTTGTGTTTTGTTCAAACAATCATTTTTGGTTTGGGTTCCAACCCAGGTGGTGGTTTTTCAAAACACCGGCATTTTGGGGTGTTCAAAAACCCAAGCGGTTTTTTTAAACCCCAGATGTTTTGGGGGTGTTCAACGGGTGTTCACAAACCCCGGATGTTAATGGGTTCGTTTTCCCAACACCACAGTGTTATGTTAAAAGGATTTGGGTTTTTACAAACACCAAGGCAGGTTTTGGGTTTACAAAATGTTTCCAACCCCAATTTAGGGGGTTCCTGTTACAAACCAAGGTTTTTTGTGGTGCTCCAACACAAACATTTATTTTTTCAGGTTACCCCCGGGATGTTTTTTGACAACCCCGGGTTTTTTTCAAAAAAGCGGGGGAAGGTGTTTTCCCCCTTAGTTTTTCGAAAACCCCAAAGGGTTTTTGGGGGTTTTTCAACACGTTTCAAAACCACGGGTTTAGGTTTCACAAACCCAAGGGGTTACAGGAACCAGGTATTTGGGTTAACCCGGGGGGTTTTAGGTTTGTTCCCCAAAAGGGTTAAAAACCCAGGAATTATGGGGTTCACAACAACGGGTTTTTGGGTGCAACCCAGTTTTGTTCACAAAAACCACATTTTTTTTCCAAAACCGGGTTTTGTGTTCCACACGGGGGTGTACACACCAGGATTATTTTTTGGTTAAAAAACACCAGGCAGGTTATTGGTGTTCAAAAAAAAGGGGTTTGTTTTCAAACACCAGGCGTTTATGGGTGGGTTCACAAAAAGGGGGGGGTTTTCACAACACCAGGCGTTTAGGGTGTTGTTTCAAAAAAGGGGTTATTGTGTAAAACACAGAATTTTTTTTAAAAAAAACATTTATGGGTTTAAAACGGGGTTAAAAAACCCCAGGAGGATTTTAAGGGTTTTACAAAAGGCGGTTTTATGGTTTTTTTGTTAAAAAGGAGTGTTTTTGGTGGTTTTTCCCCCCAATTGGGATTTGGTTAAAAAAGGGGTTATTTGTTTCAAACAAAGGTGTGGTTTGGGTTTCCCCCCAAAAGTTATTTAAAAAAAGGGGCAGGCGGTTTAGTGGTTAAAAACACCAAAAGGGAGGGTTAGGGTGTAAAAGTGTTGGGGGGTTTTTAGGTTTTTAAAGAAAGGGGTTTTGGTGTTGGAAAAAGGGGGTTTTGGTTGTTTTAAAAAGGGGTTTTAGGGGTTTCCCTTTTTAAAAAAGAAGTAGGTATTTTTAAAAAGGTATGGGTTGTAAAAGGGTTTCCCCCCGGGATTTTGTAGTGTTACAAAAAAGGGGTTTATGGTGTTACCAAGTGTTAAGAAAAGAGAGTTTTTAAAAAAGGGGGGGGTGTTTGGTGTTAAAGGTTTTAAAAAGGGTTTGGGTGTTTAAAGGTTTGGTTTAAGGATTGGGAATTATTTTTTTAAATTTTGTGGTGGTTATGTATAAATTTGTATAAGGAATTTTGGGTTAAAATAGGGGGTTGGTATTAATAATGGTTTGGAAACGGTTGTGGTTTTTGTTAAAATTGGGCTTTAAAGGGGCCCGTGTTTGGCGTTAAAAAATTTAATGTTTTTCATTCTTTTGCATTAAACACAAAATTATGAAGATAAGGGTTGAGGGGGGGTGGTTTTAGGGGTTTTTGGGGGTGGTGTGGGGTTTGGTGGAGGTTGGGTTTGGTATTGGGGGTAAAAGGTTGTGGTTGGTGGGGGGGTTTTTGGTTTTGTGTTTGTGGAATTTTGGTATTGGGGGGTTTGGTTTTTGGGGGGGTTTGTGTAGTGGGTGGTGGTTGTGATTGGTGGTGGTTGTGGTGGGGGGTTGTTATTTGGTGGTGGGTGGTTGTGGTTAGTGGTTTGGGGGGTTGGGGGTTGTGGAAAGGGTGGTTGGTTTGGGGGTGGGTTTTGTTTTTTGGTTTTTTTTTGGTATTTGGGGGTTGGGGTGGGGAATTGTGGGGTGGTTTGGTAGGGGTGGTGGGTGGTGGTTGTGGGGTGGTGGGGGTGGGGGTTGGGTGGTGTTTTGGTGGTGGTTTTTGTGGGAGGGGGGTGGGTTTAGGGTTTTTTGGGTTTGGGGGGGTTTGTGGTAGTGGTTGGTTTGGGTGTTGTGGGGGGTGGTTGGTGTTGTGGAGGTGGTGGTGGGTTGGGGTAGTGGGGTGGTGGGTTGTGGTGGGTGGTGGGTTTTTTGTGGTTGGGTGGTGGTTGTGGTGGGTGGGTTTTGTTGGGGGTGTGGGTGGTGTTTTTGGGGTTTGGGGTGTTGGGGGTTTTGTGTGGTGGTGGTTTGGGTTGGTGGGGGTTTGGTGGTTGGGTGTGGTTGGGGTTGGGTGGGGGTTTGTGGTGGGGGGTTTGGGGAGGGTGGTGGTTGGGGTAGTGGTGGGGGGGGGTTTTTGGGGGTGGGGGGGGGTTGGGGTAGTGGGGGGGGGGGGTGGGTTTTGGGGGGTGGGGGGGGGGGTTGGGGTGGGGGGGGGTGGTGTGTGGTGTGGGTTGGTGGGGTGGTTGGGGTGGTTGGGGGTTTGGGGTATGGGGGTTGGGTGGGGGGGGGGGGGGGTGGGGGTTTTGGGGGGGGGGGTGGGGTGGGGGGGGTGGTTGGGGGTGTGGGTGGGGGGGGGTGGGGGGGTTGGGTGGGGGGGGGGGGGGTGGGTGGGGTGGGGGGGTTGGGGGGGGGGGGGGGTGGGGGGGGGGGGGGGTTGGGGGGGTTGGGTGTGGTGGGGTGGGGGTGGTGGGGGTTTTGGTTGTGGGGGGGGGGGGTGGGGGGGGGGGGGTTTGGGTGGTTTTGGGGTTGGGTGGGGGGTTGGGGGTGGTGTTTTGGGGGGGTTTGGGTGGTTTGGGTGGTGGTGGTGGTGGGGGGGTGGTGGGGGTTGTGGTAGTGTGGGGGGGGTGTGGGGGGTGGGGGGGTTTTTGGGGGGGTGGGTGGGGGTGGGGGTGGGGGGGTTTGGTTGGGGGGGGGGGGGGGGGTGGGGGGTGGGTGGGGGGGGGTGGGTTTGGGTGGGTGGGTGGGGGTGGGGGGGGGGGTTTGGGGGTGGGGGGGGGGTGGGGGGGGGGGGGGGTGGGTGGGGTGTGGGGGGGGGGGTTGGGGGGGGGGGGGGGGGTGGGTGTGGGGGGGGTGGGGGGGGGGTGGGGGGGGGGTTGGGGTGGGGGGGGGGGGGTGTGGTGGGGGTGGGGGGGTTTGGGGGGGGGGGGGGGTGGTTTTGGGGGGGTGGTGGGTTGGGTTTTGGGTTGGGGGGGGGGGGGGGGGGGGGGGGGGGGTGGGGGGGTGGGGGGGGGTTTTGTTGGGGGGGGGGGGTGGGGGGGGGGGGGTGAGGGGGGGGGGGGGGTGGGGGGGGGGGGGTGGGGGGGGTGGGGTGTTGGGGGGGGGGTGGGGGGGGGGGGTGGGGGGGGGGGGGGGGGGTGGGGGGGGGGTGGGGGGGGGGGGGGGGGTGGGTGTTGTTTGGGTAAGGGTTGGGGAAGAAAAAATTGGGGAGAGGAGGGACAGCAGCAGTAAAAAGGGGGGGGGGGGGCCCCAAAAAAGGGTGGGCGCATGAGAGGCAGCACAGCATGAAAGCATAGTACAGGAGAAGCATAAAAAGTGGAGGCAGAAGCAGCACCAGCAGCAGCACAGGAAAAGCCGTAGTGGCAGCAGAGAGGCAGTAGTGAAGGCACAGTGACAAATACTGCGTGTCATGCTGGGGTCACAACACCGACAGTGCAAGCAAAAAACCCCCAGCCCCATATTATTTTTTTTTCCCCACCACTACTCCAGAGAGAAGGGCCACCTTTGGCCACTCACAGGAAGAGGGCCCCCAATGCCACTCAGAGGTGGCCCCATGGCCAAACGGGGGTAGGGGCCACCAAGGCCACTCACGGGGGTAGGGGAAGGGGCACCAGGGCCACTCACGGGAGGAAAGGGAAAGGGCCACCATGGCCACCAAGGGGTGGGGCCCCCACCATGGCCACTCAAGGGGAGAAAAGGGCCACCATGGCCACCAAGGGGGTATAGGAGGCCACCTGGCCTTTTGGCCAACGGAGCCCATCACGAAAATCGTTTTTTTTCATTATTTTTACGGTACATATTTATCAATTTGCATCTGATAAGTTTTAAAAGAAAGTGGGATCACCTTCTTTTAATTGGGTTAATTTTACTGAAAAAAATAAATAACCCCCTGAGAGTGGGCAGCGGGGGCGATGACCCCCGAGCACCTGCAAGGAATCCTGCAGTATCCTTCACACTCCTTGAGGGATCCCCCTTTTTTTCCCCCCTTTCCCAAACCCTCAACAGTAATGCGATCAAGACACTATCTTTGCTCACACCTCTCCTCCCCCCCTCCTCCCTGCTGCCTCCTGCTCCTCTCTGCTCCTCTCCTCCCCCTCCTCCTCCCCTCCTCCTCTTTCCCCGCTTTAAGAACCCCAAAACAAACCCAAGGACACACCCCCACCCCCACCGGAACCCCGGAAATAAAACCAGTTTTTTTCACACACGATTTAATCAAGTTTTTTAACAACGGGAAAAGAACCCCCCAGTAATGGGGCCGCTCACACTTTACGCCATGTCAAAAACAACCCCCTGCCAGGGGGAAAACACCCATGCCATGGGGAAACACCCCAAGCCGTGGGGAAAACAAACATTTAGTGCTTGTAAAAGTCCCCAGGTGAGCGGGGCCCCCACAAAACTTCCCCAGCTATAGGAACAACCCAGTCTCTCAATACTTTATAATCCGGGGGTTTGGGAAAAAGAAGTTTTTGGGGGGGGGGGTGAATTTTAACCTTTTTCGCAAATTTACAGCCTGGGGGTTTGCCACCAAAAACTTGTTGCCCCGGCCACAGGATGGATTGAAAATCACAACAAACCAGTCCACAGGGTAGAAAAGACACTGGGGGTTTAGTGCAGGTTTCACAGACACTGGGGGTGTTATGTCAGTGTAACACAGACACTGGGTGTTTTTGTCAGGTAAAAACAACCTGGTGGTGTTAGGTCAGTAAAAAAGAACAGGCAATTGAGTTTTTGAAAACAAACCTTTTTCATAACCAAATAGCTACCACACTATTATAAAACACTACCCTTACCCACCCCCACAACAAACCACATCACTAACATTAGCACTACCAAAACATCGCTGCCACTACCACCAAAATTACTACACCACTACAATACCGCACCATCAAAAACTATCAATTGCCTAAAACCAAACTTCCTTTTGCCACTACCACCATACAACTATCACCATACCATTACTACACCATCATCACTACCAACCACCGCTCTACCCCACCACACCCCCTACATAGAATTTAGGTATAACACCCTTTAATTCATGGGGGGATTTTCTTACCCCTTAATGTTACATTTCCCCCCATGGTGAAAGGGGGTTATTATCATGGGATGGTGATAGTATCATCATGGTGATGGGGGGGTTTTGGGGGGGATCATGGTGAAAATGGTGTACCATCAGGAGTGAGCCACCATGGTTTTGGGGGACAACAATTTTTGGTGGACCATCATAGTAGGGGACCACATGGGGGGTACCAACCCATTTTTTGGGGAGGTGGGACCATTTGGGGGGGAAAGTATTTTAGGTGACGGGGGGTAGTACAGGTGATGGATCATCACGGTCTGGGGTGCTGGGACCATCAGGGGTGGGGTACCATCATGAGGAACCACAAGTGGTGGACCACAGGGGTGGTTTACCAACACCATTAAGTTCAGTTGATGGTGGGGAACCATGGGATAGTAGAGGTTTATCATGGGGGATGGGTTACACATGGGGATGGTGGGGGCATTACATGGGGGTGGGGGGTGTGGAAACCCCATGGTGGTGGGCCCATCATGGGGATGGGAACTATCATGGGGATGGTGGGACACAGTTGAGGTGGGACCTCATAGTGAGGTACCCCCACGTGGGTACCTCATGGAAAGGGGGGACCACATAGTGGGTACCACATGGTGATGGGGTACCTCATAGGATGGCCCCTCAAGGGATGGGGTACCATCATATGGGATATCACATGGTGATGGGGTACCATCACAGGATGGGCCTCATGGGGGATGGGGTACCACAAGTGGTTTTACCTCAGGTTTATGGTGGACCATCAAAAGATGGTACCATCAGGTGATGGTGGTACCATCATAGGGGGGTATCAAGGGAGGTGGTACCTTTACAGTTTTTGGACCTCTTTGGTTGGGGAAAAGGAGGTGGCCATCATTTTGAGGTGGACCCTCACAAGGACCACATGGGATGGTGGGGACCATCACAGTGGTGGACCATCATGGAGTGGTGGGACCATCACAGTGGGTACCATCACCCGTGGGGGGTACCATCAGGGGAGGGGGTACCTCACAAATTGGTACCTCACGGTGATGGGGACCATCCCGGGGGGTACCACATGGTGACGGGGACCCAAAACAGTGGTGGACCTCACGTGTGGTACCATCATGGGGATGGTGGTACCCTCGTGGGGGATGGTGGTACCCCGGGTGAGGTGGGGACCATCGTGGGTGGTACCAACAGGAGTGGTTCTGACAGGCCTCCCCTGAAAACAATTAACCTCCAAACGTACTCTACTTGGGAGTCCACTTTTGGGAAGTTGCTCTGCCTACTTCCAACCATCAACCCCACCAAACCCCTCCATCCCACTCCACACCCAAATCCCCCCCCCACAAACCCCAAAAACGCTCCTACTAAAAATCCAAACCCCCCCCACCCCCACTAAAAAATTTAACCCCCCATACACCCCCCTCCCCCACTCCACTATTACCAACCTCTACCCCCTTCCCCCTATCTCCCAAAAACCTCCACCCCCCCACTCTCGCAAACCTCCACCCCCCTCCACTACCCCCCACCTCCACCTCCATACCCCACCCTCAACAGCACTCCACCAACCCCCCCCATCCCACTCCATTGGTGGGTAGTATGGTAACAGAGTAGTGGGGGCGTTTGGTGGGGTAAAGTTTGGGGGTTGTGGTTATGGTTTGGTTGTGTAGGATTGGGGGGCGGTGGTTGTGGTATTTTTGGTGGTGTGGGGTATAATTGGTAGTCTGGGTTTTGGTGGTGGGGGATGGGGGTGGGGGGTAGAGAGTGGGGGGTAAAGTGGAAAGTATGGTAGGGTGGAAGCGGGGGTGGTGGTAGTAGTAGTGGTGAAAGTGGTGTAGAAAGGGGGATGGCAGTGGTGGTGGAAGTATAGGGTTTTTTATGTGGGGGTAGAAGTGGGGGATCGTGGGGGTGTAGTACTGGGGGTATGGCCCACACTGGAGTTGCAGCAAAACCCTTTGGGAAACCCACACTTTTGGCAAGCCTGTCAAAAATTAAGAATGAAAAAAGGTTTGCAACAAAAACTATCCCAAGGTCAGGGCATTCCTACGAGGGAAAAGGCAAGGAAAACAACCTACAACCCTGGGGAAAGATAACGACAAAAATACTCAAAAGGATTTGTATAAATATTTGAAAACCGACAATTGAAGATTGGAAAAATGCAACATAGGGAATCTTTATTAGACACTTTTTTGCCACGCAGTGGCTTCTTCAGTCCAATACAAAGCAGGGGGTAAAAGAGGGGATTTGATAATCATCCCCAGCCTGGAATCAATTGTTCACCCAACATTTTTTCTACAAGATGATGGACTGAACATATCGATTCCAGGCTGAGGGGCGATTACCTCAAACTCTAAGTCATGCACCCACTAGGCTGCCTCCCGACCACAACCAGACCTAAGGGGTTTAAAAAGGTCAAAAAGGGCCCCCCCTTATACCTACCTTGGTTTCAACCAGACAAGACAGGAAGACTGCCAAAGCTGTAAACGATGTGGACACCGTGCAACAAATTTGGCATACTTTCCTTCACTGCGCTCGTTTACGGCCACTGTAAAGTGTAAATCTGTACAAAGTTATAATGACTGAAAACCAGCCTGTTTTCGCAAAGGGAAAAATAATTAAGTTTGCCTTTGGGCCCATCGGTAGCGCATCGCCCACACTGAGGACGGGTTTGAATCTCCCCCAGTAGGGTGGAAAACATTTGGGCCTGTTTCCATAAGACACCTACTGTCCCTTTCACCCACAGTTTAAAATGGCACCTTGGTTTATCGACTGGTGGGTCGCATCCTGGGGCAAAACTCCTAAAATTGTCCGAAATGCTCACAAACAACGCTTTTTATATAGATATACCTGATTCACTAGGACTGAAACCTTGTACATGACTTGAGAAATAAAAATATTATTATTATTATTAATTATTTTTATTATTATTTATTTTTTATTGCTGTCTTTCCTTGTTCCCAGGGTAATCGCATTAAAGGCCAGTTTTGCAGGGCCTACCTACACAAAATTCCACCATGGGGCATCCCTATTTATAAGTCATTTCCGGGGACAAAAAAAAAGAGCCTCCTCATCACAGTCCCTCCTAACAACACAGGCTAGTTGGTAGTTTATTAGTTTAAGCCTTTGACCACTCCAGGTGATTAATTAAATCACCCTGGATGGTTTTACTAGGCTTTTAAAAGTTTCGTGTAACCTGTCCCCACATCAAGGATTTATTAGCCCTAAATCGTTTATTTAAAATAAAACTCGTGTTGTTAAGAGATACACACCTCTCAATGTACATACACTGAGAGGGGTTTTTTTAAACTGTGTATATAATCAGAGATACACACCCCTCAATGTACTACACTGAAAACCACCTCTCACTGTACATACACTATAACCCCCCTCTGTACACAACCTTGACTCTCAACAAAAGGGTGTCCTCCTATTTATTTCCCTGAACTTTTCCACGGGGAATTTTTATGGGGCTGTTTTTCAGGTAAATGTTAATACAACTCCCTCTGTTTTTTTTTATAGCAAAGCTCAGCCAGGGGGATAATAAGCAAGGCTTACCTCACAGCAATGTTTACATTATGCATTTTTTTTAAATTTAAAATACCAGTAATTCGACTTTAGTTCGATCAGCCGAACTGTCAGCATCAAATTTGACATTAAGCTTGATGACATCAAAAAAAATTTATATTTTACACATTTATCTTTTTAAAAAACCCACAATTTCACGAGTGCCGTCAAGACGTATGTTAAACCCTTCATCAGGATATTCATAATTTAATTTGTGATTTAAAATTGGGAAAAAGAGTCGCCCCAATACCCAAACCCGTTCAGGGCTATCCTGGGGAATATTGCGAAATTAAAATAGGTTGGTAAACGCAGCCCCCAGGGATTACTACCGTCCGCCAATGTGAATCGGAAACCTGACCATTCAAAAATATGTCGCAAGGGTGATGGGCTGACACATCGTCTTCACACCTACTTCTGCTAACTCTTTTGCACTCGCTGAAAAAGCCATGGAAAAGGGGAAACGTTTTTGGAAAAAGATACCTACTGTTGTTTTATACTCTCATCAATCAATGTGAACATGTGCTGGTTTTCCGGGTTTTAAACACCGACCACTCCGGTTTCATCAAACTAAGTTTTTTATCTTCAAAATGGGAAAACAACAGGAAAATTCACTAGATCTTGGAGAACACCGTTGTCCTGCTGGTGAAAACAAAGAAACTTTAGCTAGGATGCTTTGGGGAACACCGTTTTTCCCGCTGGTGGAAGAAAAAAAGAGAAACTTTAGCAGGATGCTTGGAAACACCCGTTGTCCTGCGTGGAAGACAACAGGGGAAACTTAGCTAGGGGCTTGGGAACACTGTTGTCCCGCTGGTGGAAAACAACAAGAAAACTTCAGCAGGGGTATTTGGGGAACCGTTGTCCCCCCTGGGAAACAACAAGAGAAACTTCAGCTGGGTGCTGAGAAAACCGTTTCCTCTGGTGGAAGACACAAGAGAAACTTTCAGCTAGGAGCTTGAGAACACCCTTACCTGCTGGGGAAACAACAAAAGAAACTCGCTAGGATGCTTGGGGAACACCGTTATCCTGCGCTCTGTATTCTTACATGGGTGCAAACACCGGGCGTGTTACCTTAAGCCCCTCCTTTACTGTTTACCGGCAGTAAAGGCACCCGGATTTAGCCGACTGGGGTGGAAACGCACCTGGGCAAAATTAAACCCAATTTGCCCCAAATGCTCTCTAACAAGGGGGTTTCTTTCTATACACAATGTCATTGATTCACTATGTATGTATAAGTTTTTATTATGTACTTGTAGAAATGAAAATTTTTTATTAATTATTATTTTATTATTGTTATTGTTTTGTTTAAAAATTTCAAGCTTTTGGTTTTTTCACTCAGATCCAGATTTTTAAATTTCTACAGGTGAACACCTATTTTTCCCCAGTCTGTGAAGCATTGTTCCCAACCTCTGGGCCGTTAGACAGTACTGGGGGTCGGGTTTAAATAATTCTGGGGGGCCGTAAGATAATACTGGGATCCTAAAGATCTTGCAAAATCCCAAAACCGTTTTCCATTAACTTTTTTAAAACCCATTTATTTTAATTTTCCTCTCACTTGCTCTTCTTTCAAAAGAGAAATAAAACGAAAAAAAAACAGTTTTTTTGTTTTTAATAAATTTGGGGGTTGATAGACAGACTTTTTTAAAAATCTGGGGGCCCTGGGGGAAAAAATTTAAAAAAAAAGGGGGCACTGGAATAGCGGGGGTACTATACTGGGACGGGGTTGTTCGTACGGGGTCAAGCCGTCCCGCCGTGTGTTCGGTTCTCGATCACCATTGTAACGCACTCGACGGTGGATCTTCAAGGGCCCTCATTCAGAACCATGGCCCGCGGCCGGTGGACAAAGTTGGTGACTTCACAGGTGTGTGAGGTGTGGTCGCCATCATACACTTCGTACACAAATCGTTTGCACGCATATTTGAATGGTCAAAAAAATTTAATGATAATGATAAATATTATATGAACATCAAGTACGAAAATAATGTTAATTATATATTTATATTGAGCCATATATTATTTCCTGAAGGACACATAGGACCCCGCGCAATAAGTCACCGCTGCTTTGATATAAAGGAATTTAAAATGTCTAGACTTACACACATGTTGTGCTGAGGTTATTCGCCATGTTATAGTTAATGTAACAAACTCGTTATGGCATTTACTATATTGTTCAGTTAAAAATGTTACTAGACTAATTTACAAATTTTAATATTATATATTACAATTTATATTAATTTACAAATGTATATAGTATATTTATACACATGTTATATTAATTTAAATGTTATAGTTAATTAACACATGTTATAGTTAATTTACAAAGATGGAAATACACAATGTACTAGGAATTAACACTTGTTACTAGTTATTGTATGGAGTTAATTACACATTATGGTAATTTACACACATGTTACTAGTTAATTTACACACATGTTACTAGGTAATTTACACACATGTTACTAGGTAATTTACACACATGTTACTAGGTAATTTACACACATGTTACTAGGTAATTTACACACATGTTACTATGTATATAAGTTTGTGTAACTGTATTTATGTGTACCTATGCCTAAATAAATTTACTTAATAATAATAATCATCTGTACATGTACAAGGTATACAGACCACAGTGACATCAATGACATACTACTATATAGAAAGCCCCTTATTATGCAGAGTATTTAGGACAAATTAGATCAATTTTGTCCCAGGATGCGACCCACACCAGTCAGGTAACACCCAGGTGAACATGGACAGCAGGTGTCTTAAGGAAACACGTCCTAATGTTCTCACCCGTACCGGGGATCGACCCCCGGACCTCAGTGTGTGAAGTGAGTGCGCGACCAACCGAGCTACGGAACGTCTTACTTATTCTACAAATATATGTGAGTCTCCATATATATTTTCAGTTAAATGTTTTAACTGATAATGAATTTTTACTATAAAAAGACTTTTAATTAGTTTACCAGAGCGTGTTTTAAATACTGTACATGTGTCCTGTCCAGTGAACAAGTCTTGAACATTCATGTGTCCTGTCCAGTGAACAAGTCTTGAACATTCATGTGTCCTGTCCAGTGAACAAGTCTTGAATATTCATGTGTCCTGTCCAGTGAACAAGTCTTGAACATTCATGTGTCCTGTCCAGTGAACAAGTCTTGAACATTCATGTGTCCTGTCCAGTGAACAAGTCTTGAACATTCATGTGTCCTGTCCAGTGAACAAGTCTTGAACATTCATGTGTCCTGTCCAGTGAACAAGTCTTGAATATTCATGTGTCCTGTCCAGTGAACAAGTCTTGAACATTCATGTGTCCTGTCCAGTGAACAAGTCTTGAAAATTCATATATCTCTGTCAAATATACAACTACATCCTCGAGCTGAGAAGACGGTAATGTGTGTGTGGTCAGTGTATCTGTCAAGCCTGGCTTGCTTTACCTCTAACAGCAATGTTATTTCCTCTGGAATCCTCAGTTCATCCAACACGTTGAGACTAAGAGCAGTACCGATAGGCCTATAGTGTAGCCACAAACTGGTGCAATCATGCCTAGTAAAGGAAGTTTTAGCCATAATCAAGAATATTGACTTTTTTCTCGAAACCAGCCAAGAGGCACTGTGCCAGACCATTGTTAGTTGACAGCGCAATATATACCAGCAAGAACCGTCTGCCTGCAGTTACTTAACAAGTCGTTAAGAAGTGTCAAGTTCACAGCTGTCAGGGGATAGGTTAATAATTCACTAGCCTCACTTTATGTAAAGTTGTGTTAGCCCAATGTAACGTTGCTAGCCTAATGTAACACTGTTAGCCTAATGTAACATTGTGCTAGCCTAATGTAACATTGTGCTAGCCTAATGTAACACTGTTAGCCTAATGTAACATTGTGCTAGCCTAATGTAACACTGTGCTAGCCTAATGTAACACTGTTAGCCTAATGTAACATTGTGCTAGCTTAATGTAACACTGTGCTAGCCTAATGTAACACTGTTAGCCTAATGTAACATTGTGCTAGCTTAATGTAACACTGTGCTAGCCTAATGTAACATTGTGCTAGCTTAATGTAACACTGTGCTAGCCTAATGTAACATTGTGCTACCCTAATGTAACATTGTGCTAGCCTAATGTAACATTGTGCTAGCTTAATGTAGCACTGTGCTACCCTAATGTAACATTGTGCTAGCCTAATGTAACACTGTGCTAGCCTAATGTAACATTGTGCTAGCCTAATGTAAGATTGTGCTAGTCTAATGTAAGATTGTGCTAGCCTAATGTAACACTGTGCTAGCCTAATGTAAGATTGTGCTAGCCTAATGTAACACTGTGCTAGCCTAATGTAACATTGTGCTAGCTTAATGTAACATTGTACTAGCCTAATGTAACACTGTTAGCCTAATGTAACATTGTGCTAGCCTAATGTAAGATTGTGCTAGCCTAATGTAACACTGTGCTAGCCTAATGTAACACTGTGCTAGCCTAATGTAACACTGTGCTAGCCTAATGTAAGATTGTGCTAGCCTAATGTAACACTGTGCTAGCCTAATGTAACATTGTGCTAGCTTAATGTAACATTGTACTAGCCTAATGTAACATTGTTAGCCTAATGTAACATTGTGCTAGCTTAATATAACACTGTTAGCCTAATGTAACATTGTGCTAGCCTAATGTAACACTGTGCTAGCCTAATGTAACACTGTTAGCCTAATGTAACACTGTGCTAGCCTAATGTAACACTGTGCTAGCCTAATGTAACATTGTGCTAGCCTAATGTAACACTGTGCTAGCCTAATGTAACATTGTGCTAGCCTAATGTAACATTGTGCTAGCCTAATGTAACACTGTTAGCCTAATGTAACATTGTGTTAGCCTAATGTAACACTGTGCTAGCCTAATGTAACATTGTGCTAGCCTAATGTAACACTGTTAGCCTAATGTAACATTGTGTTAGCCTAATGTAACACTGTGCTAGCCTAATGTAACACTGTTAGCCTAATGTAACATTGTACTAGCCTAATGTAACATTGTACTAGCTTAATGTAACATTGCACTAGCCTAATGTAACATTGTTAGCCTAATGTAACACTGTGCTAGCCTAATGTAACACTGTTAGCCTAATGTAACACTGTTAGCCTAATGTAACATTGTACTAGCCTAATGTAACATTGTTAGCCTAATGTAACACTGTGCTAGCCTAATGTAACATTGTACTAGCCTAATGTAACATTGTTAGCCTAATGTAACACTGGGCTAGCCTAATGTAACATTGTACTAGCCTAAAGTAACACTGTTAGCCTAATGTAACACTGTGCTAGCCTAATGTAACATTGTGCTAGCCTAATGTAACATTGTGCTAGCCTAATGTAACACTGTGCTAGCCTAATGTAACATTGTGCTAGCCTAATGTAACACTGTGCTAGCCTAATGTACCACTGTGCTAGCCTAATGTAACACTGTGCTACCCTAATGTAACATTGTGCTATCCTAATGTAACATTGTGCTAGCCTAATGTAACACTGTGCTAGCCTAATGTAACACTGTGCTAGCCTAATGTAACATTGTGCTAGCCTAATGTAACACTGTGCTAGCCTACACTGTGCTAGCCTAATGTAACACTGTGCTAGCCTAATGTAACACTGTTAGCCTAATGTAACACTGCGCTAGCCTAATGTAACATTGTGCTAGCCTAATGTAACACTGTTAGCCTAATGTAACATTGTGCTAGCCTAATGTAACATTGTGCTAGCCTAATGTAACATTGTGCTAGCCTAATGTAACACTGTTAGCCTAATGTAACATTATTCTAGCCTAATGTAACACTGTGCTAGCCTAATGTAACACTGTGCTAGCCTAATGTAACACTGTTAGCCTAATGTAACATTATTCTAGCCTAATGTAACATTGTGCTAGCCTAATGTAACACTGTGCTAGCCTAATGTAACATTGTGCTAGCCTAATGTAACATTGTGCTAGCTTAATGTAACATTGTACTAGCCTAATGTAACATTGTTAGCCTAATGTAACACTGTGCTAGCCTAATGTAACACTGTTAGCCTAATGTAACATAGTGCTAGCCTAATGTAACATTGTGCTAGCCTAATGTAACATTGTGCTAGCCTAATGTAACACTGTTAGCCTAATGTAACATTATTCTAGCCTAATGTAACACTGTGCTAGCCTAATGTAACACTGTGCTAGCCTAATGTAACACTGTGCTAGCCTAATGTAACATTGTGCTAGCCTAATGTAACACTGTGCTAGCCTAATGTAACATTGTGCTAGCCTAATGTAACATTGTACTAGCTTAATGTAACATTGTGCTAGCCTAATGTAACACTGTGCTAGCCTAATGTAACATTGTACTAGCTTAATGTAACACTGTTAGCCTAATGTAACATTGTACTAGCTTAATGTAACATTGTGCTAGCCTAATGTAGCACTGTGCTAGCCTAATGTAACATTGTACTAGCCTAATGTAACACTGTTAGCCTAATGTAACATTGTGCTAGCCTAATGTAACATTGTGCTAGCCTAATGTAACACTGTGCTAGCCTAATGTAACATTGTGCTAGCCTAATGTAACATTGTGCTAGCCTAATGTAACACTGTGCTAGCCTAATGTAACATTGTACTAGCCTAATGTAACATTGTTCTAGCCTAATGTAACACTGTGCTAGACTAATGTAACACTGTGCTAGCCTAATGTAACACTGTACTAGCCTAATGTAACACTGTACTAGCCTAATGTAACACTGTACTAGCCTAATGTAACACTGTACTAGCCTAATGTAACACTGTACTAGTCTAATGTAACATTGTGCTAGCCTAATGTAACATTGTACTAGCCTAATGTAACATTGTGCTCTCCTAATGTAACATTGTACTAGCCTAATGTAACATTGTACTAGCCAATGTAACATTGTACTAGCCTAATGTAACGCTAGAGCTAGAGAGTACTGTGCTAGCGGCCGACTGAACCATCCACCACACCAACATGGTCACTTCTACCATCCACCACACCAACATGGTCACTTCTACCATCCACCACACCAACATGGCCACTTCTACCATCCATCACACCAACATGGTCACTTCTACCATCCATCACACCAACATGGTCACTTCTACCATCCACCACACCAACATGGTCACTTCTACCATCCACCACACCAACATGGCCACTTCTACCATCCATCACACCAACATGGCCACTTCTACCATCCATCACACCAACATGGTCACTTCTACCATCCATCACACCAACATGGTCACTTCTACCATCCATCACACCAACATGGTCACTTCTACCATCCATCACACCAACATGGTCACTTCTACCATCCATCACACCAACATGGTCACTTCTACTATCCACCACACCAACATGGTCACTTCTACCATCCACCACACCAACATGGTCACTTCTACCATCCACCACACCAACATGTTCACTTCTACCATCCATCACACCAACATGGCCACTTCTACCATCCATCACACCAACATGGCCACTTCTACCATCCATCACACCAACATGGTCACTTCTACCATCCATCACACCAACATGGTCACTTTGTCATGTAGGGGGGGGGGTAATGATTGAATAGGATATAAGGGGAATATGGGAGTAAGGGATTATGTAGGCAGGGGAGAGGCTTGCGAGGTGGTAGGAGTGAGATGATTAGCTGAGGTAGGTAGGTAATGACAGGTCAGTGGTGACCACCACAACACTCTCATTAACTCTACAATACTCACTAACATATGCCTCGCCCACTCTTCGCTCATATATAAACATAATAAAATATAAGAAATATGAATAGCAAGTAACAGGGACAGTGAATATTACTATTCTACTCAAACACAGTTTATTATTAAGTCCTTGTACAATAATATATTCGGGAACAGGAGTACATCATTGGTTTAGATAAATGGGATTGTACACATAAGCAGTGAGACAGGGAACACAATCAACTTGACCAAAATGAATATAACTTACAATATAGTTCAGAGGACAGTTCATCACAGGAACTAAGCCACAGGTCCCAAGACCTACACAGCACGAGTACTGCACCAAGCCAGTACTCTGCCCAGTGTCTCCAACAGTCTCCTCCAGAGACTTCAGCAGCCTTCTCCCGAGCCCTGCACCCCAGCAGCAGCTCCGCTCGAAGTCCCTGCTCAGGAGCTCTGCATCCCAGCAGCAGCTCCGCTCGAATCTCTGCTCAGAGCTCTGCACCCAGGCCAGAGCTCTGCCCGAATCTCCGATCTTTGCTCTTCCTTGGGCTTTTATGGTGATCCAAGCACCCTCCACAACCACGTGTTGCGACCTGACGCCGAGCTCTGACGCTGTTAAGAACAAAAGACCTCAGACGTGGGCGTGGCTACAGACGTCTGCCAAGGCAAGGTGTGACCATATAATTGGTTAAATTAGGTCTCCCCAGAGACCTCACAAGCCCAGCTGGACTACATCCATCCCCCTTTCTCCCCCAGTTTAAAATATCTGAGAACTAGGACAATTTGTCCTAGTTATTAGACTATTTTAATCCTAACCCCTTAAATCTATTACAATACAAAGACAAAATTATACATAATACAAAATTATTCAATTACATATTTTCCCTCAACCTCCTCAACTACCACAAGGCAGCATAATCAGTACGCCTGGCAGTTGGCCAGCATAATAGTCGCTCTCTGGTGCAAAGCCTCCTTACCCGTTATTCTCCTTAAACCTAAATATCGGGCTCCAGTGCCTTCCCTTACTTCTACTAGAAATGCACTAGCCAATGCTAGTCACCCTCGCACGTTAACCATTGGGCCAAACCTCTCTAGGCTTCTATGGCGTGGAAAACTGCTCCAACGGGTTGCATTCTTTCAAGTAACTGCAAACTGGACCACTTCACGACCACCAGGTCGCATTTTCGGCACACTTCCACATGCACACCACTACAACATCTGAAAATCGAGACAGGGCAGGCATCGCAGCTAAGACCCTCCATTATCCTATGCCACTACTAGGATTCACTGGCCTCATAAAAACAAGGCGGCCCTAATCACTGGACCGTTTTCAAGGTCACCTTATTTCACACAGGTAACACTAAGACTTCTGGCAAGTCAAAGTAGGCTGGGGACATCTCACACTCTTAATTGCTCTCATGGCTGGCAGGGCATCCCCGCATACCTGTCGCACAGGTCGACCAGCAAGGCAGGACACACCTCCATGCCGCCCTTGAAAGCAGGCTGGTCCCAGCAGCTGGAGTCCATCTCCGCGGCTCACGTCCTTCCACATCTCGAGGATGGCAAACTCCTTCATAGTAGATTCTCCTGTCCTGGCACACCAGCCAGAATCCCTCACACACCACTGCAGCATCACCGCCATCTCCTCTTGAGCTAGGCAGCATCGCAGCATCACAGCACGGCCACAGCATATCCATCATCACAGCACGGCCGTATCACAGCAGCACATAGCACGGCCGTATCACAGCAGCACACAGCACGGCCACAGCATCGCAGCACGGTTACAGCATCGCAGCACGGTCCCAGCATCACAGCACGGCCGCAGCGTCTCAACATCACAGCACGGCCGCAGCATCTCAACATCACAGCAGCACACAGCACGGCCACAGCATTGCAGCACGGCTACAGCATCTCAGCACGGCCACAGCATAGCAGCACGGCTACAGCATCTCAGCAGCATCACAGCACGGCCACAGCATAGCAGACAGCATCACAGCACGGCCACAGCATAGCAGACATCATCACAGCAGCCGACATCAGCAGTAGCAGGCAATGGTCAGTTGCTCGGGGTGAGGTGAGGTCACTTCAGGTCATCAACAGTAGGTGCGGTCACCCATCCCTGGCAACTGCGGGTAACTGGCGGTCCGTGGGTGATGGTCACAGAGGCTGGGTGACGCAGACAGACACCCATACACTGGATGACAGACCAGGGCAGCAATACATCTACTGGGGCACATCAGCTGGGTGACTGGGCATATCAGCTGGGTGACTGGGCACATCAGGTGGACAGCAATTATAGGCAACTCTTCAATGGGTGACAGTTGTGGGTAAGTCTTCCAAGGCGGGCTGGGTGACTTCTCATTCCTCTGTAAATATTCAATTTCGGCCAGTAATTGCTTCCCCGAAAAGTCTCACCCAAATACTGATATTCTCCACCATTTATCTCAAACCAACAACAACTCCACCAAATATATTATTACACCCAAACAATTATTTAGACCCACCGTCAAAAAAGGACAGTTAAGGTTACTAGGATTATAATATCATACAGATATTCACTTTAGATTTTACACACAAGAAAAAAAAAAGTGGTAGCAAATGGTAGCATAACAAGTATAACCGAGCAGTCAAAATAAGGCACATGGGACTGGTTCCTACTATAAAAATAATAAGAACCACCACCGCTTAGACACCATGTCATGTAGGGGGGTGATGATTAGGGGAATATGGGGGTAAGCGGGGGGAGTCAGTAGGTAGGGGACAGGCGAGGTGGTAGGAGTGAGGTAGGTAGATAATGTAAGGTCACTGGTGACTACAACTTCACCTCTCATTACTCTACCCACCACACTACACTCCCTCTCACTACATGAAATAAAATAATGAATAAAATAGCAAATAACGTGGACCGTGAATATTACTATTCTACTCAAACACAGTTTATTATTAAGTCCTTGTACAATAATATATTCGGGAACAGGAGTACATCATTGGTTTAGATAAATGGGATTGTACACATAAGCAGTGAGACAGGGAACACAATCAACTTGACCAAAATGAATATAACTTACAATATAGTTCAGAGGACAGTTCATCACAGGAACTAAGCCACAGGTCCCAAGACCTACACAGCACGAGTACTGCACCAAGCCAGTACTCTGCCCAGTGTCTCCAACAGTCTCCTCCAGAGACTTCAGCAGCCTTCTCCCGAGCCCTGCACCCCAGCAGCAGCTCCGCTCGAAGTCCCTGCTCAGGAGCTCTGCATCCCAGCAGCAGCTCCGCTCGAATCTCTGCTCAGAGCTCTGCACCCAGGCCAGAGCTCTGCCCGAATCTCCCGATCATGCTCTTCCTTGGGCTTTTATGGTGATCCAAGCACCCTCCACAACCACGTGTTGCGACCTGACGCCGAGCTCTGACGCTGTTAAGAACAAAAGACCTCAGACGTGGGCGTGGCTACAGACGTCTGCCAAGGCAAGGTGTGACCATATAATTGGTTAAATTAGGTCTCCCCAGAGACCTCACAAGCCCAGCTGGACTACATCACAACTTCTACCATCCATCACACCAACATGGTCACTTCTACCATCCATCACACCAACATGGTCACTTCTACCATCCATCATACCAACATGGTCACTTCTACCATCCACACCAACATGGCCACTTCTACCATCCACCACACCAACATGATCACTTCTACCATCCACCACACCAACATGGTCACTTCTACCATCCATCACACCAACATGGCCACTTCTACCATCCATCACACCAACATGGTCACTTCTACCATCCATCACACCAACATGGCCACTTCTACCATCCATCACACCAACATGGCCACTTCTACCATCCACCACACCAACATGGTCACTTCTACCATCCATCACACCAACATGGTCACTTCTACCATCCACCACACCAACATGGTCACTTCTACCATCCATCACACCAACATGGTCACTTCTACCATCCATCACATCAACATGGTCACTTCTACCATCCACCACACCAACATGGTCACTTCTACCATCCATCACACCAACATGGCCACTTCTACCATCCACCACACCAACATGGTCACTTCTACCATCCACCACACCAACATGGTCACTTCTACCATCCATCACACCAACATGGTCACTTCTACCATCCATCACACCAACATGGCCACTTCTACCATCCACCACACCAACATGGTCACTTCTACCATCCACCACACCAACATGGCCACTTCTACCATCCATCACACCAACATGGTCACTTCTACCATCCACCACACCAACATGGCCACTTCTACCATCCATCACACCAACATGGTCACTTCTACCGTCCAAGGAAGCTGCGTCACTGCTCAGGTGGAAGGTTGATGGGTCCAGGAACTAGAGCTGGCCTCTACTCCCTTAGAGCAAACCCGATTTCGTCCCATTTCCAAATGTATTCCACGGCCCTGACGGGTTTAGCCTTTCCCCATATAAATAACAATAATAATAATAATGCGTAATGGTAATAATAATAATAATAGTAATAATTATAATATAATAATAATAATAATAATAATAATAATAATAATTTAATAATAATAATAATAATAATAATAATAATAATAATAATAATAATAATAATTTAATAATAATAATAATAATAATAATAATAATATAATAATTTAATAATAATAATAATAATAATAATAATAATATTTAATAATAATAACTATGAGAAATTATACGGTATATTTTACAATGTCCCGGATTATTTCACCTCCATAATTGTGAAAAAATTTTGGCACATCAAACAGTTTACACTTACTGATATTGATGCTCCTGAGAGTCAAGTGGGACTTTAAGGTCACCAGGTCACAATATCTCTCCATGTCCACCCTGTCAGGTCACCAAGTCACAATAATATCCGACCCTCTCAGGTCACGAGGTCACAATAATATCCCACCCTCTCAGGTCACCAGGTCACAATAATATCCCACCTCAGGTCACCAGGTCACAATAATATCCGACCCTCTCAGGTCACCAGGTCACAATAATATCCGACCCTCTCAGGTCACCAGGTCACAATAATATCCGACCCTCTCAGGTCACCAGGTCACAATAATATCCGACCCTCTCAGGTCACCAGGTCACAATAATATCCGACCCTCTCAGGTCACCAGGTCACAATAATATCCCCCCTTTCAGGTCACCAGGTCACAATAATATTCCACCTCAGGTCACCAGGTCACAATAATATTCCACCTCAGGTCACCAGGTCACAATAATATCCCACCTCAGGTCACCAGGTAACAATAATATCCCACCTCAGGTCACCAGGTCACAGTAATATCCCACCCTCTCAGGTCACCAGGTCACAATAATATCCCACCTTCTCAGGTCACGAGGTCACAATAATATCCCACCCTCTCAGGTCACCAGGTCACAATAATATCCCACCCTCTCAGGTCACAATAATATCCCACCTCAGGTCACCAGGTCACAATAATATGCCACCTCAGGTCACCAGGTCACAATAATATGCCACCTCAGGTCACCAGGTCACAATAATATGCCACCTCAGATCACAGGTCACAATAATATCCCACCTCAGGTCACCAGGTCACAATAATATCCCACCCTCTCAGGTCACCAGGTCACAATAATATCCCACCTCAGGTCACAATAATATCCCACCTCAGGTCACCAGGTCACAATAATATCCCACCCTCTCAGGTCACCAGGTCACAATAATATGCCACCTCAGGTCACCAGGTCACAATAATATGCCACCTCAGGTCACCATGTCACAATAATATCCCACCTCAGGTACCGGGTACAATAATATCCCACCTCAGGTCACCAGGTCACAATAATATCCCACCTCAGGTCACCAGGTCACAATAATATCCCACCCTCTCAGGTCACCAGGTCACAATAATATCCCACCTCAGGTCACCAGGTCACAATAATATGCCACCTCAGGTCACCAGGTCACAATAATATCCCACCTCAGGTCACCAGGTCACAATAATATCCCACCCTCTCAGGTCACCAGGTCACAATAATATGCCACCTCAGGTCACCAGGTCACAATAATATCCCACCTCAGGTCACCAGGTCACAATAATATCCCACCCTCTCAGGTCACAATAATATCCCACCCTCTCAGGTCACCAAGTCACAATAATATCCCACCTCAGGTCACCAGGTCACAATAATATCCCACCTCAGGTCACCAGGTAACAATATCCCACCTCAGGTCACCAGGTCACAATAATATCCCACCTCAGGTCACCAGGTCACAATAATATCCCACCTCAGGTCACCAGGTCACAATAATATCCCACCTCAGGTCACAGGTCAAAATAATACCCCCACTCAGGGCCCCAAGGTCCCAAAAATATCCCCCCCTCTCAGGTCCCCAGGTCACAATAATATCCACCCTCTCAGGTCACCAGGTCACAATAATATCCCACCCTCTCAGGTCACCAGGTCACAATATCCCACCCTCTCAGGTCACAATAATATGCCACCTCAGGTCACCAGGTCACAATATGCCACCTCAGGTCACCAGGTCACAATAATATCCCACCCTCTCAGGTCACCAGGTCACAATAATATCCCACCCTCTCAGGTCACCAGGTCACAATAATATCCCACCCTCTCAGGTCACCAGGTCACAATAATATCCCACCCTCTCAGGTCACCAGGTCACAATAATATCCCACCCTCTCAGGTCACCAGGTCACAATAATATCCCACCCTCTCAGGTCACCAGGTCACAATAATATCCCACCCTCTCAGGTCACCAGGTCAATAATTATCCCACCCTCTCGGGGTCACCAGGTCACAATAATATCCCACCCTCTCAGGTCACCAGGTCACAATAATATCCCACCCTCTCAGGTCACCAGGTCACAATAATATCCCACCTCAGGTCACAATATGCCACCTCAGGTCACCAGGTCACAATATGCCACCTCAGGTCACCAGGTCACAATAATATCCCACCTCAGGTCACCAGGTCACAATAATATGCCACCTCAGGTCACCAGCTCACAATATGCCACCTCAGGTCACCAGGTCACAATAATATCCCACCCTCTCAGGTCACCAGGTCACAATAATATCCCACCTCAGGTCACCAGGTCACAATATGCCACCTCAGGTCACCAGGTCACAATAATATCCCACCCTCTCAGGTCACCAGGTCACAATAATATCCCACCCTGTCAGGTCACCAGGTCACAATAATATGCCACCTCAGGTCACCAGGTCTCATACGTCTGGACCTTCAATAATTACAACACATAGTCCTCAAAATTACTTACAAACTTCATGCCAGTAACATCTGTGGACGGTACATTAGGTAATATCAATTACTTGACCTGAGTAATTTGCTTGGGTAATTTTACGTAAATATAAATGAATTACATTAAAAAGTATAAAGATTTCAATATAATTGACCAAATTAAGATTTGGCGTCATATCCTAACTTCTCCCTGGAAGGTGAACATTATGTGTGCTGTCAACCTCATCAATTTCTGACAATATCGCTTCTATTACACAGTTGATTTCACTGGAAGATTTGGCCGATTTCCAAATATCCTGAGAAAGCCGACACTACCTCTGAAGACGGCTGGCTACTCGGGCATTACACCCGATTCAGTTTTCCTTTTATGACCTCTCCCCTGGGGTCAAATAGGCGAGACAAGCAGTCAACCTCCCACACCCGTGTCACCACCATTCCTTACCCTCCACACAACCCTCCACCCAAACACAACCCTCCCCCACACAACCCTCCCAAAACACAACCCTCCCCTACACAACCCTCCCCACAAACCCCCACACACAACCCTCCCCACACACAACCCTCCCCACACAACCCCCCCCCACAACCCCACACAAACCCTCCCCCACACACACCCTCCCCCCCACACAAAACCCTCCCCCACACAAAACCCCCCCAACACAACCCTCCCCAACACAACCCTCCCCCACACAACCCTACCCCCCACACACAACCCTCCCCCCCGCAACCCCCCCCACGCAACCATCCCCCACACAACCCTCCCCCACACACAACCCTCCCCGCACACAACCCTCCCCCACACACAACCCTCCCCCCCACAACCCTCCCCCCCACACAACCTCCCCCAACACAACCCCCCCCACACACAACCCCTCCCCACACACACCCTCCCTCCTCCCCAAACAACCCTCCCCCACGCAACCCTCCCCCCACACACAACCCTCCCCCACACACAACCCTCCCCCACACACAACCCTCCCCCCCACACACCCTCCATCCCCCCACACACAAAACCCTCCCCCCCGCAACCCTCCCCCCCACACAACCCTCCCCACACACAAAACCCCCCCTCCCCACAAACCCTCCCCCACACAACCCTCCCCCACACACAAACCCTCCCCCACACACACCCTCCCTCCCTCACACACAACCCTCCCCCACACAAACCCTCCCCACAACAACCCTCCCACACACAACCCCCCCACACAAACCCCACCCCCACACACAACCCTCCCCCACGCAAACCCCCCCCCACACACAACCCTCCCCCCACACAACCCCCCCCCACACACAACCCTCCCCCCCCACACAACCCTCCCCCACACACAATGATATTAAAAAATTATGATGATAATAATTAATAATTAATAATAATAAAAATAATATAATTACAATAGTAATAATAATAATAATAATAATAATAATAATAATAATATTTAAATTTCAATAGTAATAATAATATAATAATAATAATAATAATTATTATTATTATTATAATAATAATAAAAATAATAATAATAATAAAAATAATAATAATAAAAATAATAATAATTTTTAATAATAATAATAATAATAATAAAAATAATAACACAACAATAATAATAATAATAATAATAATAACAAAAATAATAATATAATAATATAATATAATAAAAATAATAATAATAATAATTAAATTATGATAATAATAATTATTTAAAAATATAATAATAATAATAATAATTATAATTATACAACCCTGAACTAGAAGCCTTAAGATATTTGTTATGAACATTAATACAACAGTAACAACAATAGTAACAACAACAGTAACAACAATAGTAACAACAACAGTAACAACAATAGTAACAACAACAGTAACAACAACAGTAACAACAATAGTAACAACAATAGTAACAACAACAGTAACAACAACAGTAACAACAATAGTAACAACAACAGTAACAACAACAGTAACAACAACAGTAACAACAACAGTAACAACAATAGTAACAACAACAGTAACAACAATAGTAACAACAACAGTAACAACAACAAGTAACAACAATAGTAACAACAACAGTAACAACAATAGTAACAACAAAACAGTAACAACAATAGTAACAACAATAGTAACAACAAGAGTAACAACAATAGTAACAACAATAGTAACAACAATAGTAACAACAACAGTAACAACAATAGTAACAACAATAGTTAACAACAATAGTAACAACAACAGTAACAACAATAGTAAACACAATAGTAACAACAATAGTAACAACAACAGTAACAACAACAGTAACAACAATAGTAACAACAACAGTAACAACAATAGTAACAACAATAGTAACAACAATAGTAACAACAACAGTAACAACAACAGTAACAACAATAGTAACAAACATAGTAACAACAATAGTAACAATAATATGTAAACAACAACAATAGTAACAACAATAGTAACAACAATAGTAGCAACAATAGTAACAACAACAGTAACAACAACAGTAACAACAATAGTAACAACAACAATAGTAACAACAACAGTAACAACAATAGTAACAACAATAGTAACAATAACAGTAACAACAACAGTAACAACAATAGTAACAACAATAGTAACAATAGTAACAACAATAGTAACAACAATAGTAACAACAACAGTAACAACAATAGTAACAACAACAGTAACAACAATAGTAACAACAACAGTAACAACAATAGTAACAACAATAGTAACAACAACAGTAACAACAATAGTAACAACAATAGTAACAACAATAGTAACAACAACAGTAACAACAATAGTAACAACAATAGTAACAACAATAGTAACAACAACAGTAACAACAATAGTAACAACAATAGTAACAACAATAGTAACAACAACAGTAACAACAACAGTAACAACAATAGTAACAACAACAGTAACAACAATAGTAACAACAATAGTAACAACAATAGTAACAACAACAGTAACAACAACAGTAACACATGTAACAAATAGTAACAACAATAGTAACAAACAATAGTAAACAACAACTATATAGTAACAACAATAGTAACAACAATAGTAGCAAACAATAGTAACAACAACAGTAACAACAACAGTAACAACATAGTAACAACAACAATAGTAACAACAACGTAACAACAATAGTAACAACAATAGTAACAATAACAGTAACAACAACAGTAACAACAATAGTAAACAACAATAGTAACAATGTACAACAATAGTAACAACAGTAGTAACAACAACAGTAACAACAACAGTAACAACAATAGTAACAACAATAGTAACAACAGTAGTAACAACAATAGTAACAACAACAGTAACAACAATAGTAACAACAGTAGTAACAACAACAGTAACAACAGTAGTAACAACAATAGTAACAACAGTAGTAACAACAATAGTAACAACAACAGTAACAACAACAGTAACAACAATAGTAACAACAATAGTAACAACAACAGTAACAACAACAGTAAAACAACAGTAACAACAAATAGTAACAACAATAGTAACAACAATAGTAACAACACAGTAACAACAACAGTAACAACAACAGTAACAACAATAGTAACAACAATAGTAACAACAATAGTAACAACATAGTAACACAACAGTAACAACAATAGTAACAACAACAGTAACAACAACAGTAACAACAATAGTAACAACAATAGTAACAACAACAGTAACAACAATAGTAACAACAACAGTAACAACAACAGTAACAACAATAGTAACAACAATAGTAACAACAATAGTAACAACAATAGTAACAACAATAGTAACAACAATAGTAAACAACAACAGTAACAACAATAGTAACAACAATAGTAAAACAATAGTAACAACAACAGTAACAACAACAGTAACAACATATAGTAACATACAATAGTAACAACAATAGTAACAACAATGTAATAACAACAGTAACAACAATAGTAACAACAATAGTAACAACAATAGTAACAACAATAGTAACAAAACAGTACAACAATAGTAACAACAATAGTAACAACAATAGTAACAACAATAGTACAAACAATAGTAACAACAATAGTAACAACAACAGTAACAACAATAGTAACAACAACAGTAACAACAATAGTAACATAGTAAACAACATAGTAAAACAATAGTAACACAACAGTAACAACAATAGTAACAAACAATAGTAACAACAATAGTAACAACAATAGTAACAACAACAGTAACAACAATAGTAACAACAATAGTAACAAACATTAGTAACAAACAAGAGTAACACATAGTACCAACAATAGTAAACAACAATAGTAACAACAACAGTAACAACAATAGTAACAACATAGTAACAACAATAGTAACAACATAGTAACAAACAATAGTAACAACAAACAGTACAACAATAGTAAACAACAATAGTAACAACCAATAGTAACAATAATAGTAACAACAATAGTAACAACAACAGTAACAACAATAGTAACAACAATAGTAACAACAATAGTAACAACAATAGTAACAACAATAGTAACAACAACAGTAACAACAATAGTAACAACAATAGTATCAACAATAGTAACAACAATAGTAACAACAATAGTAACAACAATAGTAACAACAATAGCAACAACAATAGTAACAACAATAAGTAACAACAATAGTAACAACAACAGTAACAACAATTAGTAACAACAACAGTAACAACAATAGTAACAACAATAGTAACAACAATAGTAACAACATAGTAACAACAATAGTAACAAACAACAGTAACAACAATAGTAACAACAATAGTAACAACAACAGTAACAACAATAGTAACACAATAGTAACAACAATAGAACAACAATAGTAACAACAATAGTAACAACAACAGTAACAACAACAGTAACAACAATAGTAACAACAACAGTAACAACAACAGTCAACAATGTAACAACAATAGTAACACAATAGTAACAACAACAGTAACAAAATAGTAACAACAACAGTAACAACAATAGTAACACAACAGTAACAACAACAGTAACAACAATAGTAACAACATAGTACAACACAGTACAACAATATAACAACAATAGTAAACAATAGTAACAACAACAGTAACACATAGTAACAACAATAGTAACAACAACAGTAACAACAATAGTAACAACAATAGTAACAACAACAGTAACAACAATAGTACAACAATAGTAAAACAACAGTAACAACGTAACAACAATAGTAACAACAATAGTAACAACATAGAAAACAACAGTAACAACAACAGTAACAACAACAGTAACAACAATAGTAACAACATAGTACAACAATAGTAACAACAACAGTAACAACAACAGTAGCAACAATAGTAACAACAACAGTAACAACAACAGTAACAACATAGTAACAACAATGTAACAACAACAGTAACAACACAGTACAAAATAGTAACAACATAGTACAACAACAGTAACAACAACAGTAACAACAACAGTAACACAACAGTAACAAAACAGTAACAACAACAGTAACAACAACAGTAACAACAATAGTAACAACAATAGTAACAACAACAGTAACAACAACAGTAACAACAACAGTAACAACAATAGTAACAACAACAGTAACAACAACAGTAACAACAACAGTAACAACAACAGTAACAACAACAGTAACAACAATAGTAACAACAATAGTAACAACAACAGTAACAACAACAGTAACAACAGTAATACAACCCTGAACTAGAAGCTTTAAGATATTTGTTATGAACAATAATACAAGAGACAATTACGTCGATGTTTTATTAAACAGCAAAAAATATTAATGTTTCATTCTTTGTGGGGTTTAGAAAGACATGAGAAAACACTATGACATATTAGAAAACGTTTCGGTCCTGGGACCTTGATGAAGGTCCCAAGACCGAAACGTTTTCTAATACGTTCTAGTGTTTACTCACATGTCCGTCTAAACCAATATGTGGGTATCTATTATCAAGGTTCATACCCCAGCCCCCCTCCCCCCTCCCCTGGGTATGTTTATACTTGTGTTAATATTATTATTCTTCAGTCTTGAGAATGTGAGAGGTAACTGATGAAGGTGTGAGAGGTAACTGATGAAGGTGTGAGGGGTAACTGATGAAGGTGTGAGAGGTAACTGATGAAGGTGTGAGAGGTAACTGATGAAGGTGTGAGAGGTAACTGATGAAGGTGTGAGAGGTAACTGATGAAGGTGTGAGAGGTAACTGATGAAGGTGTGTAGGGGTAACTGATGAAGGTGTGAGGGGTAACTGATGAAGGTGTGAGAGGTAACTGATGAAGGTGTGAGAGGTAACTGATGAAGGTGTGAGGGGTAACTGATGAAGGTGTGAGAGGTAACTGATGAAGGTGTGAGGGGTAACTGATGAAGGGTGTGAGAGGTAACTGATGAAGGTGTGAGAGGTAACTGATGAAGGTGTGAGGGGTAACTGATGAAGGTGTGAGAGGTAACTGATGAAGGTGTGAGAGGTAACTGATGAAGGTGTGAGGGGTAACTGATGAAGGTGTGAGGGGTAACTGATGAAGGTGTGAGAGGTAACTGATGAAGGTGTGAGAGGTAACTGATAAGGTGTGAGGGTAACTGATGAAGGTGTGAGATGGTAACTGATGAAGGTGTGAGAGGTAACTGATGAAGGTGTAGGGGTAACTGTGAAGGTGTGAGGGGTAACTGATGAAGGTGTGAGGTAACTGATGAAAGGTGTGAGAGGTAACTGATGAAGGTGTGAGGGTAACTGATGAAGGTGTGAGGGTAACTGATGAAGGTGTGAGAGGTAACTGATGAAGGTGTGAGAGGTAACTGATGAAAGTGGAGGGGTAACTGATGAAGGTGTGAGAGGTAACTGATGAGTGTGAGGGTAACTGATGAAGGTGTGAGAGGTAACTGATGAAGGTGTGAGAGGTAACTGATGAAGTGTGAGGGGTAACTGATGAAGGTGTGAGAGGTAACTGATGAAGGTGTGAGAGGTAACTGATGAAGGTGTGAGGGGTAACTGATGAAGGTGTGAGGGGTAACTGATGAAGGTGTGAGAGGTAACTGATGAAGGTGTGAGAGGTAACTGATGAAGGTGTGAGGGGTACTGATGAAGGTGTGAAGGTAACTGATGAAGGTGTGAGAGGTAACTGATGAAGGTGTGAGGGGTAACTGATGAAGGTGTGAGAGGTAACTGATGAAGGTGTGAGAGGTAACTGATGAAGGTGTGGGGGTAACTGATGAAGGTGTGAGGGGTAACTGATGAAGGTGTGAGGGGTAACTGATGAAGGTGTGAGGGTAACTGATGAAGGTGTGAGAGGTAACTGATGAAGGTGTGAGGGGTAAACTGATGAAGGTGTGAGAGGTAACTGATAAAGGTTGTGGGGTAACTGATGAAGGTGTGAGAGGTAACTGATGAAGGTGTGAGGGGTAACTGATGAAGGTTGTGAGAGGTAACTGATGAAGGTGTGAGAGGTAACTGATGAAGGTGTGAGAGGTAACTGATGAAGGTGTGAGGGGTAACTGATGAAGGTGTGAGGGGTAACTGATGAAGGTGTGAGAGGTAACTGATGAAGGTGTGAGGGGTAACTGATGAAGGTGTGAGGGGTAACTGATGAAGGTGTGAGGGGTAACTGATGGTGTGAGAGGTAACTGATGAAGGTGTGAGGGGTAACTGATGAAGGTGTGAGAGGTAACTGATGAAGGTGTGAGGGGTAACTGATGAAGGTGTGAGAGGTAACTGATGAAGGTGTGAGGGGTAACTGATGAAGGTGTGAGAGGTAACTGATGAAGGTGTGAGAGGTAACTGATGAAGGTGTGAGAGGTAACTGATGAAGGTGTGAGGGGTAAACTGATGAAGGTGTGAGGGTAACTGATGAAGGTGTGAGAGGTAACTGATGAAGGGTGAGGGGGTAACTGATGAAGGTGTGAGGGGTAACTGATGAAGGTGTGAGAGGTAACTGATGAAGGTGTGAGAGGTAACTGATGAAGGTGTGAGAGGTAACGATGAAGGTGTGAGGGGTAACTGATGAAGGTGTGAGAGGTAACTGATGAAGGTGTGAGGGGTAAACTGAAAGAAGGTGTGAGAGGTAACTGATGAAGGTGTGAGAGGTAACTGATGAAGGTGTGAGAGGTAACTGATGAAGGAGTGAGAGGTAACTTGATGAAGGTGTGAGGGGTAACTGATGAAGGTGTGAGGGTAACTGATGAAGGTGTGAGAGGTAACTGATGAAGGTGTGAGAGGTAACTGATGAAGGGGTGAGGGGTAACTGATGAAGGTGTGAGGGGTAACTGATGAAGGTGTGAGAGGTAACTGATGAAGTGTGAGAGGTAACTGATGAAGGTGTGAGGGGTAACTGATGAAGGTGTGAGGGGTAACTGATGAGGTGTGAGAGGTAACTGATGAAGGTGTGAGAGGTAACTGATGAAGGTGTGAGGGGTAACTGATGAAGGTGTGAGGGTAACTGATGAAGGTGTGAGAGGTAACTGATGAAGGTGTGAGGGGTAACTGATGAAGGTGTGAGAGGTAACTGATGAAGGTGTGAGGGGTAACTGATGAAGGTGTGAGGGGTAACTGATGAAGGTGTGAGAGGTAACTGATGAAGGTGTGAGGGGTAACTGATGAAGGTTGTGAGGGGTAACGATGAAGGTGTGAGGGGTAACTGATGAAGGTGTGAGGGGTAACTGATGAAGGTGTGAGAGGTAACTGATGAAGGTGTGAGGGGTAACTGATGAAGGTGTGAGGGGTAACTGATGAAGGTGTGAGGGGTAACTGATGAAGGTGTGAGGGGTAACTGATGAAGGTGTGAGAGGTAACTGATGAAGGTGTGAGGGGTAACTGATGAAGGTGTGAGAGGTAACTGATGAAGGTGTGAGGGGTAACTGATGAAGGTGTAAGGGGTAACTGATGAAGGTGTGAGGGGTAACTGATGAAGGTGTGAGGGGTAACTGAAACATCTCTGTCATCTTTCATCTGAATAAGAGCAAACGAGAAGTGCCGCACACATACGTCATGTATTTAGAACAAGCCACATAGGGATGGAGATCTTCAGCTCTGGATCTTTCGTACTCTTGTGCGTCGTCAGAAGCTATGCAGTGTTACAAGACAGCACCATATACGAGGGAAAATTTTCTGAGGCAAGGCAGAAGGTATCAATGGTGGCTTATGTTATTCTGTAACCCGGGCCTCCACTGCCTTGTCTCAAAGAATTTCCCCTCCTGTCTGTTGCTGTCTTGCAACACTGCATAGCTCCTGTCGACGAACGACAGTGTGAAATATCTAGAGCTAAAAAAATTTTCCCTTTCCCCCGTGGCCTTTTCTTTGGGATTGTTAAGATTGGAAAAGTTTGCGATTTTTACTGCATTCGGTTATCCCCATACACAGCAGTTTCACCGTGCTTAATGCTTCCCGAATGAAAAGGGTCAAGAGGCTGAACCCCCATTTTGGAAAAAAAAGGGAGCTTAGGGGTACTTTTTTCGTGTCCACTATCACCCAGTCCCCTAATGGAACTACCAAAATTGGGGAGACATGCGGGGGAAAATTCCCCAGTTTTGGGATCTGTCCCCCTAACACTGCAACGGGGCCCAGAAACCTTTACAAAAACAGACACGGGAACATACACAAAACTCTCTCTCAAAACCCAAAAAATTTTTTGCCCGTTTAAAAAAAGTTGTGGTTTTTTAAAAAGTTTTTTAATCACCCCCCTTTCCCAATTTTTCAGTTCGTCCCGCTGGGGGACCTACTGGGCCACACTTTGTCAGTGGTCGCCAGCTGGGAACCTACTGGGGCCACACTTTTTTTTGGGGTTTTTCCAGCCGGAAAACCTACTGGTCCACAAAATTTTTCATTTTTCGTCCCCCAGGAAGACTCACTGGTCAAAATACAAACCCTTTTCAGTGGTCCCTCCCGCAGAGGACTCACTAGTCTACTATACCTTGGGCCGTAGTCGTTTCCCAACCCTGGAGAAATCACTGGTCTATAAAAACCTTGTCAGTGGTCGGGCCACAGGGGGACTCACTGGTCTACAAAAACCTTGTCATTTTTCGCCCCCAAAAGGGAGCCCCACCGGTCTAAATACAACCCCGTCAGGGGTCTCCCCGCGGGGGAAATCACTGGTCAAATACCCCCATGTCCCGGGGGTCGTCCACAGGGAGACCACTGGCTACAAAACCTTGTCCCGTGGTCGTCCCCAAAAGACTCACTGGTCTACTACCAAACCTTTTTCAGGGGTCGTCCAGCAGAGACTCACTGGTCTAACCCCACACCTTTCAGTGGGCGTCCAACATGGAGACTCACTGGGGGCCATTCCCCCTTGCAGGGTTTGCCAGCAGAAACTCACTGGTCCCCCTACACCTTTTTTATTTGGGCGTTTCCCAAAAGGGAGACTCCCTGGGCTACTACAAACCCTTTTCAGTGGCCCTCCAACAGGGAGACTCACTGGTCTACAAAAACCTTGTCAGTGGTCGTCCAAAAGGGAGACTCACTTGGGCCCACTACACCTCGTCAAGGGGGTCTCCAGCAGGGGGGACTCACTTTTCTACCCACAAAACCCTTTTCAGTGGTCGGCCAGGGAGGGAGACGCACTGGTCTACTACACCTTGGGGCCCGTGGCGTCCCAAAAGGGGAGACTCACTGGTCTTTCTACACCCCCTTCAGTGGTTTGTCCAAAAGGGGGGACCCCACTGGCTACTACAAACCCTTTCAGTGGTCGGTTTCCCAAAAGGGAGACTCATTTTCTACTTCACCCCTTTTCATGGTCCGGGCCCCAAAAGGGAACTCCTGCCCAAAAACAACCTTGTCATGGTCGTCCAACAGGGGGACTCACTGGTCTAAATACACCTTGGGCAGTGGGGCGTTTCCAAAAAAGGGAGACTCCCTGGTCTTTCAACACCTCCCTCATTTTGGGCGTTTCCCCAGGGAGAAATCACTGTTCTATACACCTTTTTCAGTGGTCGCCAGCATGGAGACTCCCCTGGCTACCCACACCTTGCCCCGTGGGCGCCAACAGGGAAACCAAAAGGTCTACTAAAAACCTCGTCAGGGGTCGTCAAAAAAAGGGGGACTCACTGGGCTACTACACCTTTTTCCCGTGGTCGGCCAAAAAGGGAACCAAATGGGCTACTACCCCCTTGTCAGGGGGTCGTCCCAAAAGGGGGACTCAAATAGTCTACTAAAACCTTTTCAGTGGTTCCCCCCCAAAAGGGGGGACTCACTGGTCCAAAATAAAAACCTTTGTCATGGTCGTCCAACAGGGGAGACTCACTGGGGCTACTACACCTTTTCTTGGTCGGCCAAAAAGGGGGGACCAAAAAGGGGCTACCCACACCTCTCAGTGGTCGTCCAGCAGGGAGACCCCACTGGTCAACTACAACCCTTGTTTAGTGGTTTCGTCCAACAGGGCCCCACGTCTACTTTCACCTTGTCAGTGGGCGTCCAACAGGGAGACTCACCCGGGGGCTACAAAAACCTTTTCAGTGGTCCGGGCCCCAAAAGGGAGACCACTGGCAACTACACCTTGTCCCTTTGGGCGTCCCCAAAAGGGAAATTTACTAGTTTTACACACCTTTTCAGTGGTCGTCCACGGGGGGACTCACTGGTCAACTAAAACCTTGCAGTGGTCGTCCAACAAGGGGGACTCACTGGTCAAATACAACCTTGTCATTGGGCGTTTCCCAAAAGGGAAAAACTTCCCCTAGTCTACTACAAACCTTGTCCCGGGCGTCCAAAAAAGGAACTCACTGGTCACCTTTCACCTTGTCGGTTTGGGGTTATGGTTTTTGTTTTTTTTGTGTGGTTTTGTCCAACAGGGGGACTTTACTTCTACTACACCTTGTCAATTTGGGCTCCAAAAAGGGGGACTCACGTCTACTACACCTTTTCAGTGGCCCCCCCAACAGGGGGACTCACTGTCTAAATACACCTTGCAGTGGTTTGTCCAACAGGGGGACTCACTGGGCCCACTACACCTTGTCAGTGGTCGGCCAAAAGGGGGACTACTGGGCCTTTCTACACCAGTCAGGGCGTCCAACAGGGAGACTCACTGGTCCCAAATACACCTTGTCATTTGGGCCCCCAACAGGAGACTCACTGTCTACTACCAAAACCCGTAGTGGGCGTCCAAAAAGGGAGAAATCACTGGGCACTACAAACCCTTTTCAGTGGGTCGTCCAACAGGGAGACTCACTGGTCTACCACACCTTGTCAGTGGTCTCCAACAGGGAGACTCACCCGGGCTACAAAACCCCCCTCAGTTGGGCGTCCCAAAAGGGGGACTCACTGGGCTACTAAACCTTTTCAAGGGGCGTCCAACAGGGAGAAACCCACTTCTACTAAAAAACCTTGTCATTTGGCGTCCAACAGGGAAACTCACTGGGGCTACTACACCTTGTCGTGGTCGTCCAACAGGGGACTCACTGGGCAACTACACCTTGTCATTTTCGTCCACAAAGGGGGAAATCACTTGGGCACTACAACCCTTTTTCAGTGGTCGTCCAACAGGGAGACTCACTGGTCTACTACACCTTGTCAGTGGTCGTCCAACAGGGAGACTCACTGGTCTACTACACCTTGTCAGTGGTCGTCCAACAGGGAGACTCACTGGTCTACTACACCTTGTCAGTGGTCGTCCAACAGGGAGACTCACTGGGCTACTCAAACCCTTTTAGTGGTCCCTCCACAGGGGGGGGCTTTACTGGTCTAAATAAAAAACTTGCATTTTAGGGCGTCCAACAGGGGGAATCACTGGGGCTACTACACCTTTTCCCGGGGGTCGTCCAACAGGAGGGGAAATCCCCGGTCAAATAAAACCTTGTCAGTGGTCGTCCCAAAAAGGGGGACTCCCGGTTTTTACACACCTTGTCAAATGGTCGTCCAAAAGGGAGGGCTCACTGGTCTACCCACAAACCTTTTCAGTGGGCGTCCAACAGGGAGACTCACGGTCTATTTCACCTTGTCAGGGGGTCGTCCCAAAAGGGGACCACTGGTCCAAAAAACCCTTTTCCCTTTGGGGTTTTCCCAAAAGGGAGACCACTGGGCTACTACAAAAATTGTCCCGTGGTTTGGCCAACAGGGGGACTCACTGGGCCCAATACAAAAATTTTCAGTGGGCGTCCAAAAGGGGGACCCCCCTGGGCTACTACAACACCTTGTCATGGGCGTCCAAAAGGGGACTCCCGGTCTACCACAAACCCTTTTAGTGGGCTCCAACAGGGAGCTCACTGGTCCAAATACACCTTGTCAGTGGTTTGTCCAACAGGGAGACTCACTGGGCTACTAACACCTTTTTCATGGTCCCTCCAACAGGGAGACTCACTGGCTACTACAAACCCTTTTCATGGGGCGTCCAACAGGGGGGACCACTGGTCTACTACAAACCTTGGTTTATGGGCGTTTCCCAAAAGGGAACTCACTGGTCCCAAAACACCTTGTCAGGGGGGCCCCCAAAAAGGGAAACTCACTGGGCTACTACACCTTGTCGTGGTCGTCCAACAGGGAAAACTCAATGGTCTACACACCCCTTTTCATGGTTGGTTTGCCAACAGGGAACTCCCCTGGTCCCACTACAAAACCCCTTTTCATGGTCGGGCCAACCCGGGAGACTCACTTGGCTAACTACAAAAACCCTTTTTCAGTGGTCTCCCCAAAAGGGGGACTCACTGGGCCAACTACACCTTGTCATGGTCGTCCAACAGGGAGAAATCACTGGGCTACTACACCTTTGGGCAGTGGTCGGCCAACAGGGGGACTCAAATTGGGCTACAAAACCTTGTCATTTGGGCGTCCAAAAAGGGAGACTCACTGGTCTACTAACCTTGTCAGTGGGCTCCAAAAGGGGGCCCCACTGGCCCACTACACCTTGTCAGTGGTCGTCCAAAAAGGGAGAAATCACTGGTCTACTACAAACCCTTTTCCCGTGGTCGTCCAACCCGGGAGACTCACGGGCTACTACACCTTGTCATGGTTTGTCCCAAAAGGGGGAAAACCAAATGGTCTAAATACACCTTTTTCATTTTCGGCCAAAAAGGGAGCCCCTGGTTTTTAACCCACACCTTGTCAGTGGGGCCCTTCCCAAAAGGGGGACCACGGTCTAAATACACCTTTTCCCTGGGGCGGGCCAAAAGGGGAGACCACTGGTCTACTAACCTTGTCAAGGGGCGTCCAACAGGGGGACCCCACTTTTTCCCACACAAAACCTTTTTCAGTGGTCGTCCAACAGGGGGACTCACTGGGCCCAAATACAAACCCTTTTCAGTGGTCGTCCAACAGGGGGACTCACTGGGCAACTACACCTTTCAAATGGTCCCCCAACAGGGGGACTCACGGTCTACTCACCTTTTCAGTGGGCGTCCAACAGGGAGACTCACTGGTTTTACTACAACCCCTTGGGCGTGGTCGTCCAACAGGGAGACTCCTGGGCTACTACACCTTTTTCAGTGGTCGTCCCCCCGGGAACTCAATGGCTACTACAAACCCTTTTCCCGTGGCGTCCCAAAAAGGGAACTCAATGGTCTACCCTACAAACCCTTTTCAGTGGTCGTCCAACGGGAACCACTGGGCTACTACACCTTTGGGCAGTGGGCGTCCAACAAGGGGGGGCTCCTGGTCTACTACAAACCCTTTTCAGTGGGGCGTCCAACAGGAACTCACTGGGCCCCACTACACCTTTTCCCGTGGGTTTTCCAACCCCAAAAGGGGGGGACTCACTGGTCTACTACACTTGTCCCGTGGTCGTCCAACAGGGGGACCCACCGGGCTACCCACACCTTGTCAGTGGGCGTCCAACAGGGGGATCCCTGGTCCAAATACAAACCCTTTTCCCGTGGGTCGTCCAACAAAGGGAACCCCACTGGGACTACACCTTGGGCATGGTCGTCCCAAAAAGGGAGACTCACCCTTTTTCACACCTTTTCATGGTTTTGTCCAACAGGGGGACTTTACTGGGCTACTAAAAACCTTTTCATTTGGGCGTCCAACAGGGAGACTCACTGGGGGTACTACACCTTGTCATTGGGCCCTCCAAAAAGGGGGGGACTTTACTTCTACTACACCTTGTCATTGGGCGTCCAACAGGGGAGACTCACTGGGCTACTACACCCTTGGGCATGGTCCCTCCAAAAGGGAGACTCACGGGCTACTACACCCTTTTCGTGGGCGGGCCAACAGGGAACTCACTGGTCTCCACACCTTGTCGGGTCGTCCCAAAAGGGGAAATCACGGCTAAAAAACAACCCCTTTTCATGGTCGTCCAAAGGGAGACTCACTGGGCTACTACACCTTTTCAGTGGTCGTTCCCAACCCGGGAGACTCACTGGCAAATACACCTTTCATGGTCGTCCAAAAAGGGGGACCCCCACTGGTCCCACTACAAACCCTTTTCAGTGGTCGCCCCAAAAGGGGGGACCCTCCCTGGTCTACTTAAAACCTTTTCAGTGGCCCTCCAACAGGGAGCTCACTGGTTTTACTACCCCCTTGTCATTTGGGCGTCCAACAGGGAAAACTCAAATGGTCTACTCACCTTTTCCCTTGGGCGTCCAACAGGGGGACTCACTGGTCCCCACTCAAACCTTTTCTGTTCCCTCCAACAGGGGGACTCACTGGGGTACCCACACCTTGTCAAATGGCGTCCAACAGGGGGACTCACTTGGGCTAAAAACACCTTTCAGTGGTCGTCCCAAAAGGGAGAAATCACGGTCCCACCCAAAACCTTGTCAGGGGTCGGGCCAACAGGGAGAACCCCACTGGGCTACTACAAACCCTTTTCAGTGGCCCTCCAACAGGGAACTCATGGTCTACTTCCCCCTTTTCAGTGGTCGTCCAACAGGGAAAAAACTCACTGGTCCAAATACAAACCCTTTTCAGTGGTCGTCCAACAGGGGGACTCCTGGGCTACTACACCCTTGGGCAGTGTTTGTCCCAAAAGGGAAAGGGGCTCACTGGTCTACCCACAAACCCTTTTATGGTTTGTCCAACAGGGGGGACTCCCTTTGGCTACACACCTTGTTTATTTGGGCGTCCAACAGGGGGAAATCACTGGTCTACTACACCCGGGTTTAGTGGGCCCTCCCAAAAAGGGGGAATCACTGGTCTACTTCACCCCTTTTCAGTGGTCGCCAAAAGGAGACCCACTTGGGGCTCTTTCACCTTGTCAGTGGGGCGTCCCCCCAAAAGGGAGACTCACTGGGGAAAAAAACACCCCCGGAGAGGTGGGAAAAAGGGGGGGTAAAAAGGAAGGGGAAATGTGGAAAGGGGGGAAAAGAGAGGAAAAAATAAATTAAGGGGGAGAAAAGGGGGGTAGAGAGGGGGGAAAAAGAGGGGGCGAAGTAAGATGGAGGGAGCAAAAAGAGGGAGGAAGTAGAGAGGGAAAGGGGAAAATTAAGGGGGGAGGAATTTGAAAATGGAGGGAGCAGAGAGGGAGGGGAAATAAGGGGAGGGGGGGAGCCCGAGAGGGAGGAAGTAGAGTGGAGGGAGCAAAAAGGGAGGAATAAAGGGTGGGGGAGCAGGAAAAGGGGAGAAGTAGAGTGGAGGGAGCAAGAGGGAAAGGGAAATTTGAGAAGGAGGGGGCAGAGAGGGGGAAATAGAGTTAGGGAGCAGGGGAGGGAAAGGGAAATAAGATGGGGGGGAGCAAAAGGGGGGAAAAGGGAAGGGGGAAAGAGGGGAAAAGGAAAAATAAAGAGGGAAAGCAGAGAGGGAGGGAAATAAGAGGGGGGGAGCAGAGAGGGAGGAAAAAGAGAGGGGGGGAAACAAGAGGGGGGAAGTAGAAAAAGGGGGGGGAGCAGAGAGGGAGGAAGTAGAGAGGGGGGGAGCAGAGAGGGAGGAAGTAAGAGGAGGGGAAAAGAGTGGGGGAAGTAGAAAGGAGGGGGCAGAAAAGGGGGAAAAAAAAAGTAAAAGATGGAGGGAGCAGAGAGGGGGGAAAAAAAAGATGGAGGGAACAGGGGAGGGGGGGAAAATAAGATGGAGGGGAGCAGAGAGGGAGGAAGTAGAGATGGGGGGAACCAAAAGGGGAAGTAGAGAGGAGGGAAGGGGGAAGGGAGGAAAGTAGAGATGGGGGGGAGAGGAGGGGGAGGAAATAAGATGGGGGGGGAAAAAGAGGGGGAAGTAGAGAAGAGGAGGGGAGAAAAGGGGGGGAAAAAGAGGGGGGAAGGGAGAGAAGGAGGGAGAGAGGGTTTTAGGGGGCAGAGAGGGAGGAATAAAGATGGAGGGGAAACAAAAAAGATGGAGGGGAAAGAGAGGGAGGAAGTAGAGAGGGGGAGCAGAGAGGGGGGGAGAGGGGGAGGGAAGGAAAGGAGGAAAAAATGGGGGGAGCAGGAGGGGGGGAATAGAGATGGAGGGAGCAAGAAGGGAGGAAAATAGAGATGGGAGGGAGGGAGAAAGGGGGGAAGTAAAAAAGGAGGGGGCAAGAGGGAGGAAGTAAAAGAAGGAGGTGAGAGGGGAGGAATAGAGATGGAGGGGAAAAAAGGAGAAAAGAGGGGAGGGGGAAAAAGAGGGTGGAAAAAGGGGGGCAGGTGGGAGGAAATTTAAAATGGAGGGGCAGAGAGGAGGAAGTAGAGATTTGGGGGGAGCAGGGGAAAAAAGGAAGTTTGAGATGGGGGGGAGGGGAAAAAGGGAGGGAAATAGGATGGAGGGAGCAGAAGGATTTTGGGGAAGTAAAGATGGGGGGAGCGGGGGGGAGGGATAAGATGGAGGGGGCAAAGAGGGAGGAAGTAAGATGGAGGGGGCAGGAGGGAGGGAAAATTTTGAGATGGGGGGGGGAGCAGAGAGGGGGGGAAAATAGAATGGAGGGGAGCAGAAAAAGGGAGGAATTAAAAGATGGAGGGAGCAGGGGAGGGGGGAAGAAAAGATGGAGGGAGCATAAGGGAGGAAGTAAGAGGAGGGGGGGCAAGGGGAGGAAAATAGAGATGGAGGGAGCAGAAAGGGGGGGAATAGAATGGAGGGGGCAAGAGGGAGGAAAGTAGAGATTGGGGGGTAAAGAGGGGGGAAGTAAAAGATTGGGGGGAGCAGGGGAGGGGGGAAGTAAAGATGGAGGGAAACAAGGGGAGGAAGTAAGAAAGAAAGGGGGCAGAAGGGAGGAATAGAGATGGAAGGGGCAAAGAAAGGGGAAGTAGAGATTTGGGGGGAGGGAGAGAGGGGGGAAGTAGAGATTTGGGGGGAGGGGAAAAAGATGGAGGGAAAAAAAGGAATTTAGGGGGAGCAGAGGGGAGGGAATAAGATGGAGGGAGCCCGAAAAAGGGGGGAAGTAGAGATGGGAGGGAGGAAGAAAGGGGGGAAGGGAAAAGAAAAAGTGGAGGGGGCCAGAGGGGAGGGGGCAGAGAGAGGAGGGGAGGAAGTAAGATGGGGGGAGCAAAAGAGGGAGGAAGTTGAGATGGAGGGAGCAGGAAAAGGGGGGAAAGAGATGGATGGGCAGAGAGGGAGAAGTAGAGATGGAGTGGGGCAGAGAGGGGGGAATAGAGATGGAAAGGGGGCAGGAGAGGGGGGAAGTAGAGATTTGGGGGGGAGCAAGAAGGGGGGGAAGAAGATGGAGGGAGCAGGGGAGGGGGGAAGAAGATGGGGGGGAGCAAGAGAGGGAAAAGGGGGAAAAGGAAAAATTTGGGGGGAGCAAAGAGGGAGGGAAAAAGAGATGGGAGGGAGCGGGGAGGAGGGAAAAAATTTTGAGATGGAGGGAACAGAGAGGGAGGGAAATAAGATGGAGGGAGCAGAGGGGAGGAAGTAAAGATGGAGGAGCAGGGGAAGGGGAAAAAAGGGGAGCAAAAGAGGGGGGAAAAAGAGAATTTGGGGGGAGCAAAGGGGGAAGTAAGATTGGGGGGGAGCAAAAAAGGGGGGAGGGAGCCCGAGAGGGAGGGAAAAGAGATGGAGGGGGGCAGAGAGGGGGGAAGGGAAAGGTTTTTGGGAGCAGGGGAGGGGGGAAATAGAGATGGAGGGAGAAAAGAGGGAGGGGAAATAGAGAAGAGGGAAACAGAGAGGGAGGGAGGAGGGGAGGAGGGGAAATAGAGATGGAGGGAGCAGAAAGGGGGGAAGAAAAATGGAGGGGGCAGAGAGGGGAAATAAGAAGGAGGGGCAGGAGAGGGGGGGAAGTTAAAATGGGGAGCAGGAAGGGGGGGAAGTAGAAAATGGGAAGGGGGGCCAAAAAAGGGGGGAATGAGAAGAGGGAGCAGAGAGGGGGGAAGTAAAGATGGAGGGGGGGCAGAAAAGAAGAGGGGGGGAGGAAGAAAAAGATGGAGGGGAGCAGAGAGGGAAAGGGAAAGATGGGGGAGCAAGAGGAGGAAGTAGAGATGGAGGGAAAAAGGGAGGAAAGTAGAGATGAGGGAGGTAAAATGGGGGAAGTAGAGATGGGGGGGGAGGAGGGAGAGGGGAGGAAGGAGAGATGGGGAGGGATAGGAGAGGGAGGAAGTAGAGATGGAGGGGGCAGAGAGGGGGGGGAGGAAGTAGAGATGGAGGGAGCAAAAGGGGGAATTTGAGATGGAGGGAGCAGAGAGGGAGGAAGTAGAGATGGGAAAGGGAGGGGGGGAAAAGGGAGGGAGCAGAAAAGGGGGGGAAAAGGGGAAAAAATGGAGGAAGTAGAGATGGGGGGGAGCAAAAAGAGGGAGAAGTAGAGATGGAGGGGGTAGAGAAGGAGGGAAATAGAGATGGAGGAAGTAGAGAAGGGGGGAAGTAGAGATGGAGGGAAATAAATTGGGGGAATAGAGATGGAGGAATTTGAGATGGAGGAAGTAAAAATGGAGGGACAGAATGGGGGGAAGTAAAGATGGAGAAGTAGAAAATGGAGGGGGCAGAGAAAGGGGGGAAGTTTGATGGGGGGAGCAAAAGAGGGGAAAATAGAGATGGAGGAAATAAGATGGAGAAGTAAAGATGGAGGGAAAAGGGGAGGAGGAAGTAGAGATGGAGGAAGTAGAGAGGAGGAAGAAAAGATGGGAGGGAAATAGGGGATGGAGGGAAAAAAGAAAAGGGGGGAAGTAGAAATGGAGGGGAAAAAAAGGGGGTAAAGATGGAGGGGGGAGAGAGGGGGAAGGGAAAAGATGGAGGAAGAAGATGGAGGAAGTAGAGATGGAGGAAGTAAGATGGGGAAGTAAAATGGAGGGAAATAAATGGAGGGAGCAAGAGGAGGGAAGTGGGGGATGGGGGGGGAAGTAAAAGGGGGAAAGGAGGGAGGGGAAAAATGGAGGAAGTAGAGATGGAGGGAAAAAGAGGGGGGAAGTAAAGGGGGAGGAATAGAGGAAAGGAGAAAGGTTTGAGATGGGAGGGAAATAAGAGGAGGAAGTAGAGGGTGGGGGGAAGTAGAGATGGAGGAAGTAGGGGGAGGAAAGGGGGAAAAAAAAGTGGAGGAAGTAGAGATGGAGGGAAATAAAAGATGGGAAAAAGGGGAAATAAAGATGGAGGACCAAAAGAGGAATGGGGGGAGAAATGGATGGGAGGAAATAAAAAAGGAGGAAATAAGAGGAAACCCAAATCAAAAACTGTTTCCATTTAAAAATTAAAATAAAGGCGGGGAAACCCTTTAATTTACAACCCCCCGTTTTTATTTTCCAATTTTTTCTAAAATCCTCCCAATTGGGCCAAAAGGATGCCAATTTGGGCCAACCTTCCTGAAGGTGGGTTCCTTTCCTCTTGTGATCCTCAAGCTTTCCTTAAAAACCTTAAGGTTCCGGGGCCCGAACCCTTTTCTTCCTACCCTTTCATCCGATCCAAGCCAAATTTCATTTAATCCAATTGGAATTTTATTTTCCCGTGCCTTCCAAATTCATTCCCCTTCCGACCCAACTTTTTTCCCCTTTAACGTCCTACCCTTTATCCAAAATCCATGCCCAAATTTTCATTTCCTACCAACCCTTTATTCCATGCCTGCCCTTTCATGTTCCTTTCCCTTTTTATCTCATGGCCCCTTTACATCCATTGCCGACCTCTAAATTTCCTTTTCCAAACCAAAAAATTAAAAAAACAACCCCCCCTTTTTTCCCCAAAACCCAATTTTAAAACCCCATCCCCCTAACCAAACCCCCCCAATCTACCCCAATACCCGGGTGCCACCAATAAAAGGGGGCCCAAACCATATGCCCAAACCCCTAACAACCCCATAGCCAAAATCCACCCCAAACCAAAAGGTGTTTAAAAAGACAACCAAGGGTTGGGGAAAATTTGTTGGAAAACCCCAGGGGGCCAAAAACCCCAATTAACCCAAGAACCCCGTGGTTATCAAAACCAACATTTCCCTGGGGCCCAAACTTGTCCCCAATTTAACCCCCAAACCATGACCACCCAACCCCTTTTGGGAACAAAGGGGCCAAAACAACAGGGGTAAGTAAAGGCCAAAAGCACCCCGGGGAAACAACCCCCCTCCATGCACAACTTTAAGGGCCCAACCCGGCCAGGGCCCCCAAAACCTTTGGCAAAAAACCCGGTTTCATTTAAAACCAACTTTGGGGTTTTTTAATGAAAAAAACCCCCTTGAAAACATCTTTGGATAAAAGCCCTGCCCCTTGTTGGTTTCAAAAGGTTGGGGCCTAAAAACTTGGGGGAAAAAAGTAAGGAAACTTGGGGTTAAAAAGTTTTTCCCCTTTTGGAAACAATTTCTTCCCCCAACGTGGCCCCCTTTTTTATTTTTTTTTTTCACCCCCCCTTTTTTAACCCTTGAATAATGAGGGAAAACCTTATTTTCCTTTTAAAAAAAAATTCCAAAATTTTTTCCCGGGGCTTTCCCTTTTATTTTTTTTGGGGGGTCAAAACCGGGAAACCAAAACCAAAATGCTGCTTTTCCTAACCTATTTTGTGGGTATAAATGTCTGGCCATCCCCAAGGTGCCTTTTTTTGGCCATTTAAAAGGTTTCCCGTTTAAACCCCTAAAGTTAGCGCAGTTTTTCCCGGGAAAAACCCCCGGTGGGGGGCTTAAAAAAACCTCAAATTTTCCTTTTTTAAATAAGAAAGAATAAGTTTTCGTTGGAATTTTTAAAACCCCGTGGGTTAAAACCAAACCCCCTCCCCCCCCCAAATTTTAGGGTTTAAACCAGGGCTTCCAAAAAATTAAATTCCATTGGGGCCCTTAAAATTTTTTGTCCCCGGATGCCGCCCCACCTTTTACAACCCCAGGGGGACCTTTTTTCCCGGCTTTAACAAGGGACCCCGGTTTAAAAAAGGGGAAAACCTTCCCCTTGGTTTTCCACCCGGGGAATTTTTCCCCCGGGCCCCCCCATCAAGGGGGAGTTTTTGCCAAAAGGGCCCCCGGGGCCCAAAACATTCCCGGCCTATCCAAAGGATTTCCCCGGCTTAAAAAAGGGAAATTCTTCCGGTCCCCTCTTTTTTTCCCGGGTTAAAACCCCCCCCTGGTAGGTGAACGTATATGTCTGGTGCTCGCCTAGTTGAGTCTGCGACGGTTGGGCCCTAGCTCTTGTGCCCCGTGTGTACAGTATGGTTAAACAGTGTGGGGTTACGTTTTGCCCTGTGAGTCCTTTTACACATGTTTCGAATCCACGTATTTCGTCAGCCTCCAGTGTTTATTTATTTTTTGTCACCCCATTTATTGACCACTGTCTCACTGAGGGAATCCTTCATGTAGCCTTGACTCTATTTAGAACTATAGTGTCCAATTGTGTTTCCTGTTCTCTCTCTCTCTCTCTCTGTTTTGTTAATGGTCAAAGTCGGACCGAAACATAGTCATCAGCTTGTCTATCCTATGTGTGGGATATTTATGTACTGTTCCGGTCCCTGTATTGTGCCTTTTTGTTCTTCATTTATGTGTGCCTGTGTTATCTCATAAGTTGTGCTGCAGCTCCTCGGTCTTCTGATATAGATCCCACGCTGGCAGTGCTGGGACCAACCTTGCAGCAAACCATGCAATGTTCTCTTTTTTAATATATTTTGAGAAGAGCGCTGCAAGTTGCAGCCTCGTAGTCCAGTACTGGTTTAATGTATGCTGAGCATAGAGATCTAAGTACCCCTCTCCCCCCCAGTTCAAATTCTTGAAGGTTAGTACCAGACTTACAAGCTTAATATATGCCAGTCATGTGATTTTGTTTATACGAGTTTCTGATAAAGTATTTGCTGTGATCCACGTCTAGGTCCTTTCCTTTCACCTTTCCACAGATCTTCCAATCAAGGGGTAGCCTTCCTCTGGTCTTCCTATCAAGGGGTAGCCTTCCTCTGGTCTTCCTATCAAGGGGTAGCCTTCCTCTGGTCTTCCTATCAAGGGGTAGTCTTCCTCTGGTCTTCCTATCAAGGGGTAGTCTTCCTCTGGTCTTCATATGAAGGGCTAGGCTTCCTCTGGTCTTCCTATCAAGGGCTAGTCTTCCTCTGGTCTTTCTATCAAGGGGTAGTCTTCCTCTGGTCTTCCTATAAAGAGGTAGTCTTCTGGCCTCCCTCTCAAGTGGTACTCTTCTTCTGGCCTCCCTCCCCTCCTCCTCTTTCTCTGGTTTAGCGTAGTGTGACAAGGCTTCGTCTCCTTCGTTGTCCTACTTAATCGTCAATACTTCTTGGAATCCTTCATCGAGTTCTCACATATTGTGTCATTCTCCATGAGCTGTCTTATTACTTGATGATTTACCCTCCATTGTAGGTCATTATCAAGTCACAACTTGTCATCAGGTCACAGTTTGATAGAGCTCCTTGAATGGATCGAAACGTAGAGTGCATAGTTTCCTCTTCTGCATTTGTTTAATACTCTCTTGATTAGGTTTTGGCTTTCATACATTGCTTAATGCGACACGGACTCTATATCTCCTCTCATCCATTTGATCTTTAAGTTGCACTCTGGTTAATAAGCTTCTCATCCCTGTGTACTCTCCTATTCTGCAACCTAATTTACTTAATTGTTTCAGCTTCCATTATCTCTTCTACCTCTACCTTCACCTAGTTAATTTTACCTATCAGACACTGAAGTCTCTCTTTGTTTCTTGTTGCCTTCCTCGGAACTCTGCATTGGTTGGGGATGAACTTCAGTAGCCACTGAACCATTTTTGTATATTTTTATCTAGTGATCCTATAACATACTGGTTCTCATCTGTCAATGTTATTCCATAATAACTGTATCACCTGCTTATTACCACCCTCCTTGGCGCCTCTCTAACATGTGTGTGGTTGTGGTACTTTGATCTATTGTAGTACTTCCTCCTTACAGTGTTAATTATTCTCCTGTGGGGAAGTGTGTTCAAAGGCTTACTGCCAAGTCCTGGAATATGCAGTCTTCTCCTCCTCTTTCCGCTTCTTTCGTGATCTACGTTACCAAATCACAGAATTCAATGAAGTTAGGAGGGAATATAAACACATATGCAGTATAATGTGATCCTTTATTGACAACGTTTCACCCACACAGTGGGCTTTTTCAAGTCACACACAGATCTGTGTGTGACTTGAAAAAGCCCACTGTGTGGGTGAAACGTTGTCAATAAAGGATCACATTATACTGCATATGTGTTTATATTTCCACTGTGTCGGTATTTGATACCATTTATTTCCAAGTTAGGAGGGAATATCCTTCTGTTAACCCCTGATAACTATTAATAACAAAGTTCCGCAGATGCTCTACTTGTTTCACTAGTATTTTTATTTTTGGCTCTGAAGGGAACACATGTTAGCTACACTCCTCTATACTATACCTTCTCTATTTTTCCCTTCTTTGATGACTGGAATTTTGTTTGGAGTTTTCCAGGCTGTGTGGCCCTTCAAGGAGGTAAGGGGAGGGGGGCGCCTTGAATTTGGCGAAGGGTTCTTGGTGAAAGAATCAAGCCTCATTACCTTCCATTGCCCAGGCGCTGAATGAACCTTACTGTTTAGCGCTTCTTCCCTCTTGATAAAAATACTGCAAGTGGCAGTTATGGTGTGAATGATGCGTTCTTGAGTATTGCTAATGGAGGTATTGCATCCAGACAGCTGGTGGCGAGACAGATGTCTGCGATATAACCAGACTACGGGAGGGGGAGTTGGAGGAGTAAAAGGAGGAGGAGGAGGAGGAGGAGGAGGAGGAGGAGGAGGAGGAGGAGGAGGAGGAGGAGGAGGAGGAGGAGGAGGAGGAGGAGGAGAGAGAGAGAGAGAGGAGAGAGAGAGAGAGAGAGAGAGAGAGAGAGAGAGAGAGAGAGAGAGAGAGAGAGAGAGAGAGAGAGGAAGAAGGTCAGGGCGGACAGGGAGGCCAGCGGTGGTAGACGGCCAGACGCAACTATTGATTCATGGCGGCGGCCATGTGCGTGGGCAGGTGCACCGTGCACGTGGCCCTACCAGACAGCATGACGCCAGGCACCTGCCTGGGCGCGTGTTCCTTGCTTAAAGGTAATATCCAGATGTAGCAGCCCTCGTGACCCGCCCCGCGCCGCCCCGCGCCGCCCCGCGCCGCCCGCACCACCCCTCTCCTTCAGGCACACCCGCTTCACTACCTGCTGCTCACCCTCGCACCTGTTCACACACCTACTGTCCCTTTGTAATTACACCTGCTACTCCCTTTTATCTTTTCACCTGCCCCTCTTCACCTAGCAGAAAATAATTACCAGTGTTAGTCTACTGTTGTAGGTGAGAAGTATGGGCAAGTCACCTGCTGCCACTATGCACCTAGCGGTAATTAGGTATTAGCCTGCTAAACAAACAAACAGGTGAAAACACTCAGTGTCCCTCAGGTTACTGTAAATCCTCGTTCACTAAAATCTACACCTGCTGCCCCTGTTCACCCTGGCACCTGCTGCCCCTGTTCACCCTGGCACCTGCTGCCCCTGTTCACCCTGGCACCTGCTGCCCCTGTTCACCCTGGCACCTGCTGCCCCTGTTCACCCTGGCACCTGCTGCCCCTGTTCACCCTGGCACCTGCTGCCCCTGTTCACCCTGGCACCTGCTGCCCCTGTTCACCCTGACACCTGCTGCCCCTGTTCACCCTGACACCTGCTGCCCCTGTTCACCCTGGCACCTGCTGCCCCTGTTCACCCTGGCACCTGCTGCCCCTGTTCACCCTGACACCTGCTGCCCCTGTTCACCCTGACACCTGCTGCCCCTGTTCACCCTGACACCTGCTGCCCCTGTTCACCCTGACACTTGCTGCCCCTGTTCACCCTGACACCTGCTGCCCCTGTTCACCCTGGCACTTGCTGCCCCTGTTCACCCTGACACCTGCTACCCTTATTCATCCTGAGACCTGCTGCCACTGTTCACCCTAATACCTGATGCCCCTGTTCACCCTGACACCTGCTACCCTTGTTCACCTATCAGTAAATAAGTACCAACGTGCTAGGTTTTGTTGTGGGTGGCATCCTGGGAGATGATCTGATATATATGCCACAAACTGAACGCTGAAAAAGATGCCACGATAACAATAATAAAAATAATGGGATAATAATAATAATAATAATAATAATAATAATAATAATAATAATAATAATAATAATAATAATAACAGGAGTGATCTGCACTGAACAAAGGAGTGAAGAGAGGCATCTTGGTGTGTGGCTCAGGAGGTGCCAGTGTTGGGTCACAGCGTCACTGTCACTAGGGAACACTGCCCTGGATGCCATTTATTACACATGTAAAAGTTTGAACCAAACGAATTGTTGTTCCCTGTGACCCCTGTAATCAATCTGGAAGGGTGGCAGACATTAGGCTCCGGTGGGGTTGGGGTTCCTCCATCCTGCCCACTAGGCGGCTGACAGGAGGAAAATGGTCATGTCTTCCTTGTTCCTTGCTCGACTTCCATGATCAGAGCTTCCATGGGGAGGTAGTAGTCTACCTGAGAGAGGGATGAAGTGTTTCCACCAGGGAACTCCCTCATTATCTCCGGTTATGGGTTCAGTAATTGATCGTTCATCTGACTGGTTGTGAGAAAATGCAGAGTGCTGTTTTAAATGCTGTAATATGTTTTTATTTCCTCCTTTGGAAATGAACCCAGCGTGAAGTTTAACTCCCGTCAACCCTCCTTGATCACTAACAGTGGGAAGGGTAGGATCACTGGCTACTTCCCGTCAACCCTCCTTGATCACTAACAGTGGGAAGGGTAGGATCACTGGCTACTTCCCGTCAACCCTCCTTGATCACTAACATGGGATAGGTAGGATCACTGGTACTTCCGTCAACCCTCCTTGATCACTAACAGTGGGAAGGTTTAGGATCACTGGCTACTTCCGTCAACCCTCCTTGATCACTAACAGTGGGAGGGGTAGGATCACTGGCCACCTCCCGTCAACCCTCCTTGATCACTAACAGTGGGAGGGGTAGGATCACTGGTCACCTCCCGTCAACCCTCCTTGATCACTAACAGTGGGAGGGGTAGGATCACTGGCCACCTCCCGTCAACCTCTTGTCACTAACAGTGGGGGGGTAGGATCACTGGTCACCTCCCGTCAACCCTCCTTGATCACTAACAGTGGGAGGGGTAGGATCACTGGCCACCTCCCGTCAACCCTCCTTGACCCCTAACAGTGGGAGGGGTTAGGATCACTGGCCACCTCCCGTCAACCCTCCTTGATCACTAACAGTGGGAGGGGTAGGATCACTGGCCACCTCCGTCAACCCCCTGATCACTAACAGTGGGAGGGGTAGGATCACTGGCCACCTCCGTCAACCCTCCTTGATCACTAACAGTGGGAGGGGTAGGATCACTGGCCACCTTCCCGTCAACCCTCCTTGATCACTAACAGTGGGGGGGTAGGATCATGGCCACCTCCCGTCAACCCTCCTTGATCACTAAAGTGGGAGGTTAGGATCTGGCCACCACCCGTCAACCCTCCTTGATCACTAACAGTGGGGGAGGTAGGATCACTGGTCACCTCACGTCAACCCTCCTTGTCACTAACAGTGGGAGGGGTAGGATCACTGGCCACCTCCGTCAACCCTCCTTGATCACTAACAGTGGGAGGGTGGGAAATCACTGGTCACCTCCCGTCAACCCTCCTTGATCACTAACAGTGGGAGGGGTAGGATCACTGGCCACCTCCCGTCAACCCTCCTTGATCACTAACAGTGGGAGGGGTAGGATCACTGGCCACCTCCCGTCAACCCTCCTTGATCACTAACAGTGGGAGGGGTAGGATCACTGGCCACCTCCCGTCAACCCTCCTTGATCACTAACAGTGGGAGGGGTAGGATCACTGGCCACCTCCCGTCAACCCTCCTTGATCACTAACAGTGGGAGGGGTAGGATCACTGGCTACTTCCCGTCAACCCTCCTTGATCACTAACAGTGGGAAGGGTAGGATCACTGGCCACCTCCCGTCAACCCTCCTTGATCACTAACAGTGGGAGGGGTAGGATCACTGGGCACTTCCCGTCAACCCTCCTGTCGGTATTATATACAATTCTTGTACTACTACCACTACTACTACTACCACTACTACTACCTCCACCTCTTCCTGCCTATATATAGCCGTCCTGCTCCTCCTCTGTTAGTGTGACTTTGTCAATGGTCCAAGTCGGACCGAAACGTCGTCGTAAGCTTCTGTCTTTTATGTGCGGGTTGTTTGTGTATCGTTCCAGTCACGGTATTGTGCCTTTTTGTTATTTAACAATGGGAGGGGTAGGATCACTGGCCACCTCCCGTCAACCCTCCTTGATCACTAACAGTGGGAGGGGTAGGATCACTGGCCACTTCCCTAGTCTGGTAAATCACCTTCAGATAAGCGTTGTACTGTATGTTAAATCAAAGTTTTTTATTATTTTATTGTTGCTTTTTGATTATTTTAAATGTCCCTCCCAGATCCCGTCGCTGTGATGAATCGGATCCGTTACATCACCTGCCAAAAAAAAAAATCGAACAGAAGTTGAGGTGTCCATCTCTCAGCAAGAACGAGGAAGAGAGTCCAAGCTTTAATTGTTGATGCCTGCCAGACCTACCATGCTTCTGGTAGCAGCCTGCAGCTGTCAGCTGAAGTTCAAGACACTTTGAGTGCTGACAGACTATTAGAAAAATAAGGTAAACGGCAGCAAAATTGCCTCCGAAGATTCCAAGAGAACCAGCTAGTGAAAACAACCACGTCTCAAGCATCTCAAATTGAACCTCGACTGAGCCAGCGATCATGCAATGACGCACACTTCTGCTGCCTGTTGTGTAAGCAAGTGACTGGTGCCAGGCGACCCTTTCACTACCTCCAGGAAGTTGCCCTTAGTGAAAAACCCAGGAACAAAGGGATACTCTTGGACGACTCGAAACTTCTGACCAAACTCGATGACGGCGCCCTTGTCAACAATGAACTGAAATACCATGTGATGTGCCTAGTAGTATTTTGAGGGAGCTACTGCCAGTCTACCTGTCTACAGTCTACATAGCAGAGCGATTGAGGAGGCACTGATAGTGATAAATGAAAACATTTCCTCCTGAAGAGCGTGTATTTCCCCTGAAGGACGTTCACGAGGAAGCGTGTGTTGAAAATAGCGTAAAATACCGACAATAATGTTAAGTCGGCCCATAATGCCTAGGCATAATTGAGGTTCTCTTTGCATTGCAACCCACTATTGTAAATACATAATCTCAATGTACTATTTGCAAAGACATAAATAAATAAAAATAAATAAATAAATAAATAAACAAGACACATGTACAACAGTTGGGTATCTTGACTGTTGAAAAGCTTAGCCTACACAGTAGGCTTCTTCAGTCAAATATAGAGGCAAGAGGTGTAGTAGTAAATGAATGGTTCAGAGAACCGACAAGTTGATAAATTAGACACATGTGCAACACTTGAGTATCTTTAATGAGGAAACATTTCAACAGTAAAGATACTCAACTGCTGCACATTTGTCTTATGCCGACGATAGCAGCAATTGTAGGACCTCGGGGACATCCTTGCGAAAGACTGATGGAAATTATTCTTGAAGGACTCCTCCTTATGAGAGAGAAACTGGGTTTCAGAAGGTAATGCTGATCTATCTTATCACCTCACAACAAAGTCCCTCTACGACCAACCACTATACATGTCCCGGTCCGCGTCTTTTCCAGATGGTGACCCGGCGAGGACTACACAACATTTACAAAAGGGCCTCTCATCTGTTACCGTGAAATAGCAAGGGATCGCAGCTATGATAATGTTTTGTTAGGTAAAAACTCACATGTGTAACTAATGTAACATTTTATTGTGACGTTTCGCTCTCCAGGATCTCTGTCAAGTCGTTGGTAACAGCTGGAGAGCGAGACACTGCCACAATAAAATGTCATATTAGTTGCACTTGTGTCCGTTTACCTAACATATTGTCGGTAATTCTACGTGATAATGTTCTCTGTTGGAAGGCACGAATTTCAAGAAAGATACCAGAAAGCCCTTAGGTTTCTTCTAAAAATGATCCTGTGTTGACCGGTCCCTGGACACACGTCTGATGAGGACAGGAAACTCTCAACATTGCTCAGCTTGTTTCTCTTCATTGGACACAGAAGACAAAGAAAACCAACTGTACTGAGACTTCTTGACCAGTGTATCTTCTTGACCAGTGTATCTTCTTGACCAGTGTATCTTCTTGACCAGTGTATTTTCTTGACCAGTGTATCTTCTTGACCAGTGTATCTTAGACTTATGCTTCATTTACAGTTCAGGAGAAGTTAACTGGTAGATGAGTTAGCCAGGCTCAGGCTTTCTGTGAACCTGAGTTGCTGTACCAGGAGAGCCGAGCTATACTGTGGTGAAGGAGTATGCCAATGAAGTTGTTGTTGCTCCGCCCGGTTTTCGTCGGGGATTATAATCACTTAGAGCAGTTGGTAATGGCGACCATAACCCATTCTCTATATCAGGGGTTCTTAATTTGGGGTATCCATACCTCTTGGGGTACACGAACCAAATAATGGGGGTACAGGATCAAAATAATGGGGGTATGGGAACAAAATAATGGGGATATGGGAACAAATAATGGGGGTATGGGGCACGGTCTCTGAACAATTTAAAAAGTTATTGCTAAATTAGAATAAGCTATCAGCTGTGCTGTTGCTAGTTATCTTTATGTAAAGTAAAACCAACTTACTGACAACTTTTGAAGTCACACTGGTACTTAATATTTTGCACTGGTGATGATGATGGTTCCAACAGTCTGGTGAAGGGTGTATAGGCACATATTAGGCAATCCATCGGGGTCTGTAATCGAAAAAAAGGCTGAGAACCCCTGGTTCATATGATCACTCCATGGCGCTGCTGTCTCACTGTTGCAAGCACGTACTACTACAGGTGATGTAAAAACGAGGAATCCAACTCTTACTGATTCTCTCCGCAACACTACCAACAAGATGGAACTTTTCAGATTTCTTGGGGAGGAGACTACGGGTATATATCAACTATATGAGGGACAGACAGTTGAACATCGAGGTCCAGGAGTTGCGATGTTGACTAAACACAATTGAGAGCAAGTTGACACACGGATTACTTTTCATGCACTGAACTACGGAGCTTCACTCCGATGTTATCGTCATTCTGAGCCGTTATTTTCCACGATTCATCTGGATCAATGAGAAATGCAGCATTATGATGCAGTACGGGATCGGGAAAACGTAAAGAGTCAACACCATCCAAAAAATGACAAATGCCCTCGGAGTTGAGCGAAGTGCAGCTTTTTCTTCCCCTTTCTTTGTGGCCTTCAGTGGATGAGTCCTCACTGGCTCTGAAAGAACGCTCAAAAGTGCTTCAAATGCAAGAAAATGTATCCAGCAATCGTTACAGATGCAATGATTAATCTAATGAGTATCCGTTTCGACAACTGGAATTTCAAAACCTTGGAAGTGCTTTTCACCCAGATGTACGAAAGCGGGACGATGTCTGTCTGTGAAATAAGGAGAAAAATGTTAAAAAAACAAAAACAAACTTAAAACGTATTCTATTATCTGAGAATGTGCTGTACAAACACTGTTGGAGAGGTGTACCAGGCAAGTGTGTGGTCGTCTACCCATGGTGAAACACATGGGATGCACACAACAGACTTGCCGGTACTGTCCACAAAGTGGGCATAGAGTGTGCGGACCTAGTTGCAGAGTGACTGGCACTTACAGCTAAGAGACTGTCAATCTCTATTTCGGACTTCGCAACCTGGAACATGGCTTTATATGTAAATCTTTGCTATAATTTAAGTTCTCCCAGCTGGATTGTTTGTGGGCAATCATTGGTGATGTTGGTGAAGCTTTGAGAACTTACCAGTGACTGGCGCTACTAGTGAAGTTGACCCCATATGCCTCCACTATATCACCTGGGTGTAGTGCAAGAATTTATATTGCTGGTAAGCCAGTCTGGGAGACTGTATGAACACCAGTCAACTCAGTATGAAGTGTAGCTGTCATCAAGTGATAATCAAAAGATTTAAAATCTGCTTGCAGGTGAACTTGGACGACGTGGAACACGGCATCATTGTCTACGACCCAGCCTTCCATCCTCTTTAAGTCAATGTTTTTTCACCTTGAATCGCGGCGACGGCGCTCCTGCCGCCACCAGAGTACTGTCATGGAGGCCAGTGACTTGCATTATCAAGATAGCTGTCACCTGATGCATAGGGAGAGTACTGTCATGGAGGCCAGTGACTTGCATTATCAAGATAGCTGTCACCTGATGCATAGGGAGAGTACTGTCATGGAGGCCAGTGACTTGCATTATCAAGATAGCTGTCACCTGATGCATAGGGAGAGTACTGTCATGGAGGCCAGTGACTTGTGTTATCAAGATAGCTGTCACCTGATGCATAGGGAGAGTACTGTCATGGAGGCCAGTGACTTGTGTTATCAAGATAGCTGTCACCTGATGACTGAACTGTTTTAGCTTGCGGAAATTACACATTTACGAAAGTTGTTTGAACATAGTGGGATGCGTACTTTGTACACTTCAAACAGATATATATATATTATATATATTATATATATATATATATATATATATATATTTTTTTTTTTTTTTTTTATAGGATGGGGTCCACCTCTGGTGAAAATTGTGGGACCCATAGCCTCGGAGAAGTGGATAAAAAGGCTTCAAGGAAGAATATTTGGATTTCTTCCTGAAGCCATTTGAATATTCCACTTCCCCTACCACCCCATCTTTTGAACTATTTTTTTTTTTTTTTTACCAATAGGAATATTTTATTACATAATATGGCACAGAAGATTTAAGAGATACATTGTTGATATAAAGGTGGCATATACGGTACATGTTGTTACGTGTGTATCACCGATTATAAGGCGAACATCTCATCCAGCTCCTCAGAGCTGGGGCGTGTGCCCAAAATGCAGCATGCATTACCCCTTTGAACAGCCGCACTGAGCCGCTGGAACAGAAAACTAGCTGCCCTGGGATCCCTAGTTACCCTGATGAGTCTTTTTCCCAACTCCTTAAGGAAATTTAGATGCACTCTTTCCCCATGAGCCAAGGGTCTCTGAGCCTATGGGAACAAACATATAATGATGGGCAAGTTCTCCATATTTTCTAGACTTTTGGGACTCCCTAAAGCTGGCAGCTGCCCCTCCTTCCTCCCTGGTGTATTGGAGATAGGTATCAGCCAAGGTAGATGCACATGTATAGTCCCACACCACCTGCTTCCCATCTGTCCAGGCTTGAAGGGTGATACCATCTGGACGCTTCTGGCTGCCATCAGATCTGCATAGTTGGGGTGGCTCCCTTACTGCTGGGCATCCAGCTGTTGTGAGGCTCCTCTTGATAATGTTATTAACCTCCTCATGTCTTGCAATCTTTCCCTCGGATTTACGGCACACAAGACCATGGTACCCGAATCGGTCTGCTGCTTCACTGCCACAAATACACCTGTGTTCGGCGAGAATAGGGGCGGCAAGTCGAAGGGCAACACCGATGCGGATGGTCTGTGGGTCGAGGCGTGTGCCAAGGCTGGAGTTGGGAACAGCCAACAGAAAGTCCCCAGCATGAGGGGCTCTCACTGCCAGGAGGCGGCTCTATCCTTCCCTGCCACACTCTGAAGCATCGTTGAGGCTATATTTTCCACTATTGGACCATCCCAGTGCGATTGTTTGTAGTTGTTGGGGGGAGCAGGTCTGGTTTCTGAGCCCGTTAGATTATCCCAGATCATTGCTCCGTCAATGAATTTTTGGTCCTGGGCTCCAATCTTGTCCCTAAGATGTTCAGGGAGAATCGCTGCTACAAGCTCTCTGGATGCAATACACGAGGACAGAAAAGCAGTAACGCAATCTGTGATGACTTGCGGACACCAATGCCTCCTAGTCTGACTGGAAGTGTAGCTTGGTTCCACTGCCCGTCTTCTAGAGTAAGGTTAAGTACTTTCGTAAAAATCTGCCTCAGAATACTGTCATATTCGTGCAGTATAGGGTTATCATATGAAGGTGCACATCTTAGGAAATATGTCAACCTGGGCAGACTCAAGCACTTTGTGAGAAGGTACAAGGCATCGTGGGTGTCCAGATTGCCTATTCGTTGTTCCATTCTCCTTAACTCTTCCAATTTCTTCCTGAGAATTGTGTCAATGGCATTGCTTCCCAGAGGTGCTCCTAGCAAGACACTATTTGTGGGGGCAATGACTGCTGCTCCTGGTAGTTTTGATCTCACTGCATTTATCACTTGTTGACTGACTGAGATGATTTCACATTTGGATGGATTCAGGATGAGACCCATTTCCTGTCCCCGTGTCATTACCTGTGTAAGGTCATGTAGGAGGGACTCCTTTGTACCTGCTAGTGTGCCATCATAAGAGGTGAAGAGGGGAGGGTATCAATATGACAACAGTGAGAAACATGATCGTGAGAACAGTGAGGGTGGCACACAACCACCTGTGGCACCAGCACCAACTATGGCCCAGCTGTGAGGCACTCACATCAGGTATATACCCAGCTGGTGTTCTCCTTTAGTGCTGACCTTACCGTCCCTGCTACTGCTGTCTGCCTGCCTCCACTCTATCTGAACAAACCACACCTATACACACTCATACACAAGAAGTATACACACCCATACGCTCCAGTAAGTATACACATTCATGTAATATAAAAGGTATGTACATTCATACGCACAACTGAAGTATTCATACTTCTAAGAATTATATATATTCCCGTACTGCTGGTGTCATCTCTGAGCCTGACACCTCACACACTGCTGGTGTCATCTCTGAGCCTGACACCTCACACACTGCTGGTGTCATCTCTGAGCCTGACACCTCACCACTGTTTGGGGTCATCTCTGAGCCTGACACCTCACACACATGCTGGTGTCATCTCTGAGCCTGACACCTCACACATGCTGGTGTCATCTCTGAGCCTGACACCCACACAATGCTGGTGTCCCTCTCTGAGCCTGACACCTCACACACTGCTGGTGTCGTCTCTGAGCCTGACACCTCACACACTGCTGGTGTCATCTCTGAGCCTGACACCTCACACACTGCTGGTGTCGTCTCTGAGCCTGACACCTCACACACTGCTGGTGTCATCTCTGAGCCTGACACCTCACACACTGCTGGTGTCATCTCTGAGCCTGACACCTCACACACTGCTGGTGTCATCTCTGAGCCTGACACCTCACACACTGCTGGTGTCATCTCTGAGCCTGACACCTCACACACTGCTGGTGTCATCTCTGGCCTGACACCTCACACACTGCTGGTGTCATCTTTGAGCCTGACACCCTCAACACTGCTGGTGTCGTCTCTGAGCCTGACACCTCACACACTGCTGGTGTCATCTCTGAGCCTGACACCTCACACACTGCTGGTGTCATCTCTGAGCCTGACACCTCACACACTGCTGGTGTCGTCTCTGAGCCTGACACCTCACACACTGCTGGTGTCATCTCTGAGCTGACACCTCACACAATGCTGGTGTCATCTCTGAGCCCGACACTCACACAACTGTGGTGTATCTCTGAGCCCGACAAACCCCACACACTGCTGGTGTCATCTCTGAGCCTGACACCTCACACACTGCTGGTGTCATCTCTGAGCCCGACCCCCTCACACACTGCTGGTGTTTGTCTCTGAGCCCGACACCTCACACACTGCTGGTGTTTATCTCTGAGCCTGACACCTCACACACTGCTGGTGTCATCTCTGAGCCTGACACCTCACACACTGCTGGTGTCGTCTCTGAGCCTGACACCTCACACACTGCTGGTGTCGTCTCTGAGCCTGACACCTCACACACTGCTGGTGTCATCTCTGAGCCTGACACCTCACACATGCTGGTGTCGTTCTCTGAGCCTGACACCTCACACACTGCTGGTGTCATTCTGAGCCTGACACCTCACACACTGTGGTGTCGTTTTTGAGCCTGACACCTCACACACTGCTGGTGTCATCTCTGAGCCTGACACCTCACACACTGCTGGTGTCGTCTCTGAGCCTGACACCTCACACACTGCTGGTGTCATCTCTGAGCCTGACACCTCACACACTGCTGGTGTCATCTCTGAGCCTGACACCTCACACACTGCTGGTGTCGTCTCTAGGTCTGGCATCTCATACACTGCTGGTGTCGTCTCTAGGCCTGGCATCTCACACACTGCTGGTGTCGTCTCTAGGCCTGGCATCTCACACACTGCTTGTGTCGTCTCTAGGTCTGGCATCTCACACACTGCTGGTGTCGTCTCTAGGCCTGGCATCTCACACACTGCTGGTGTCGTCTCTAGGTCTGGCATCTCACACACTGCTGGTGTCGTCTCTAGGTCTGGCATCTCACACACTGCTGGTGTCGTTTTCTAGGCTGGCACTCACACACTGCATGTGTCGTCTCTAGGTCTGGCATCTCACACCTGCTGGTGTCGTCTCTAGGCCCGGCATCTCACACCCCTGTGGTGTCGTCTCTAGGTTGGCATCTCACACACTGCTGGTGTCGTCTCTAGGTCTGGCATCTCACACACTGCTGGTGTCGTCTCTAGGCCTGGCATCTCACACACTGCATGTGTCGTCTCTAGGTCTGGCATCTCACACACTGCTGGTGTCGTCTCTAGGCCTGGCATCTCACACACTGCTGGTGTCGTCTCTAGGCCTGGCATCTCACACACTGCTGGTGTCATATCTAGCCCTGGCATCTCACACACTGCTGGTGTCGCCTCTAGACCTGGCATCTCACACACTGCTGGTGTCATCTCTAGCCCTGGCGTCTCACACACTGCTGGTGTCGCCTCTAGACCTGGCATCTCACACACTGCTGGTGTCATCTCTAGCCCTGGCGTCTCACACACTGCTGGTGTCGTCTCTAGGTCTGGCATCTCACACACTGCTGGTGTCGTCTCTAGGCCTGGCATCTCACACACTGCTGGTGTCATATCTAGCCCTGGCATCTCACACACTGCTGGTGTCGCCTCTAGACCTGGCATCTCACACACTGCTGGTGTCATCTCTAGCCCTGGCGTCTCACACACTGCTGGTGTCATCTCTAGGCCTGGCATCTCACACACTGCTGGTGTCGTCTCTGAGCCTGACACCTCACACACTGCTGGTGTCGTCTCTATGTCTGGCATCTCACACACTGCTGGTGTCGTCTCTAGGCCTGGCATCTCACACACTGCTGGTGTCGTCTCTAGGTCTGGCATCTCGTACACTGCTGGTGTCATCTCTAGGCCTGGCATCTCACACACTGCTGGTGTCGTCTCTAGGACTGGCATCTCACACACTGCTGGTGTCGTCTCTAGATCTGGCATCTCATACACTGCTGGTGTCGTCTCTAGGCCTGGCATTCACAACTGCTGGTGTGTCTCTAGATCTGGCATCACACACACTGCTGTGTCGTCTCTAATAGCCTTGATCCACACACTGTGGTGTCTCTCTAGCCCTGGGGCATCTCATACCACTGGCTGGTGTGTCTCTAGACCTGGCATCTCAACACAATGCTGGTGGGCGTCTCTAGGCCTGGCATCTCACACACTGCTGGTGTCGTCTCTAGGTCTGGCATCTCACACACTGCTGGTGTCGTCTCTAGGCCTGGCATCTCGCACACTGCTGGTGTTGTCTGAGCCTGACACCTCGCACACTGCTGGTGTTGTCTGAGCGTTTAAACCCTCACACACTGCTGGTGTCGTCTGAGCCTGACACCTCACACATGTGGTGTTGTCTGAGCGTGACACCTCACACACTGCTGGTGTTGTCTGAGCCTGACACCTCGCACACTGCTGGTGTTGTCTGAGCGTGACACCTCACACACTGTTGGTGTTGTCTGAGCCTGACACCTCACACACTGCTGGTGTTGTCTGAGGCCCGACACCTCGCACACTGCTGGTGTTGTCTGAGCGTGAAAACCTCACACACTGCTGGTGTTGTCTGAGCGTGACCCCCTCACACACTGCTGGTGTTGTCTGAGCTGACACCTCACACACTGCTGGTGTTGTCTGAGCGTGACACCTCACACACTGCTGGTGTTGTCTGAGCGTGACACCTCACACACTGTGGTGTTGTCTGAGCGTGAACCTCACACACGTGGTGTTGTCTGAGCGTGACACCTCACACACTGCTGGTGTCGTCTCTGAGCGTGACACCTCGCACACTGCTGGTGTTGTCTGAGCCTGACACCTCACACACTGCTGGTTGTTGTCTGAGCGTGACACCTCACACATTGCTGGTGTTGTCTGAGCGTGACACCTCACACACTGCTGGTGTTGTTGAGCGTGACACCTCACACATGCTGGTGTGTCTGAGCGTGACACCTCACACACTGCTGGTGTTGTCTAGCGTGACACCTCACACACTGCTGGTGTTGTCTGAGCGTGACACCTCACCCCACTGCTGGTGTTGTCTGAGCCTGACACCTCACACACTGCTGGTGTTGTCTGAGCGTGACACCCTCACACACTGCTGGTGTTGTCTTTAGCTGACACCTCACACATGCTGGTGTTGTCTGAGCCTGACACCTCACACACTGCTGGTGTTGTCCCGAGCGTGACACCTCACACACTGCTGGTGTTGTTGAGCCTGACACCTCACACACTGCTGTGTTGTTGAGCCTGACACCTCACCCCACTGTGGTGTTGTCTGAGCGTGACACCTCACACATGCTGGGGTTGTCTGAGCCCGACACCTCACACACTGCTGGTGTTGTCTGAGCCTACACCTCACACACTGCTGGTGTTGTCTGAGCGTGACACCTCACACACTGCTGGTGTTGTCTGAGCCTGACACCTCACACACTGCTGGTGTTGTCTGAGCCTGACACCTCACACACTGCTGGTGTTGTCTGAGCGTGACACCTCACACACTGCTGGTGTTGTCTGAGCGTGACACCTCACACACTGCTGGTGTTGTCTGAGCCTGACACCTCACACACTGCTGGTGTTGTCTGAGCGTGACACCTCACACACTGCTGGTGTTGTCTGAGCGTGACACCTCACACACTGCTGGTGTTGTCTGAGCCTGACAAACCCCACACACTGCTGGTGTTGTCTGAGCGGACACCTACACACTGTGGTGTTGTCTGAGCGTGACCCTCACACACTGCTGGTGTTGTCTGAGCGTGACACCTCACACACTGTGGTGTTGTCTGAGCGTGACACCTCACACACTGCTGGTGTTGTCTGAGCGTGACACCTCACACACTGCTGGTGTTGTCTGAGCCTGACACCTCACACACTGCTGGTGTTGTCTGAGCGTGACACCTCACACACTGCTGGTGTTGTCTGAGCCTGACACCTCACACACTGCTGGTGTTGTCTGAGCGTGACACCTCACACATGCTGGTGTTGTCTGAGCGTGACCACCCCACACATGTGGTGTTGTCTGAGCCTGACACCTCACACACTGCTGGTGTTTGTCTGAGCGTGACACCTCACACACTGCTGGTGTTGTTGAGCCTGACACCTCACACACTGCTGGTGTTGTCTGAGCGTGACACCTCACACATGTGGTGTTGTCTGAGCGTGACACCTCACACACTGCTGGTGTTGTCTGAGCCTGACACCTCACACACTGCTGGTGTTGTCTGAGCGTGACACCTCAACACATGCTGGTGTTGTTGAGCGTGACACCTCACACACTGCTGGTGTTTGTCTGAGCGTGACACCTCACACATGCTGGGTGTCTGAGCCTGCACCTCACCACTGCTGGTGTTGTCTGAGCGTGACAAACCCCACACACTGCTGGTGTTGTCTGGCGTGACACCTCACACAAATGCTGGTGTTGTCTGAGCCTGACACCTCACACACTGCTGGTGTTGTCTGAGCCTGACCCCCTCACACCATGCTGGTGTTGTCTGAGCCTGACACCTCACAAAACTGCTGGTGTTGTCTGAGCGTGGGCAAAAATCACACACTGCTGGTGTTGTCTGAGCCCGACACCTCACACACTGCTGGTGTTGTCTGAGCGTGACACCTAACACTGCTGGTGTTGTCTGAGCGTGACACCTCACACACTGCTGGTGTTGTCTGAGCGTGACACCTCACACACTGCTGGTGTTGTCTGAGCCTGACACCTCACACACTGCTGGTGTTGTCTGAGCGTGACACCTCACACACTGCTGGTGTTGTTGGCGTGACACCTCACACACTGTGGTGTTGTCTGAGCCCGACACCTCACACACTGCTGGTGTTGTCTGAGCGTGACAACCCCACACACTGCTGGTTTGTTGAGCGTGACACCTCCAAAACTGCTGGTGTTGTCTGAGCGTGACACCTCACACACTGCTGGGTTTTTGTCTGAGCTGAACCTCACAAAACTGCTGGTGTTGTCTGAGCGTGACACCTCACACACTGCTGGTGTTGTCTGAGCGTGGACACCTCACACAATGCTGGTGTTGTCTGAGCCTGACACTCACACACTGTGGTGTTGTCTGAGCGTGACACCTCACACACTGCTGGTGTTGTCTGAGCGTGACACCTCACCCCTGCTGGTGTTGTCTGAGCGTAACCCTCACACACTGCTGGTGTTGTCTGAGCCTGACACCTCACCCCATGCTGGTGTTGTCTGAGCGTGGGCACCTCACACATGTGGTGTTGTCTGAGCCTGACAAACCTCACACACTGCTGGTGTTGTCTGGCCTGACACCTCACACACTGCTGGGGTCGTCTTGAGGGGGACACCCACCACTGCTGGTGTTGTCTGAGCGTGACACCTCACACACTGCTGGTGTTGTCTGAGCCTGACACCTCACCCCATGCTGGTGTCGTTTTGAGCGTGACACCTCACACCTGCTGGTGTTGTCTGAGCCTGACACCTCACCACTGCTGGTGTTGTCTGAGCGTGCACTCACAACACTGCTGGTGTTGTCTGAGCCTGACACCTCACCACACTGCTGGTGTTGTCTGAGGTGACACCTCACACATGCTGGTGTTTTCTGAGCGTGAACCATCACACACTGCTGGGGGTTGTCTGAGCGTGACACCTCACACACTGCTGGTGTTGTCTGGCGTGACACCTCACACACTGCTGGTGTGTCTGAGCCTGACACCTCACACACTGCTGGTGTTGTCTGAGCGTGACACCTCACACATGCTGGTGTTGTCTGAGCGTGACACCTCACACCCCTGCTGGTGTTGTCTGAGCGTGACACCTCACACACTGCTGGTGTTGTCTGAGCCTGGACAACCTCACACATGCTGGTGTTGTCTGGCGTGACACCTCACACACTGCTGGTTTGTCTGAGGTGACACCTCACACACTGCTGGTGTTGTCTGAGCCTGACACCTCAACACACTGCTGGTGTTGTCTGAGCGTGACACCTCACACACTGCTGGTGTTGTTGAGCGTGACACCTCACACACTGCTGGTGTTGTCTGAGCGTGACACCTCACACACTGCTGGTGTTGTTGAGCCTGACACCCCACACACTGTGGGTTGTCTGAGCGTGACACCCCACACACTGCTGGTGTTGTCTGAGCGTGACACCTCACACACTGCTGGTGTTGTCTGAGCGTGACACCTCACACACTGCTGGTGTTGTCTGAGCGTGACACCTCACACACTGCTGGTGTTGTCTGAGCGTGACACCTCACACATGCTGGTTTTTGTCTGAGCGTGGGCACCTCACCACTGCTGGTGTTGTCTGAGCCTGACACCTCACACACTGCTGGTGTTGTTGAGCGTGACACCTCACACACTGATGGTGTTGTCTGAGCCTGAAAACCTCACACACTGCTGGTGTTGTCTGAGCCTGACACCTCACACACTGCTGGTGTCGTCTGAGCGTGACACCCCACACACTGCTGGTGTTTTTCTGAGCGTGACACCTAACACACTGCTGGTGTTGCTGAGCCTGACACCTCACACACTGCTGGTGTCGTCTGAGCGTGACACCTACACATGTGGTGTTGTCTGAGCCTGACACCTCACACACTGCTGGGTGTTGTCTGAGCGTGACACCTCAACACTGTGGTTTTTGTTGAGCGTGACACCTCACACACTGCTGGTGTTGTCTGAGCCTGACACCTCACACATGCTGGTGTCGTCTGAGCGTGACACCTCACACACTGCTGGTGTTGTCTGAGCGTGACACCTCACACCCCTGCTGGTGTTGTCTGAGCGTGACACCTCACACACTGTGGTGTTGTCTGGGGCCTGACACCTCACACACTGCTGGTGTCGTCTGAGCCTGACACCTCACACCTGCTGGTGTTTTTTGAGCGTGGGCACCTCAACACACTGCTGGGTGTTGTCAGAGGGCCCGACACCTCACACACTGCTGGTGTCGTCTGAGCCTGACCCTCCCCAAACTGCTGGTGTTGTCTGAGCGTGACACCTCACACACTGCTGGTGTTGTCAGAGCGTGACACCTCACACACTTTCTTGGGGTTTTTCAGAGCCTGACACCTCACACACTGTGGGGTTGTCTGAGCGTGACACCTCACACACTGTGGTGTCGTCTGAGCCTGACACCTCACACACTGTGGTGTTGTCTGAGCCTGACACCTCACACACTGCTGGTGTTGTTTAGCGTGACACCTCACACACTGCTGGTGTCGTCTGAGCCCGACACCTCACACACGCTGGTGTTGTCTGAGCCTGAACCTCACACACGCTGGTGTTGTCTGAGCCTGACACCTCACACATGCGGTGTTGTCTGAGCCTGACACCTCACACATGTGGTGTTGTCAGAGCTGACACCTCACACACTGCTGGTGTGTTGAGCCTGACACCTCACACACGCTGGTGTTGTCTGAGCGTGACACCTCACACACTGCTGGTGTTGTCAGGCGTGACACCTCACCACTGTGGTGTTGTCAGAGCCTGACACCCACACATGCTGGTGTTGTCTGAGCGTGACACCTCACACACTGCTGGTGTTGTCTGAGCCTGACACCTCACACACTGCTGGTGTCGTCTGAGCCTGACACCTCACACACTGCTGGTGTTGTCTGAGCGTGACACCTCACACACTGCTGGTGTTGTCAGAGCCTGACACCTCACACACTGCTGGTGTCGTCTGAGCCTGACACCTCACACACTGCTGGTGTTGTCTGAGCGTGACACCTCACACACTGCTGGTGTTGTCAGAGCGTGGGCACCTCCACCTGCTGGTGTTGTCAGAGCCTGACACCTCACACACTGCTGGTGTTGTCTGAGCGTGACACCTCACACACTGCTGGTGTCGTCTGAGCCTGACACCTCACACACTGCTGGTGTTGTCTGAGCCTGACACCTCACACACTGCTGGTGTTGTCTGAGCGTGACACCTCACACACTGCTGGTGTCGTCTGAGCCCGACAAACCTCACACACTGCTGGTGTTGGGCTGAGCCTGACACCTCACACACTGCTGGTGTTGTCTGAGCGTGACACCTCACACACTGCTGGTGTTGTCTGAGCCTGACACCTCACACACTGCTGGTGTTGTCTGAGCGTGACCACCCACACATGCTGGTGTTGTCTGAGCCTGACACTCACACACTGTGGTGGGTTGTCTGAGCCTGACACCTCACACACTGCTGGTGTTGTCAGAGCCTGACACCTCACACACTGCTGGTGTTCTGCACGTTGGTAAAGTTCTCTCCATCCCAAAAATTAAGTTTTACCATTTTCCGGAAAAATTAGTTGTCAATAAAGTGTGATGCGAGGAAAGAGAGGGTAACTCCAGTTCCTAAAATCAAAAGTCCTTCGCCTGAATCAAAACATGTCTCCACCAGCACCGCTGGTGCCTTATTAAAGAAGGTAAACAGCAACATATGGCCGAGAGGTTAGCGCACTGGCCTCAGAGTTTTACAACTCACTGGCCGTGGGTTCGATCTCCCACTCGTTCCCTGATTTAACAACCGCTCTAGTTATCCAGACTAGCTATGTATAGTGAGCTTTAACAGTTATAACATAAGTTAAAATTACCGATAAGTTTGCTATAAGTTGACTAACTTAAACGTTCTGAACCAAGAACTGAGATGCAAGTGCATGTTTCCACGCCATCTATCTAGTTTTATCTATCTATCTACCTAATCTATCTATCTATCTATCTATCTATCTATCTATCTATTTATATATATATATATATATATATATATATATATATATATATATATATATATATATATATATATATATATATATATATATATATATATATATATATATATATATATATATATATTAGAGGTAAAAATGGAGTCTGAAAAAATATATTCATCGCTGCATAAATGTTGTAAAGGAGAAGAGAAAATTGGGCCAACTGTGATGGTTACTGAACAGCCCCCCTCCATCAGGGGTCTCCTCCCCCTCTACCAGGGGGTCACCGCCCCCATCTCCCAGTGTCTGCATGAAAATGTTCGTTAGTCTTTTATTTGTCTGTGATAAATGGATTATTATTATTATTATTACTATTAATATTATTTATATTATCACTATTATTATTATTATTATTATTATTATTATTATTATTATTATTATTATTATTATTATTTATTTTATTATTATCACGATTATTATTATTATTATTAATAGGTACCTGGGTGTTAGTCGACTGTTGTGGGTGGCATCCTGGGGGAGTGGCATCCTGGGGAGTGGCATCCTGGGGGAGTGGCATCCTGGGGAGTGGCATCCTGGGGGAGTGGCATCTGGGGGAGTGGCATCCTGGGGAGTGGCATCCTGGGGAGTGGCATCCTGGGGGAGTGGCATCCTGGGGAGTGGCATCCTGGGGGAGTGGCATCCTGGGGGAGTGGCATCCTGGGGGAGTGGCATCCTGGGGGAGTGGCATCCTGGGGGAGTGGCATCCTGGGGGAGTGGCATCCTGGGGGAGTGGCATCCTGGGGGAGTGGCATCCTGGGGGGAGTGGCATCTGGGGGAGTGGCATCCTGGGGGAGTGGCATCCTGGGGGAGTGGCATCCTGGGGGAGTGGCATCCTGGGGAGTGGCATCCTGGGGAGTGGCATCCTGGGGGAGTGGCATCCTGGGGGAGTGGCATCCTGGGGGAGTGGCATCCTGGGGGAGTGGCATCCTGGGGGAGTGGCATCCTGGGGGAGTGGCATCCTGGGGGAGTGGCATCCTGGGGGAGTGGCATCCTGGGGGAGTGGCATCCTGGGGGAGTGGCATCCTGGGGGAGTGGCATCCTGGGGGAGTGGCATCCTGGGGGAGTGGCATCCTGGGGGAGTGGCATCCTGGGGGAGTGGCATCCTGGGGGAGTGGCATCCTGGGGGAGTGGCATCCTGGGGGAGTGGCATCCTGGGGGAGTGGCATCCTGGGGGAGTGGCATCCTGGGGGAGTGGCATCCTGGGGGAGTGGCATCCTGGGGGAGTGGCATCCTGGGGGAGTGGCATCCTGGGGGAGTGGCATCCTGGGGGAGTGGCATCCTGGGGGAGTGGCATCCTGGGGGAGTGGCATCCTGAGAGCCGGGCTGTCATATGCGCTAAGAAAATAACTCTCAGCCTATTAATAATATTATCCTTTTCGAAAAGTCAATTAATATTTTCAATGTCGAAGAAAAAAATATAATAATAATAATAATAATAATAATAATAATAATAATAATAATAATAATAATAATAATAAAAATAATAATAATCTTTATTTCTACAAGTACATGTACAAGGTATACAGTCCTAGCTGATAACAATGACATACTACTATATAGAAAGCCACTTGCTATACCTGGAGGTAACGCTGAGCATTTCGGCAAAATTATGTCAATTTTGTCCCCAGGATGCGACCCATACCAGTCGACTAACACCCAGGAACCTATGATACTGCTAGGTGAACATGGACAGCAGGTGTCTTAAGGTAACACGTCCTAATGCTCCCACCCGTACCGGGGTTCGGAACCACGACCACGAACCTCAGTGTGTGTGCTCAGTGCACTAGCAATCGAGCAGCGGGACAGTGTATATACACTGAGAGGTGTATGTCTCTCAGTGTATATACACTGAGAGGTGTATGTCTCTCAGTGTATATACACTGAGAGGTGTATGTCTCTCAGTGTATACTGAGAGGTATATGTCTCTCTCTGTACACTGAGAGGTATATGTCTCACTGTACACTGAGAGATATATGTCTCTCAATGTACTGAGGGGTATATGTCTCTCACTGTACACTGAGAGGTATATGTCTCTCATTGTAAACTGAGAGGTATATGTCTCTCACTGTACACTGAGAGGTATATGTCTCACTGTACACTGAGAGGTATATGTCTCACTGTACACTGAGAGGTATATGTCTCACTGTACACCGAGAGGTATATGTCTCTCACTGTACACAAGCTGAAGATATATGTCTCTCAATGTACTGAGGGGTATATGTCTCACTGTACACTGAGGAGATATATGTCTCACTGTACACTGAGAGGTATATGTCTCTCAATGTACTGAGGGGTATATGTCTCACTGTACACTGAGAGATATATGTCTCACTGTACACTGAGAGGTATATGTCTCTCAATGTACTGAGAGGTATATGTCTCACTGTACACTGAGAGATATATGTCTCTCACTGTACACTGAGAGTATATGTTCTCAAATGTACATGAGAGGTATATGTCTCACTGTACACTGAGAGATATATGTCTCTCACTGTACACTGAGAGGTATATGTCTCTCAGCCTAAATACACTGCTAGGTGAACAGGGACAGCAGGTGCAAAGATACCAGCACCCCTGGTACCTATATTGTTAGGGGAACTAACAATCAACATGTACCATAAGTTTCTAACAATCAACATGGACCACAAGTTTCTAACAATCAACATGGACCATAAGTTTCTAACAATCAACATGGACCATAAGTTTCTAACAATCAACATGGACCATAAGTTTCTAACAATCAACATGGACCACAAGTTTCTAACAATCAACATGGACCATAAGTTTCTAACAATCAACATGGACCACAAGTTTCTAACAATCAACATGGACCACAAGTTTCTAACAATCAACATGGACCATAAGTTTCTAACAATCAACATGGACCACAAGTTTCTAACAATCAACATGGATCACAAGTTTCTAACAATCAACATGGACCACAAGTTTCTAACAATCAACATGGACCATAAGTTTCTAACAATCAACATGGACCACAAGTTTCTAACAATCAACATGGACCACAAGTTTCTAACAATCAACATGGACCACAAGTTTCTAACAATCAACATGGACCACAAGTTTCTAACAATCAACATGGACCATAAGTTTCTAACAATCAACATGGACCATAAGTTTCTAACAATCAACATGGACCACAAGTTTCTAACAATCAACATGGACCACAAATTTCTAACAATCAACATGGACCATAAGTTTCTAACAATCAACATGGACCATAAGTTTCTAACAATCAACATGGACCACAAGTTTCTAACAATCAACATGGACCATAAGTTTCTAACAATCAACATGGACCACAAGTTTCTAACAATCAACATGGACCATAAGTTTCTAACAATCAACATGGACCACAAGTTTCTAACAATCAACATGGACCACAAGTTTCTAACAATCAACATGGACCAGGTATTACGTAAACTATAAATCGCATAGGAATACACGCAAACACACACGCAAGGAGAAACAAACAAAGATAAACACACAAAGCAAGCACAAGGTGTAACTTCAGAGAGAGAGACGAGGAGCGCAGGGATGCTGACTCTTCTTAAATTCCTTCGCTGGACTTCTTTCTTCTTATTTAATTCATGTGTCGCCTTCATTCACTTTCCTTAACTTCTGTTCTTTCATTCGTGTTCATTCACGTTCCTTCATTCGTGTTCATTCACGTTCCTTCATTCGTGTTCATTCACGTTCCTTCATTCGTATTCATTTACGTTCCTTCATTCGTGTTCCTTCACTCATTTTTGGTCTCGTAACTTGTCTGGGAGGACCAGTGGTCTTGTGACCTGTCTGGTTCCACAGACTGGTCCGCAGCAGGCATGTGTGTGAATGTCAGGCGGAAGTGAGTGAAGACAAGTACCATTTGTGGAGTTTGACGAGCTGTTGGAGTGTGCGTACCGTGACATTTACGAAGGGTCGGTTAGGCTAGTCCTGGAGGTGGGAAGTGCAGTGCCAGCACTGAATGATGGATGGGGATACCTGAAGTATACCTGGAGAGGGTTTCGGGGATCAACACCCATGCGGATCGGTCTGAGACCAGGCCTCGTTGTGGATCAGGGTCTGGATCAACCAGGCTGTTACTGCTGGCCGCACTCAAACTGACGTACGAACTACAGCCCGGCTGGTCAAGTACTGACTTTAGGTGCCTGTCCAGTGCCTTCTTGAAGATAGCCAGGGGTCTATTGGTAATCCCCCTTAGGTATGCAGGGAGGCAGTTGAACAGTCTTGGGCCCCTGACACTTATTTTGTTGTCTCTCAGTGTACTCGTGGCGCCACTGCTTTTCATCGGGGGAATGTTGCATCTCCTGCCGAATCTTTTGCGTTCATATGGAGTGATTTTCGTGTGCAAGTTTGGTACTAATCCCTCTAGTGTATATTATTATGTATCTCTCTCGCCTGCGCTCCAGGGAATACAGATCAAGGGTCTTCAACCGATCCCAGTAATTTAGGTGCCTTATCATACTTACGTGTGCCGTGAAAGTTCTTTGTACACTCTCCAGGTCAGCAATTTCCCCTGCATTGCAGGGGGCAGTTAGTGTACAGCAGTATTCCAGCCTAGAAAACACAAGCGATTTGAAGAGAATCATCATGGGTTTGGCGTCCCTAATTCTGAAGGTTCTCATTATCCATCCTATCATTTTCCTAGCAGATGCGGTAGATACATTGTTGTGGTCTTTGAAGGCGAGCTCCTCTGACATTATCACTCCCAGATCTTTTACATTAGTTTTTCGTTCTACTGTGTAGTTGGAATCTGTTATATATTCCGATATTGTTTTAATTTCCTCACGTTTTCCATATCGGTGTAATTGAAATTTCTCCTCGTAGAACTTCATATTGTTTTGAGTGGCCCATTCGAAGATTTGGTTGATGTCCGCTTGGAGTCTCGCGGTGTCTTCGATGGAGGTCACTGTCATGGTGATCCGGGTGTCATCCGCAAAGGAAGACACGGAACTATGACTTACATCTCTATGTCAGAAATGAGGATGAGGAATAGAATGGGAACTAGTACTGTGCCTTGTGGAACAGAGCTTTTTACCGTGGCTGCCTGGGACTTTACTCTGTTTACTATTACTCTGTGTTCTATTTGTCAGGAAGGTGTAGATTCATCTACCAACTTTTCCCGTTATTCCTTTATCCCACACTTTGTGTGCTATTACACTATGGACACACTTGTTGAAAGCTTTTGCAAAGTCTGCGTATACTACATTTGTATTTTGTTTATCCTCTACAGTATCCAGGACCTTGTCATAGTGGTCCAGTAGCTGGGACGGGCAAGAGCGACCTGCTATAAACCCGTGTTGCCCTGGGTTGTGTAACTGATGAGTATCTAGGTGGTTGGCGATCTTGCTTCTTAGAACCCTCTCAAAGATTTTTATATGGGATGCTAGTGCTATGTAGTTCTTTGCAACTGCTTTACTGCCACTTTGTAGAGTGGGGCTATATCTGTTGTTTTTAGTGAGTGTGGGATGACCCCTGTGTCCATGCTCCCTCTCCACAGAATGCTTAAGGCATGTGAAAGGGGCTTCTTGCAGTTCTTAATGAACACGGAGTTCCATGAGTCTGGGCCTGGGGCAGAGCGCATGGGCATGTTCATCTACTGCCTCTTCAAAGTCTTGTGATGTTAGGATAATATCAGATATTTTTGAGAGAACCAAATTTCGGGTTTCATTCTTAAAGAATTCATTTGGATTGTCGACCCTTAGTCTGGGTAACGGTTCACTGAACACTGAGCCGCATTGGGACTTTAGTATCTCACTCATTTCTTCAATTCAATTCAATTCAAAGTTTATTCTCTATAAGGATTACAATGTTGAATTTACAGAATTTGGTTACTGTGTGGTTTACATGTAGTTAAATAATGTTTCAAGGTACCATAGAAGCAGCATGGCTAGGCATTACACAGTGTACCACTAGAACGCCTAGCATGGCTAGGCATTTCGGGCAGACTTAGTTTAATTCTTTATTTTAAAATATTACAAATTATGAGGTAAGTTGGTATTATGGCTAAGTGACTAAATACTAGTTTGTGAGTTTAGCAATGTGAATGCTTTTGTTTTGGCACAGTACATAGTTTCAGTATTGGAGTATCACAGGATTAATTATTTTAAGATTGAGATTAATATTTCTGTTTATGGTCAAATGGGTGAGTGAGTGTAAGTGGCTGTCATCTGTGTATATCCCATCTCGCCTAAGCAGGGGCCCAATACTGTATGTTGTTTTTTCCTTACATTTAGCATAGGGAGAAGTATTTTTTTTAATTTCCTTTACGGCTTTTAGTTCTTCCTGTGGTTCTTGTCTCATGTAAGATTCCTTCAGCTTAAGTTCGATATTTGCTATTTCAGTGACCAGTGCCTCCCTTCGTATTTCAGATATATTGGCCCCTCTCAGCAGCTCTGTGGTTCTTCGCCTTCGTCTGTATAGGGAGCGTCTTTCTCTTTGTAGTTTACATCTCTTTTTCTTAATGGAATATGCCTCGAGATCTCAAGAACCACAGAGTTAATTTTTTCTAGGCTAAGGTTCGGATCCGTGTTGTTTAGGATATTTTCCCAGCTTGTTTCATTTAGGACTTAGTTTACTTGTTCCCATTGTATGTTGTTGTTATTGAAGTTGAATTTTGTGAAGACACCCTCATGACTGATCACATTTTGCTGGTCAGGGGTCCTGTGCACACATGTTTGTACCTCTATTATGTTGTGGTCTGAGTGTACTGTCTTTGATACGATTATATTATGTATCTGATCGTCGTTGTTAGTGAAGATGAGGTCCAGCGTATTTTCTAGTCTTGTAGGCTCTAATATTTGCTGGTTTAAGGTGAATTTGGTGCAGAGACTTAATAGCTCGTGTGTGTGTGTGTGTGTGTGTGTGTGTGTGTGTGTGTGTGTGTGTGTGTGTGTGTGTGTGTGTGTGTGTGTGTGTGCGAATTTTCATCTAAGCTGGGTGATCTCTGCTAAAATATTATTTGCTACACTCCTCCATTTTAGGTGTCTCAGGTTGAAATCTCCCAGTAGCAAGATGTTTGGGGCAGGAGTTGGAAGATTTTCCAGACAGTGGTCAATTTTCAAAAGCTGTTCCTGGAATTGCTGAGAAGTTGCATCCGGAGGCTTGTATACCACAATGACAAGGTTTTGGTTTTCAATCTTTACCGCCAAAACTTCAATTACATCATTTGAGGTGTTTAATAGTTCTGAGCAAATGAGTGACTCTGTGACGTACATGCCAACCCTCCCCCCCCCTTGTTGCCTGTTTAGTCTGTCGCATCTGAATAGGTTATAACCATATTTCGTTGTCAAAATGGTCCTTTATGTGGGTCTCTGTGAAAGCTGCAAACATTGCATTTGACTCAGTGAGGAGTCCCCTGATGTAAGGATTTTTGATGTTAGTTGATGGCTTTAGACCCTGTATGTTTGCAAAGACAAATGTCGTTATATTGATGGAATTTAGGGGTTTTTATTGCTGGCTCTAATATCTGTTGTTCTGGAGTGGAAGCCAATGACTGTGCCTCTGCACAGCCACCTCTATGGTGGTTCTGGAGGTGAAAAGTACAGTGCCTGCACTCTGAATGATGGATGGGGATGTGGTGGTTCTGGAGGGAAGTATAGTGCCTACGCTCTGATACTGTCGCTAGTGCCAAACTGTGGTTACTGTCGCTAAAGTCACACTGTGGTTACTCTCGCTAGTGCCACACTGTGCTGTATATATGGTGATCGTCTCTGAGGTTACGTCTCTGTCAATGCCTTTTAATAGTCTCTTCCTGGATGCTGCCAACAACAGTCACCTAACTCCCAGGCTCCTGTTTACTGTTAACTGAGCAATGAGAAACAGGTGTCAGAGGACACCTTGGCCAGGATGCCACCCACAACAGTCAACTAACTCTCAGGTACCTGTAAATTAACAGGTGAGGAGAGGCAGCAGGTGTAAGCAGACCTGCTGAGGAACATTAGTCAACCTGCAACCTGGTATGCAATGAGAGGGAAGGGTAGGAGCCGAGTGTGGCGCCATGCATATCCGTCCTCTGTCAGTCATTGAAAAACACACACACCACACATACACACACACACCTCCTTGCCTCGGTGTCCACGCTGTCACCGTCATGAACGCGCTGCATGATCACTTGCAAGAGCATCCTCCACCGGGATATACGTGAAGGCTTTCATTATTACAGGGCATCCACAAGCTAGACGCCATGATCGATACAGCTGGAATACATGATGCAGGTTTTTTTGTGTGTGTGAAGGTGCGCTAACGTCAGCAGCAGTTGCTGCTGCTGCTGCTGGTTGTCATGGAAATGGTCCAGCCAACTTCATGACCAGACGAGTCATGCACTCCTCCCCCCCCAACACCCCCACCAGTATCCCTCCAAACCACCCTCCATCAACACTACTCAACACTGCTCACAGCCTCCAGCACCCCTCTCTACCAATACATGCATACCTATTTCTATATATATATATTATATATACTATATATATATTATATATATATATATTATATTATATATATATATATATATTTCATATATATAATATATATATTAAAAATATATATATTTTTAAAATTATATATATATATATATATATATATATATAATAATATAGTAAGGTAGGGGCTGGAATCACCTGGCCTGGAGTATAAGTGGAGAGTGGTCAGCACTGTCACTGGCTGACAAACACTGGAGTCTTCATGACGTGTGTTCAGACATCATGATCCATTACTCTCCTGATACTTCTTTGTTACATGTATCCCCGTCTACCTCGCACACCCCGTGTTATGACACACACCCAGTGTCATGGCTCCTCACACACTCCGTGTCATGGCTCCTCACACACCCCGTGCCATGGCTTCTCACACACCCCGTGCCATGGCTCCTCACACACCCCGTGTCATGGCGTCTCACACACCCCGTGCCATGGATTCTCACACACCCCGTGCCATGGCTCCTCACACACCCCGTGCCATGGCGTCTCACACACACCGTGTCATGGCTTCTCAAACACCCAGTGTCATAGCTCCTCACACACCCCGTGCTATGGCTCTTCACACACCCCGTGTCATGACTTCTCACACACCCCGTCCGCTCTCACCACCCCCCCTCACCCACACACCCGTGTCATGGCTTCTCACACACCCCGTGTCATGGCTCCTCACACACCCCGTGCCATGGCTCCTCACACACCCCGTGCTATGACTCCTCACACACCCCGTGTCATGACTCCTCACACACCCCCCTGCTATGGCTCCTCACACACCCCGTGTCATGAGTCCTCACACACCAAGTGCTATGGATCCTCACACACCCCGTGTCATGGTTCTCACACACCCTGTCAGGTGTGCTATGGCTCCTCACACACCCCGTGTCATGGCTTCTCAAAACCCCGTTGCCATGGCTCCTCACACCCCCCCGTGCCATTGCTCTCCCCCCTCTCCACAACACCCGTATGATGGCTCTCACACACCCCGTAAGTGTATGGCTCCTCACACACCCCGTGCCATGGCTCCTCACACACCCCGTGTAATGGCTTCTCACACACCCCGTGTCATGGCTCCTCACACATCCCGTGTCATGGCTTCTCACACACCCCATGTCATGGCTCCTCACACACCACGTGTCATGGCTCCTCACACACCCCGTGTCATGGCTTCTCACACACCCCGTGTCATGGCTCCTCACACACCCAGTGTCATGGCTCCTCACACACCCCGTGTCATGGCTCCTCACACACCCCGTGTCATGGCTCCTCACTCACCCCGTGTCATGGCCCCTCACACACCCCGTGTCATGGTTCCTCACACACCCCGTGTCATGGCTCCTCGCACACCCCGTGTAATGGCTCCTCACACACCCCGTGTCATGACTCCTCACACACCCCGTGCTATGGCTCCTCACATACCCAGTGTCATGGCTCCTCACACACCCCGTGTCATGGCTCCTCACACACCCCGTGTCATGGCTCCTCACACACCCTGTGCTATGGCTCCTCACACACCCCGTGTCATGACTCCTCACACACCCCGTGCTATGGCTCCTCACACACCCCGTGTCATGAGTCCTCACACACCAAGTGCTATGGATCCTCACACACCCCGTGTCATGGCTTCTCACACACCCCGTGTCATGGCTCCTCACACACCCCTTGCCATGGCTCCTCACACAACCCGTGCTATGGCTCCTCACACACCCCGTGTCATGGCTTCTCACACACCCTGTGTTATAACACACCCCGTGCCATGGCTCCTCACCCCCCGTGCCATTGCTCCTCACTCACCCCGTGCCATGGCTCCTCAAACACCCCGTATGATGGCTCCTCACACACCGTGCCATGGCTCCTCAAAACACCCGTGTCATGGCTCCTCACACACCCCGTGCCATGGCTCCTCACACACCCCGTGTAATGGCTTCTCACACACCCCGTGTCATGGCTCCTCACACATCCCGTGTCATGGCTTCTCACACACCCCATGTCATGGCTCCTCACATACCACGTGTCATGGCTCCTCACACACCCCGTGTCATGGCTTCTCACACACCCCGTGTCATGGCTCCTCACACACCCAGTGTCATGGCTCCTCACACACCCCGTGTCATGGCTCCTCACACATCCCGTGTCATGGCTCCTCACTCACCCCGTGTCATGGCCCCTCACACACCCCGTGTCATGGTTCCTCACACACCCCGTGTCATGGCTCCTCACACACCCCGTGTAATGGCTCCTCACACACCCCGTGTCATGACTCCTCACACACCCCGTATCATGGCTCCTCACATACCCAGTGTCATGGCTCCTCACACACCCCATGTCATGGCTCCTCACACACCCCGTGTCATGGCTCCTCACACATCCCGTGTCATGGCTCCTCACACACCCCGTGTCATGGTCCTCACTCAACACCCGTGTCATGGCTCCTCACACACCATGTGTCATGGCTCCTCACACACCCCGTGTCATGGCTCCTCACACACCCCGTATCATGGCTCCTCACATACCCCGTGCCATGGCTCCTCACACACCCCGTGCTATGGCTCCTCACACACCCCGTGTTATGACACACACCCCGTGCCATGGCTCCTCACACACCCCCGTGCCATTGCTCCTCACTCACCCCGTGCCATGGCTCCTCAAACACCCCGTATGATGGCTCCTCACACACCGTGCCATGGCTCCTCACACACCCCGTGTCATGGCTCCTCACACACCCCGTGCCATGGCTCCTCACACACCCCGTGTAATGGCTTCTCACACACCCCGTGCCATGGCTCCTCACACATCCCGTGTCATGGCTTCTCACACACCCCGTGTCATGGCTCCATCACACACCACGTGTCATGGCTCCTCACACACCCCGTGTCATGGCTTCTCACACACCCCGTGTCATGGCTCCTCATACACCCAGTGTCATGGCTCCTCACACACCCCGTGTCATGGCTCCTCACACACCCCGTGTCATGGTTCCTCACACACCCCGTGTCATGGCTCCTCGCACACCCCGTGTCATGGCTCCTAACACACCCCGTGTCATGGCTCCTCACACACCCCGTATCATGGCTCCTCACATACCCAGTGTCATGGCTCCTCACACCCCGTGTAATGGCTCCTCACACACCCCATGTCATGGCTCCTCACACACCCCGTGTCATGGCTCCTCACACACCCCGTGTCATGGCTCCTCACACACCCGGTGTCATGGCTCCTCACACACCAGGTGTCATGGCTCCTCACACACCCCGTGTCATGGCTCCTCACACACCCCGTGTCATGGCTCCTCACACACCCCGTATCATGGCTCCTCACATACCCATTGTCATGGCTCCTCACACACCCCGTGTCATGGCTCCTCACACACCCCGTGTCATGGCTCCTCGCACACCCCGTGTCATGGCTCCTCACACACCCCGTGTCACGGCTCCTCACACACCCCGTGTCATGGCTCCTCACACACCCCGTGTCATGGCTCCTCACATACCCAGTGTCATGGCTCCTCACATACGCAGTGTCATGGCTCCTCACACACCCCACATCATAGCTCCTCACACACCCCGTGTCATGGCTCCTCACACACCCCGTGTCATGGCTCCTCACACACCCCGTGTCATGGCTCCTCACACACCCCGTGTCATGGCTCCTCACACACCCCGTGTCATGGCTCCTCACACAACCCGTATCACGGCTCCTCACATATCCAGTGTCATGGCTCCCCACACACCCCGTGTCATGGCTCCTCACACACCCCGTATCATGGTTCCTCACACACCCCGTGTCATGGCTCCTCACACACCCCGTGTCATGGCTCCTCACACACCCCGTGTCATGGCTCCTCACACACCCCGTGTCATGGCTCCTCACACACCCCGTATCATGGCTCCTCACATACCCGTGTCATGGCTCCTCACACACCGTGTCATGGCTCCTCACACACCCCGTGTCATGGCTCCTCATACACCCCGTGTCATGGCTCCTCATACACCCCGTGTCATGGCTCCTCACACAACCCGTATCATGGCTCCTCACATACCCAGTGTCATGGCTCCTCACACACCCCGTGTAATGGCTCCTCACACACCCCGTATCATGGCTCCTCACACACCCCGTGTCATGGCTCCTCATACATCCCGTGTCATGGCTCCTCACACACCCCGTGTCATGGCTCCTCACACACCCCGTGTCATGGCTCCTCACACACCCCGTGTCATGGCTTCTCACACACCCCGTATCATGGTTCCTCACACACCCCGTGTCATGGCTCCTCACACACCCCGTGTCATGGCTCCTCACACACCCCGAGTCATGGCTCCTCACACACCCCGTATCATGGCTCCTCACACACCCCGTGTCATGGCTCCTCACACACCCCGTGTCATGGCTCCTCACACACCCCGTATCATGGCTCCTCACATACCCGTGTCATGGCTCCTCACACACCGTGTCATGGCTCCTCACACACCCCGTGTCATGGCTCCTCACACACCCCGTGTCATGGCTCCTCATACACCCCGTGTCATGGCTCCTCACACAACCCGTATCATGGCTCCTCACATACCCAGTGTCATGGCTCCTCACACTCCCCGTGTCATGGCTCCTCACATACCCAGTGTCATGGTTCCTCACACACCCCGTGTCATGGCTCCTCACACAACCCGTATCATGGCTCCTCACATACCCAGTGTCATGGCTCCTCACACACCCCGTGTCATGGCTCCTCACACAACCCGTATCATGGCTCCTCACATACCCAGTGTCATGGCTCCTCACACATCCCGTGTCATGGCTCCTCACACACCCCGTGTCATGGCTCCTCACACAACCCGTATCATGGCTCCTCACATACCCAGTGTCATGGCTCCTCACACACCCCGTGTCATGGCTCCTCACACACCCCGTGTCATGGCTCCTCACACACCCCGTGTCATGGCTCCTTGTCATTACTTCCTCCACACTAACACAAGTCTGCCACCAAAGTAACAAGAATGACAGCTGAGAACAATGGCAGGTGATACATTATACTTGGTTTACACCTCAGGCTGAATTGAACCGCTCTGTCACTTTGTTTTGATACTCTAAAAGTTACATATATCATGGTAGTCACACACTACATATATCATGGTAGTCACACACTACATATATCATGGTAGTCACACACTACATATATCATGTTAGTCACATACACACAACATATATCATGGTAGTCACACTACATATATTATAGTAGTCACATACTACATATATCATGGTAGTCACACTACATATATCATGGTAGTCACATGCTACATATATCATGGTACTCGCATACTACATATATCATGGTAGTCACACACTACATATATCATGGTAGTCACATACTACATATATCATAGTCACACACTACATATATCATGTTAGTCACACACTACATATATCATGGTAGTCACATACTACATATATCATGGTAGTCCCCCACTAAACAACACAACTAATTATCATGGTTTGTCACACACTACATATATCATGTTAGTCACATACTACATATATCATGGTAGTCACACACTACATATATCATGGTAGTCACACACTACATATATCATGGTAGTCACACACTACATATATCATGGTAGTCACATACTACATATATCATGGTAGTCACATACTACATATATCATGGTAGTTTACATACTAAAATATATCATGGTAGTCACACACTACATTTTATCATAGTAGTCACACACTACATATATCATGGTAGTCACATACTACATATATCATGGTAGCCACACACTACATATATTATGGTAGTCACTCAACACTACATGCATCATGGTTCAACAAAAACTACATATATCATGGTAGTCACACACTACATATATCATGGTAGTCACATACACTACATATATCATGATAGCCACACACACACACACTACATATATCATGTTAGCCACACACTACATACATCATGGTAGTCACACACACTACATATATCATGGTAGCCATACACACACACACACACTACATATATCATGTTAGCCACACACACTACATATATCATGGTAGTCACTCACACTACATATATCATGGTAGTCACACTACATATATCATGGTAGCCACACACTACATATATCATGGTAGTCACTCACACTACATATATCATGGTAGCCACACACTACATATATCATGGTAGCCACACACACACACACTACATATATCATGGCAGCCACACACACGCATTACTTATATCATGGTAGTCACACACACTACATATATCATAGTAGCCACACACTATATATTAATCATGGGAGTCACTCACACTACATATATCATGGTAGCCACACACGCACACACACTACATATATCATGGTAGCCACACACACATTACATATATCATGGTAGTCACTCACACTACATATATCATGGTAGCCACACACACACTACATATATCATGGCAGCCACACGCACATTACATATATCATGGTAGTCACTCACACTACATATATCATGGTAGTCACTCACACTACATATATCATGGCAGCCACACACACATTACATATATCATGGTAGTCACTCACACTACATATATCATGGTAGCCACATACACACACACTACATATATCATGGTAGCCACACACACATTACATATATCATGGTAGTCACACTACATATATCATGGTAGCCACACACACACTACATATATCATGGTAGCCACACATACTCTACATATATCATGGTAGTCACTCACACTACCTATATCATGGTAGCCCCCACACACACACACTACATATATCATGGTAGCCACACACACACACTACATATATCATGGTAGTCACTCACACTACATATATCATGGTAGTCACTCACACTACATATATCATGGCAGCCACACACACACACACACTACAAATATCATGGCAGCCACACACACATTACATATATCATGGTAGCCACACACACACACACACTACATATATCATGGCAGCCACACACAATTCAGAATCAAGGTCACTGCAAGATAACCCCCCCCCCAAAAAAAAAAAAAAAAAGTCTGGTTTATTTACACTGGGATCTTGCAGTGCTCTTTCCAAGCACTTAATAAGTACATAGTGCCACCCACTATGTACCTATTAAGTGCAAAGTGAAAAGGTGTAAGGAAACAAGTGCAAAACGTCTCCACCCGCCCCAGGACTGAACACGGGTCTTTCGGTTGATAAACTGAGATCTCTACCGTGGAGTTGTGGGTGGTGTTAAGCATGTACCCGTACACCTGCTTCCCGTCTTCACCTACCAGCAGATAGGCACCTGGGTGCTAGTTGACTGTTGTAGGTGGCATCCTGGGGGAGTGTAACGTGCAGCTGGGTATAGAAATGAGTTGAGGTTGGATGACAGCTCTTGGCCTGTAAATGAGATTAGGTAATGTAACGCAAGAGTCCTCCTCCAACCACCTAGCCTTTCCCTAAGCACCCAAAGAAAAAAAATCCTAGCGCCGCCCCTGCAGCTACATGGCTGAACAGCCAGCTATGTGGCTGGTCAACCAGCCATGTGGCTGGACAGCCAATGAAATATCTAATTATCTGGAGGAGTAAATGTAAAATGAAAGAAAATTACGTTATAAATAAGTCTCTGTTAACCTGAGACCGAAAGCTCATTTTATTTAATTATTCGTGTGAAGCGTTAAACTCGTGAGGGTCATTCATCTCAACTGGAGATGGAGGCTACAGCCTCCGCCTGCTAATCCGGTGGGTGTATCAGAGCAGTCAGGGAGCTAGACGCCCGGGAGGCAACACTACGGGGAATCGTGACTTGCCAGGCCTGCGGCATCTCTGATACTGTATTAATATTACCAGGCATGCGGCATTATTTATGCTTCTACTATTTACTACCTACCCTATTCATGCTATGACTATTACTACCATTTCCCCCTACTTAAACTTATTTTCTTAATACCCGTATTGTTGCATAGTCATATATACCGGTGGTTAGGGTTCGACCCCCATTACGGTGGGGGGCACCGTTTAGGACGGTGTTTCCTAGGTCCCTGGGGGTTCCATTGTTCACCTTGGGTAAAATTGGGGTACCTGGGTGTTAGTTGACTGGTGTGGGTCGCATCCTGGGACAAAATTGATCTAATTTGCCCGAAATGTTCAGCATAAAAAACGGCTTTCTATATAGTAGTATGTTAGTGATCTCAGCTACGACTGTGCTGTATAGCCCTTGTGGCTTAGCGCTTCTTTTTGATTATAATAATAATCAGCTACGACTGTACTTGTAGAAATAAAATTATTATTATTATTATTATTATTATTGCCCATCATAGTAGTGTGTCAACATTCACTTAGCGTAGGCCAGTAGACCTACAGTAATGTCCTCATATTTGTTTAATTCCTCATGTTTTCACCTGGCTATGTTCTTCTATCTTGCCTATAAAGTGCACTACTACCAAGACGATGTTTCGCAGCAGCGAGCGAAACATCGTCTCCATCCAACTGCTATTTTGTTTCAAGAGAAACCTTCCAGCTTCAGTACAATCCTACCGCTGTTGTTTATAGACTTTCGTAGAAATTTCTACACTGGCTATATTACGCACATAATTCTATACATACAGGTCTGATAAATTAAATGTTGAGAAATTATATGGGTGAATACCACAGGTACAATCACCAATTAACATTCCACCCACATAACTGGCCACAACTCCCACACGTCTACAACACTACACTTACTGCTCCAGATGTACCTCGTAGACAGGTGTAAGTGTACTTAGGTACACATACATACTTACATAAATTATCATACATAGCAGCATATATGTAGATTACCCAGGTTAACCAAAAAAAAAGTCAGTAATTAATAATTAATCCTAAATATATCCTGTCCACAAACAAATTTAATACAGAAAATATTTGCTGGTTGTAAATACTTGTTGTATTAATACAACCAGTAAATACTGGCTGTATTAAATTTGATTGTGGACTATATATATTTAGGATTAATTGTTGGACTTGGCAAATTATATATATAATTTGTTAGTATCTTGTTATGTATATAACAGAGATCCAATAATTAATGCAATAACCATAATTTTTAAAGGGGTGGAGGGGTAAGCCAGGGAAAGGCCTCGGTCAGATGACCAAAAGCTCCAGTTGTGGGTCATCATATAACTAAGACCCGAGTCAGGAAACACTTGTCAAATTTCCTGACAAACATTACCTAACCTAACCCAGTTTAAATTACAAAAAAGGGAAATCTATCTTAAATTATTGTCTTAATGATTAATCCTAGCGCCTCCCTATCAGCAGGCAACTAATATTGGCCAATATATATTTACATTACCTGTGGTGAGATTTAATTCAGACTGGAAAGTGTGCATTACATAATTGATGATACATGTGGTGGGCAATGTAGATTCTCCAGCAGCAACTCACATTTTCATTCGTATCATCCTATTTTGATAGTCTCATTTTATATCTGAACTCTTCCAGATATACGTTAAATTCACTTATTATATAGGTCACTATATTTGCCGATACTGTTTCTATCATCTTAGATTAAATGAGATTAAATCTCCACAAATTCCCGGTCCGTTTCACATTACTCCGCCATTTTTGTTGCTCTCCTACGATTTTTTTCCCAGTACGTATTTTCAATTAATTTAATAACACTTCCAGATGTGTACTACATTTCCATTATTGAAATATTAATTTCTTTAAATTACAACATTTTCATTCAACTTATTCAACTTCTTACAGAATAAAAGGAAATAGTAGAGAATATTAGTTCTCCTAGGTTATCCTAGGTTCTGTACACATGTGCTGCTATGTATGATAATCTGTGTGACTGTGTATGTGTATACCTGACTAAACTTATTTACTTACTGTCATAGACATCCTTTAAAACTCACGGAAGATAAACACCTACATAATTTCAGATAAATATTATTATCCCCATCAATTCTTACACACAAATTACAGAAAAATTATAAAAATTTTCCACATTAATAATAATAATAATAATAATAATAATAATAATAATAATAATAATAATAATAATAATCTTTATTTCTACAAATACATGTACAAGGTATACAGTCCTAGCTAATAACAAAGGACCCCAATGGAAATAAGTCACTCTGACTTTTTTGGGTTATCCCAGGTTCTCTACACATATGCTGCTATGTATGATAATTCTATGTAACTGTATTTGTGTATACCTGAATAAACTTACTTATTAATTAGGTAAATTTTGTCCCCAGGATGCGACCCACACCAGTCGACTAACACTCAGGTACTTATTTTACTGCTAGGTGAACATGGGCAGCAGGTGTCTTAAGGAAACACGTCCTAATGCTTCCAGCCGTACCAGGGATCGACCCCCGGACCTCAGTGTGTGAGCTGAGTGCTCTAGCAATCGAGTTACGAGACACCTTAAGAAGACTTAATTAACGTAGGATAACCCAAGTCACGTACAGTAGTAGTGGGATAAAAGATATGATGAAATTTTAATTCCGATTTTTAACCCCGGAGGGTTAGCCACCTAGGATTACAAAAGAAAGTCAGTGCGTCGTCAAGGTCTTATTTCCGTTGTGGTTTTCAGTCATGTCCCCCAGGATGCCACCCACACCAGTCCATTAACACCCAGGTAACTACTGGCATGCTAGGTGAACAGGGAAAACAAATATAAGGAAACAACGTACAATGTTCCCCCAAAGGGGGTACCAAACATCATTTGACGAGAGGTTGGTACCAAGGTCTGTTATCATTCTATTGAGGAAGGTAAGTTTATTCGGAATGTACAAAGTTAATTATAACAAGGGTTTTTAAATTAAAAAGAAAAGTTTTAAAGGGGTTTTAAATTTTAACGGGAATAACAGTCCAGGGTTAAAAAAAAACTTTAACCCTTTAAAGGGGTGAGCACTCTCCCAGGATAAGACCCTTTAAAAGGGAAAAATTTTAAACTTTTAAAATCGAAAGTGGGTTAAAGGGGAAAAAAGAAAAATTGGAAAACTGAGTTAAAGTATAAGATTTAAAAATTAAATTTTTTTTAAAATTTTAAGGGGAATTAGCCCCCCGAAAAAGGGGAGGGTTACCCCCCGGGAAATAAAGGGGGAGGGGTTAAAAAAAAAACCCCAGGGGAGTTGAAAAACCCAGGGAGGTTGGAATTAACCCCGGGGGGGGTTTAGCCACCCAAATAACCCGGGGGAGGGGTTAGCCCCCCAAAAAAACCCAGGGGAGGGTTAGCCACCCAAATAACCCAGGGGAGGGTTAGCCCCCAGAAAACCCGGGGGAGGGTTACCCACCCAAAATCCCCGGGGGAGGGTTAGCCCCAAAAAAAACCCCAGGGGGGTTAGCCCCCAGAATAACCCAGGGGGGGGTTTTCCCCCCCAGAATAACCCAGGGGAGGGTTAGCCACCCAGAAAAACCCCAGGGGGGTTAGCCCCCCAGAAAAAACCCAGGGGGGTTTTAGCCCCCCAGAAAACCCCAGGGGGGGGTTAGCCACCCAGATTAACCCGGGGGAGGTTCCCCACCCGGGGATCCCGGGGGAGGGTTTTTTTTAAAAAATTTTTTTTTTAAAAAAATTTTTTTAGTAAAAGGGGGGTTTTTTTTTTTTTTTCCCCTGGGGGGTTTTTTTTTAAAAATTTTTTGGGGGGGGGTTTTTTTTTTTTTTTTTTTTTAGCCCCCCCAGAATAACCCCAGGGGAAGGTTACCACCCAAAAAACCCGGGGGGGGGTTAGCCACCCAGAATAACCCAGGGAAGGTTAGCCCCCCGAAAAACCCGGGGAGGGTTTACCCACCCAGAAAACCCAGGGGAGGGTTAGCCCACCCAGAAAAACCCAGGGGGGGGTTAGCCCCCCCAGAAAAACCCGGGGAGGGTTACCCCCGAAATAACCCAGGGGGGTTTTAGCCACCCGGATAACCCGGGGGGGTTAGCCCCCCAGAAAAACCCAGGGGGGGGTTAGCCCCAGAATATCCCAGGGGAAGGTTAGCCACCCAGAATAACCCAGAGGAAGGTTAGCCACCCAGAATAACCTCGGGAAAGGTTAGCAATCCTGGATAACCCAGGGGATGGTTAGCTACCCAGGATAACCCAGGGGAAGGTTAGCCACCCAGAATAACCCAGGGGAGGGTTAGCCACCCAGGATAACCCAAGAGAGTCAGTGTGTCGTCGAGGGACTGTCGTCTTATTTCCTTTTCGGTCCTTAGTCTTGTCCCCACAGGATGCCACCCACACCAATCCACTAACACCCTGGTACCTACTTACTACCTGGAGTTTACCTGGAGAGGGTTTCGGGGGTCAACGCCCCCACGGCCCGGTCTGAGACCAGGCCTCACGGTGGAGCATGGACACGGGGGTCGTCCCACAGTTACTAAAAACAACAGACATAGCCCCACTCCACAAAGGGGGCAGTAAAGAACAGCAAAGAACTAAGACCGTAGCACTAACATCCCATATCATAAAAATCTTTTAAAGGGGCCTAAAAAGCAAGATACCACCCCTCTAGAAACCCATCGTTACCAACCCCGGGCAAAATGGGTTTAGAACGGGCGCTCCGTCTTCTCAACTATTGGATCACTACACAAGGTCCTAAAATGCCTTGAAGATAAAAAGAATGCAGAAGTAATGTATACGACTTTGCAAAAGCCTTCGACAAATGTGACCATGGCGTAAAAACGCCAAAAAGCGTGCTAAAGGAATAACAGGAAAAGTCGGTCGATGGATCTATAATTTCCTCACTAACAGAACACAGAGAGTAGTCGTCAACAGAGTAAAGTCCGAGGCAGCTACGGTGAAAAGCTCTGTTCCACAAGGCCTGACAGTACTCGCTCCCATCTTGTTCCTCATCCTCATATCTGACATAAACAAGGATGTCAGCCACAGCACCGTGTCTTCCTTTGCAGATGACACCCGAATCTGCATGACAGTGTCTTCCATTGCAGACACTGTAAGGCTCCAGGCGGACATCAACCGAATCTTTCAGTGGGCTGCAGAAAACAATATGAAGTTCAACGATGAGAAATTTCAATTACTCAGATATGGTAAACACGAGGAAATTAAATCTTCATCAGAGTACAAAACAAATTCTGGCCACAAAATAGAGCGAAACACCAACGTCAAAGACCTGGGAGTGATCATGTCGGAGGATCTCACCTTCAAGGACCATAACATTATATCAATCGCATCTGCTACAAAAATGACAGGATGGATAATGAGAACCTTCAAAACTAGGGAGGCCAAGCCCATGATGACACTCTTCAGGTCACTTGTTCTATCTAGGCTGGAATATTGCTGCACACTAACAGCACCTTTCAAGGCAGGTGAAATTGCTGACCTAGAAAATGTACAGAGAACCTTCACGGCGCGCATAACGGAGATAAAACACCTCAATTACTGGGAGCGCTTGAAGTTCCTAAACCTGTATTCCCTGGAACGCAGACGGGAGAGATACATGATTATATACACCTGGAAAATCCTAGAGGGACTAGTACCGAACTTGCACACGAAAATCACTCACTACGAAAGCAAAAGACTTGGCAGACGATGCACCATCCCCCCAATGAAAAGCAGGGGTGTCACTAGCACGTTAAGAGACCATACAATAAGTGTCAGGGCCCGAGACTGTTCAACTGCCTCCCAGCACACATAAGGGGGATTACCAACAGACCCCTGGCAGTCTTCAAGCTGGCACTGGACAAGCACCTAAAGTCGGTTCCTGACCAGCCGGGCTGTGGCTCGTACGTTGGTTTGCGTGCAGCCAGCAGTAACAGCCTGGTTGATCAGGCTCTGATCCACTAGGAGTCCTGGTCACAGACCGGGCCGCAGGGGCGTTGACCCCCGGAACTCTCTCCAGGTAAACTCCAGGTAAACTCCAGGATCAGGTGAACATTTACAACAGCTGTAAGGAAACATGCCCGACGTTTCTATCCTTGCCAGGGATTGAACCCCGGACACTCGGTGTGTGAGGGGAGTGCGTTATCAACTGACCCAGGATAACACACAAGAAAAGCAAGAAGCTGGACCCAGCGGATCTCTAGTTATTCCTAGTAAGTCTCAGGTATCAGTGCACAGCATTTATACTGCTAAGTAAATCTACAGACTATTTATCAAATGACTCGCGGCATTATCGTGTAATGAATTTTATATATATTTTAACCACAGATCAGTTGCCATTATTATTATGTCATATTATATTTTATTATAATTTATTATTATTATTAATTATTATTATTATTATTATTATTATTATTATATTGTTATTATTATTATTATTATTATTATTATTATTATTATTATTATATTATTATTATTTATTTATTATTATTATTATTATTATTATTTATTATTATTATTATTATTATTATTATTATTATTATTATTATTATTATTTTATTATATTATTATTATTATTATTATTATTATTATTATTATTATTATTATTATTATTATTATTATTATTATTTTATTATTATTATTATTATTATTATTATTATTTATTATTATTATTTTTATTATTTTATTATTATTATTATTATTATTATTATTATATTATTATTATATTATTATTATTAGTATTATTATTATTATTATTATTATTATTATTTATTATTATTATTATTATTATTATTATTATTATTATTATTGTTATTATTATTATTATTATTATTATTATTATTATTATTATTATTATTGTATTATTATTATTATTATTATTATTATTATTATTATATATTATTATTTATTATTATTATTTTTTATTATTATTTATTATTTATTATTATTATTATTATTTTATTATTATTATTATTATTATTATTTTTATTATTATTATTATTATTATTATTATTATTTTATATTTTATTATTATTATTATTATTATTATTATTATTATTTATTATTATTTTATTATTATTATTATTATTATTATTATTATTATTATTATTATTATTATTGTTATTATTATAGGTGGGTAATTACTTTGACTAGTGAGACACATCATTGGTCAACTAGGTTAGATAAACTTCTCTGGCCACACATTTTAGTCGGCCTAAAACTGGTTATATTTAGCGTTGCGCGCTAAACCCATAAAAGGAACGTACTGTGGCTGGACAAAAATAAAAAGACCTGAGGAATGGGCGGATATAAAACTGTAAATCACTTAAAATTCATGTCTTCGACCATTCCAAAATTTTTGGAATCGACAAGTAAACTCTTTACACAAATAACCAGCACATAGGAGACAGAGAGAAGTTTGTGGCGACGTTTCGGTCGAACTTGGACCATTTACAAGTCACACTTGTAAATGGTCCAAGTTGGACCGAAACATCGTGGTAAGTTTCCCTCTCCTTTGTGCGGGTTATTTGTGTATTGTTCCAGTCACTATATTGTTCTGCCTTTTTTGCTCTTTTTGTTGTTACACAGATCAATTAGGTTGTTACTGCTGGCCGCACGTAGTCCAACGTACGAACCACAGCCCGGCTGATCCGGCACCGACTTTAAGTATTTGTCCAGCTCCCTTTTGAAGGCAGCCAGGACTCTATTGGTAATTTTCTCTTATGCAAGGTGGCCTAGTGGCTAAAACTCTCGCTTCGCACGGTGAGCGTCGGGGTTCGATTACCAGCGAGGGTAGAAACATTGAGCGTGTTTCTTTACACCGGTTGTTTATGTTCCCCATCAGTAAAATAGGTACCTGGGTGTTAGTCAACTGGTGTGGGTCGCATCCTGGGATAAAACTGACCTAATTGGCCCAAAATGCTCTGAGAGCATAACAAGCGGCTTTCTGTGTAGTAGTATGTCACTGATGACAGCTAGGACTGTATATCTTGTACAGGTACTTGTAGAAATAAAGATATTATTATCATTATTTTTTTTCAACAAGTCGGCCGTCTCCCACCGAGGCAGGGTGATCCAAAAAAGAAAGAAATCCCCCCCCAAAAAATGCTTTCATCATCATTCAACACTTTCACTTCACTTACACATAATCACTGTTTTTGCAGAGGTGCTCAGAATACAACAGTTTAGAAGCATATACGTATAAAGATACACAACATATCCCTCCAAACTGCCAATATCCCAAACCCCTCCTTTAAAGTGCAGGCATTGTACTTCCCATTTCCAGGACTCAAGTCCGACTATATGAAAATAACCGGTTTCCCTGAATCCCTTCACTAAATATTACCCTGCTCACACTTCATTATTATTATTATTATTATTATTATTATTATTATTATTATTATTATTATTATTATTATTATTATTATTCTGTGATAAATGCCTCGATATATGCAAAGAATCCTTTCTTTCTTTGATGTTATTTAATTAAGTTCATGTGGTCCATGATGGCAACGGCACCTGCACACTAACAGCACCTTGCAAGGCAGGTGATATTGCTGACCTAGAAAATGTACAGAGAACCTTCACCTATGCCAAATCAAAGTCGAGAACAACGTCCAGTATTGGGCCCCTACTTAAACAAGATGGGTCCTACACAGATGACAGCAAGGAAATGAGTGAGCTACTCAAGTCCCAATATGACTCAGTTTTTAGCAAGCCGCTAACCAGACTGAGAGTCGAAGATCAAAATGAATTTTTTATGGGAGAGCCACAGAATTTGGTTAACACAAGCCTATCCGATGTTATCCTGACGCCAAATGACTTCGAACAGGCGATAAATGACATGCCCATGCACTCTGCCCCAGGGCCAGACTCATGGAACTCCGTGTTCATCAAGAACTGCAAGAAGCCCCTATCACGAGCCTTTAATATCCTATGGAGAGGGAGCATGGACAAGGGGGTCGTCCCACAGTTACTAAAAACAACAGACATAGCCCCACTCCACAAAGGGGGCAGTAAAGCAACAGCAAAGAACTACAGACCGATAGCACTAACATCCCATATCATAAAAATCTTTGAAAAGGTCCTAAGAAGCAAGATCACCACCCATCTAGAAACCCATCAGTTACACAACCCAGGGCAACATGGGTTTAGAACAGGTCGCTCCTGTCTGTCTCAACTATTGGATCACTACGACAAGGTCCTAGATGCACTAGAAGACAAAAAGAATGCAGATGTAATATATACAGACTTTGCAAAAGCCTTCGACAAGTGTGACCATGGCGTAATAGCGCACAAAATGCGTGCTAAAGGAATAACAGGAAAAGTCGGTCGATGGATCTATAATTTCCTCACTAACAGAACACAGAGAGTAGTAGTCAACAGAGTAAAGTCCGAGGCAGCTACGGTGAAAAGCTCTGTTCCACAAGGCCTGACAGTACTCGCTCCCATCTTGTTCCTCATCCTCATATCTGACATAAACAAGGATGTCAGCCACAGCACCGTGTCTTCCTTTGCAGATGACACCCGAATCTGCATGACAGTGTCTTCCATTGCAGACACTGCAAGGCTCCAGGCGGACATCAACCAAATCTTTCAGTGGGCTGCAGAAAACAATATGAAGTTCAACGATGAGAAATTTCAATTACTCAGATATGGTAAACATGAGGAAATTAAATCTTCATCAGAGTACAAAACAAATTCTGGCCACAAAATAGAGCGAAACACCAACGTCAAAGACCTGGGAGTGATCATGTCGGAGGATCTCACCTTCAAGGACCATAACATTGTATCAATCGCATCTGCTAGAAAAATGACAGGATGGATAATGAGAACCTTCAAAACTAGGGAGGCCAAGCCCATGATGACACTCTTCAGGTCACTTGTTCTATCTAGGCTGGAATATTGCTGCACACTAACAGCACCTTTCAAGGCAGGTGAAATTGCTGACCTAGAAAATGTACAGAGAACCTTCACGGCGCGTATAACGGAGATAAAACACCTCAATTACTGGGAGCGCTTGAAGTTCCTAAACCTGTATTCCCTGGAACGCAGACGGGAGAGATACATGATTATATACACTGGAAAATCCTAGAGGGACTAGTACCGAACTTGCACACGAAAATCACTCACTACGAAAGCAAAAGACTTGGCAGACGATGCAACATCCCCCCAATGAAAAGCAGGGGTGTCACTAGCACGTTAAGAGACCATACAATAAGTGTCAGGGCCCGAGACTGTTCAACTGCCTCCCAGCACACATAAGGGGGATTACCAACAGACCCCTGGCAGTCTTCAAGCTGGCACTGGACAAGCACCTAAAGTCGGTTCCTGACCAGCCGGGCTGTGGCTCGTACGTTGGTTTGCGTGCAGCCAGCAGTAACAGCCTGGTTGATCAGGCTCTGATCCACCAGGAGGCCTGGTCACAGACTGGGCCGCAGGGGCATTGACCCCCGGAACTCTCTCCAGGTAAACTCCAGGAGCACATAAGTGCGATAAAACACCTCACTTATTGGGAACGCTTGAAGTTCCTCAACCTGTACTCCCTGGAACGCAGGCGGAAGAGATACATGATTATATACACTTGGAAAATTCTAGAGGGATTAGTACCAAACTTGGACACAAAAATCACTCCCCATGAAAGCAAACGACTCGGCAGACGATGCAAGATCCCCGCAATGAAAAGCAGGGGTGTCACTAGCACGTTAAGAGACAACACAGTAACTGCCCGGGGCCCCAAGACTGTTCAACTGCGTCCTAACATACATAAGGGGGATCACTAACAGACCCCTGGCTGTCTTCAAGAAGGCCCTGGACAAACACCTAAAGTCGGTACCTGACCAGCCGGGCTGTGGATCGTACGTTGGACTGCGTGCGGCTAACAGTAACAGCCTGGTTGATTAGGCTCTGTTCCACTATGAGGCCTGGTCACAGACCGGCCGCCGGGGCGTTGACTCCCGGAACTCTCTCCAGGTATACTCCATTCCTCTCACTGTATCTACAACTAAAATATAATTTGATACGTCTGTAGCCCCTCTGTAAACATGCACATCCTGAAGTCTGCCACATCCGACAAACTACTCTCATTACATCTATATCATTATTTTGTATACTCTACATCATCTCTGGGATGTACTTGTAACTCATTACAGTTGTGACCGGATGTGGATGTGTGAATGGTTCATTATTTTGTAATTTGTTCATGATTGTAACCGTGTATAGAGGTGTAGATAATCTATTACAATTGCAACTTGTCATGATTGGACCAGATCTAACTTGGAGTCCAGTCCCTGGACCCATTATGTACTCTGTAATCTTTTGACTACCGCCCACAGGATGGGTATGGTGTGACTACCACCCACAGGATGGGTATGGTGTGACTACCGCCCACAGGATGGGTATGGTGCGACTACCACCCACAGGATGGGTATGGTGTGACTACCACCCACAGGATGGGTATGGTGTGACTACCACCCACAGGATGGGTATGGTGTGACTACCACCCACAGGATGGGTATGGTGTGACTACCACCCACAGGATGGGTATGGTGTGACTACCACCCACAGGATGGGTATGGTGTGACTACCACCCACAGGATGGGTATGGTGTGACTACCACCCACAGGATGGGTATGGTGTGACTACCCCCACAGAAGGGGTATGGTGTGGACTACCACTCACAGAATGGGTATGGTGTGACTACCACCCACAGATGGGTATAGTGTGACTACCACCCACAGGATGGGTATGGTGTGACTACCACCCACAGGATGGGTATGGTGTGACTACGCCCACAGGATGGGTATGGTGTGACTACCACCCACAGGATGGGTTATGGTGTGACTACCACCCACAGGATGGGTATGGGGTGACTACCACCCACAGGATGGGTATGGTGTGACTACCACCCACAGGATGGGTTATGGTGTGACTACCACCACAGGATGGGTATGGTGTGACTACCACCCACAGGATGGGTATGGTGTGACTACCACCCACAGGATGGGTATGGTGTGACTACCACCCACAGGTGGGTATGGTGTGACTACCACCACAGAAGGGTATGGTGTGACATACCACTCACAGAATGGTATGGTGTGACTTACCACCCACAGGATGGTATAGTGTGACTACAACCACAGGATGGGTATGGTGTGACTACCACCCACAGATGGGTATGGTGTGACTACCGCCCACAGGTATGGGTATGGTGTGACTACCACCCACAGATGGGTATGGTGTGACTACCACCCACAGGATGGGTATGGTGTGACTACCACCCACAGAATGGGTATGGTGTGACTACCACTCACAATGGGTATGGTGTGACTACCACCCACAGAAATGCGTATGGTGTGACTACCACCCTCATGGATGGGTTATGGTAGTGACTACACCACAGGATGGGTATGGTGTGACTACCACCCACAGAATGGGTATGGTGTGACTACCACCCACAGGATGGGTATGGTGTGACTACCACCCACAGGATGGGATGGTGTGGGCTACCACCACAGGATGGGTATGGTGTGACTACCACCCACAGGATGGGTATGGTGTGACTACCACCCACAGGATGGGTATGGTGTGACTACCCCCACAGGATGGGTATGGTGTGACTACCACCCACAGGAAGGGTATGGGGTGACTACCACCCACAAGATGGGTATGGTGTGACACCACCCACAGGATGGGGTATGGTGTGACTACCACCCACAGGATGGGTATGGTGTGACTAACCACCCACAGGATGGGTTGGGTACATAATAAAGAAAATTAAACTGACTAACAACCAAACTAAACTGTCTTAATTCTGTGATGTAGAACGTAGGTCTACTGGGGGTCAATAATCTACTCATAATCTAAAGACCAACAGAAACAGAAGACTAACAAATACAAAAGATCAACAGACGCATTCCAATGGAAACAGAAGACCAACAGACAGGGAAACGTAAATAGATGACCAACGGAAACAAGACCAATAGACAGACCAAAATACGTATACAGAAGACCAATGGAAACAAGACCAACAGACACAGACCAAAATAAACAGAATAAGTAAGTTTATTCAGGTATACACAAATACAGTTACACAGATTATCATACATAACAGCATATGTGTAGAGAACCTACGATAACCCAAAAAAAATCGAAGTGACTTATTTCCATTGGGGTCCTTTATTTATTTCCATTGGAAACAAGACTAACAAACAGAGACCAAAATAAACACAAGACCAGCACAAATACACCTCTGCACTTCGCTTATTGACAATATTTATAATGTTGGGGTGACTGGGGGAAAAAAGAAAGAAAGCACTAATGACCACCGCAGCCGAACTGACAGAAACGAACCTAATCCACTTCCTCCTCCTCCTCATTACATCTTTCCTCTCCATAACCCATTTTACTCCTCTCCTCCCACAAGCCATGCTCCTCCTCTACAATCCATGCTCCTTCTCTCTTTCCACAATCCACGCTTTTCCTCCTCTTCCACAGTCCATGCTCCTCCTCCTCCTCCTCCTCCTCCTCCTCCTCCTCCTCCTCCTCCCCTCCTCCTCCTCTTCTCCCATGACCCATGGTCCTCCTTTTCTGCAACCCAGGTTTTTCTTCCATAACCCATGACCCTCCTATTCCACAATCCACGCTCTTCCTCCATGACCCATGCTTCTCCTCTTCCATAACCCATGCTCCTCTTCCACAACCTGTGTTCCTCCTCTTCTTCCTTTACCCATGCTCCTCCCAGCCCCTCAACTGCTTCCATCACAGTATCCCAGATGATGGGGGATGGGGTAGGGAGGGATGTTGAGCCAGGGAGACAAGCAAGAATCTCAGCCAAGACTGAGTACAAAGTTTTGGTGGACGCCAGCGACTACAAGTGGCAGGGCGAGGCTGTTGTTTCTTGCACACGTATCCGCAACGAACAACGAAATACATTAAACATTTGCAACCCATCATGATTTATTGACAATGGACGCCACAGGTGCTCGAAATGCCTTGACACTTTTTTCTCTCTCAAGATATCGAACATTTGGCAGCGATCTTACTTGATATAGGTATCTGCTTGTGGGTCCGCCAGACCTCCATGGTAAAGCCTACCCATTTGTAGAGCAAGTGTGGTGATGGTATTGATGGTGCGGGCATAGTAGCAGTATATGGTAGTACGATATGGTAGTAAGGTATGGTAAGGGGTATGGTATTGTAAGGAGAAAGGGGGAAGGAACCGCCCGGGAGGGACCCAAATCCCTGCTTGTTTGGAACGGGGCCCCCACGGCCCCCCCCCCCCCCCCCCTACCTACAGGTGGGAAAAACCCGGACTCCGCCTCACTTATTGATTTTTTCCCCCCACAAACCCTAAACCACACGGTAAAAAAAATCCAAAGATGGAGGCGGGTTTGTCACTATTGCTCCCCAAACCCAAATTTTTTTAAAAAAGAGCCCAAATACAAATACGTCACCCTAAGGTTTGCCCGAAATCTCTGCGAAAACCGGGGCCCTTTTCTATATAATTTCTTTTGATGCGCTTTTGGTATGAAAAAATTGTTTCAGGGAAACTTGTAGAAAAAATTAAATTATTTAATATTATTAAAATTTAAAAAAATTTTATTACTATTGTTTTTTTAATTAGATTTCCCAAAAAGGGGGGGGCCCCTTGACGGGGGTGGGGGGGTTTCGGGATCTAGGAAACTGGATCTGTGCCCCGGTTTCCCAAAATTTTGATCCTGGATCCCTTTCCCAAACCCCCCCACTGCGCTGAAAAAACCGGTTTAGCGCCCCCCCATAATAAAAATAATAATAAAAATTTAATAAAAAAAATTTAAAAAATAAAAAAATAAAAATAAAAAATAATAATAATAATAATTTTTTTTAAATTTCTACACGAAAAATTATAGGTAAAAACTGTCCTAGCTGAAAACCAATGACATAAAAAAAAAGGGCCCCTTTTTACACAAGCTTTTTGGGGCAAATTAGGTCATTTTTGGGCCCCCAGGTCACCCACACCAGCCCAAACTAAAAAACCCAGGTACCCAAATTTTTTATGGGAACATAGAGAACCGGGGGTAAAGACGCTCAATTTTTTTCGGGCCTTCGCGGGGAATCGAACCCGACCCTCCCGTGTGAGGCAGAGCTTTATCCACCAGGGTATTTGTATCATAATTGTTTTTTTTATTTTAATGGATACTAACCTAGTTCAAGATATACATAATAAATTAAAATATGTGAAAACAAACCCATCTTTAAATACTTTCAAAAATAATTTCCAAAAACAAAAAAACAAAAGTTACTCAGGAAAAATTTTAAGGGAAAAGTGATTTAGTAAAAAATGTTTTTAAATTGGTATGATAGTCTTGGGCCCCCTTGTGGGCCCCCCCAAAATACCTGGGTATACCTGGAGAAGGGGATACCCCGCCCAAAAAACCTGGAAATTAAAAACCCCGGAGAGGGTATACCCCGCCCCCAAAATAAACCTGGAGTATACCTTAAGGGTAAAACCCCGCCAAAAATAACCCGGGGAAACCTGGAGAAAGGGGAAAACCCCCGCCAACAACCCCGGGGGTTTTACCTGGAGAGGGTAAAACCCCCCCAACATACCTGGAAATTACCGGGGGAGGGATAAAACCCCCCAACATACCTGGTTTTACCTTTAGAGGGATACCCCCCCCAACATACCTTGGGGTTTAAACCTGGAAAGGGGAAACCCCGCCAACAAACCTGGAAAAACCTGGAGAAAGGTATAACCCCCCCCCAACATACCTGGAGTATACCTGGGAAAAAAATATACCCCCCAATAAACGGAATACCGAAGAGGGTAAAACCCCCGCCAAATACCTTGGGGTAACCTTAAAGAGAAAACCCCCCCCAATAAAACCTTGGGGTTACCTGGGGAGGGTTTTTACCCTGCCAACATACTTGGGGTATACCGGAGAGGGGAAAACCCCGCCAAAAAAAACCTTGGGTATAACCCGGAGAGGGTAACCCTGCCCCCAAAATACCTGGGAATTTCCTGGAGAGGGGGATACCCTTCCAAAATACCTGGATATACCTGGAGAGGGTAAACCCCGCCAACAAAACCCGGAGTAATACCTGGGAGGGTATACCCCTGCCAACATACCAGGAGTATACCTGGGGAGGGAAAACCCCGCCAACATACCTGGGGTATACCGAGGGTTTTACCCTCCACCCAAAAAGGGTATACCCCGGGGAGGGGGATACCCCCCCCCAAAATACCTGGATATAAAAATGAAGAGGGAAAACCCTTTCCAATATACCCGGAGTTACCTTTGGGGAAAAGTATACCCCGGCCAATTACCTGGAGGATACCTTAGAGGGTATACCCCCCCCAATATTTCCTGGAGTATCCTGGAAGAGTATAAACCCCCCCAATTTTAAAACCTGGAGTAAAACCTAAGAAGGGGGTACCCTGCCAATATAAACCGGATATACCTGGAGAGAGAAAACCCCCCAATAAACCCGGAGTATACCGGAGAGGGTATACCCCCCCCCAATATACCGGATTTTAACCCAAGAGGGTATACCCCCGCCAATAAAACCTTTAGTAAAACCCCGGGAAAGAGAATTTCCCCGCCCCAAAATACCGGAGTAAAACCTTTAAAAGGGTATACCCCGCCCAAAAACCCCGGAGTAAAACCCGGAGAGGTAAAAACCCCCCCAAAATAAACCCGGGGTATCCTGGAGAGGGGATACCCTGCCAACATACTTGGAGTAAAACCTGGAGAGGGTAACCCCGCTAAAAAACCGGGGGAAAACTGGAGAGGGGTATACCCTGCCCAAAATACCGGAGAATACCTGGAGAGGGAAACCCTGCCAACAAACCTGGAGTATACCTGGAGAGGGTAATACCCTGCCAACATACCTGCAGTATACAAAGGAAAAGGGAAATACCCCCGCCAACCCTAAATTTGGGGTATACCTGGGAAAGGGGATACCCTGCCAACATACCTGGAGTAAACCTGGAGAGGGGATACCTCACCAACATACCTGCAGTATCCCGGGGGTAAAAACCCCGCCAAAAAATACCTGGAGTATACCGGAGAGGGGTTTACCCTGCCAACATACCCGGAGTAAAAACCCGGGGAGGGTTAATCCGCCAAAAAAACCTGCATTTTACCTGGAGGGGTATACCCTGCCAACATACCTGGGTAAACCTGGAAGGGGGAACCTCGCCCAAAAAAACCTTTCATATACACGGAGAGGGTAAAAATTACAAGGGGATAAATACAAGGCTAAAGAGAACAATTAAAAGGTTTTTATTAAAAAAAATAAAACCCCTAGACCCATCTGGGTCAAACGAAGAGAAAATGATTTAAAAATTGGGTTGGGGAGAGGTTTTTTGATCACCCCCCTCCAACATCATTCTTGGGAATCCTCCAGGATAAACATTTTCTTTCAGGGTTTAAAAATCACCCAAATTGGGGCAATTTTTTACTGGACAGGTAAAGTTTTGGGCAGGGAAAAGGGCAAGTGGGTTTTTCCCGAAAGCGGGTCTTTGTCCCTTTGTGGGGGCTGCCTGTCTTATTTCCATTGGGGGCGTTTAAAACTTGTCCCCCCCCAAAAGCCCACCCACATCAGTCGACAAAAAAACCCGGGACCTAAATTTCAGGTGAACGAGACCCAAAAGGTTTTTGGGAAACACACCCATGTTTTCCCCCCTTTTTTCGGGGGGGGTCCAAAAAAACGGGACCCCTCATGTATGAAGCGAGAGCTTTTACCTAAACCCGGCCACAGCCACCAAATGACCCGGGAGTTGGAGTTTTTGGTCATCTGAAACCCAGACCTTCCGCTGGCTTTTTCCCCTCCAAAAAAATTTTAAAAACATGGTTTTAATTATAACTAAAATTATTATTATTATCCCCCAAAAAGGTAAACCCTTTTTCCCAATTTAAACACCCAAAAAGATATATCCTAAATTTGAAGCGAATTTGGGGTTTTTTTAGGGATAATTTTTGGGAATTTTTTGGGGAAAAAAAAGTGTGACATTCCCCCCCCCCCCACACATCATTTTGTAAGTTTATTTCCCGGTATACACAAATACAGTTACATAATTAAAAAAAACAAAGGGAAACATATTGGAAAAAACCTTGGAAATACCAAAAAAGTCGTGCCCTTTTTTCATTATTAAAAATTTAGTTTTTTTTTAAAAGCTTTTTAATTTGGTTATAAAAAAAGAAATATTTTTTTAAATTTTTTACAATAAAGGAGATAATAAACTTATTATTGGGGAAAAATAAAGGAGATAATATCTTAATTTTTGTAAAAAAAAAGGAATAATACTTATTAAATTTTACAATAAAGGAATATAACTTAAAATTTTTCAAAAAAGGAGGGTAATTTCTTATTATTGTACAATAAAGGGGGATAATACTTATTATTTTAAAAATAAAGGAGAAAATATCTTATTATTGAAAAAAAAAGAAGATAATAACTTTTATTGTTTCAAAAAAGGAATAATATCTATTAATTAAAAATAAAGGAATTAAAATCTTATTATTGTACAATAAAGGGGAATAATAACTTATTATTGTACAATAAAGAAGATAATATCTTATTATTGTACAATAAAGGAGATAATATCTTATTATTGTACAATAAAGGAGATAATATCTTATTATTGTACAATAAAGGAGATAATATCTTATTATTGTACAATAAAGGAGATAATATCTTATTATTGTACAATAAAGGAGATAATATCTTATTATTGTACAATAAAGGAGATAATATCTTATTATTCTAATAAAAATGAGATGTGATAGGAATTAGGTAAAATGAGTTATTTATATGTATGTTAAGTAAAAGGACACAAGTGCAACTAATGTGACATTTTATTGTGGCAACGTTTCGCTCTCCAGAAGCTTTATCAAGCTGTTATTACAGCCAGTATTTATATTTACACGTGTGTTAGCTAAAAAAATAGAAAATCATTCCCCTCCGTTTCTGTAGCTACATTCATCAGACACCTTTTGGCACTCTTCTTGAACTGGTTCATGTTATGACTGACTTTGACATGTGCGGGTAGTCTGTTCCAACCCTTTATTACTGTACAATAAAAGGTGTTTGAAGCCTGGCCACTGACTGTGGCTACTACAAAGTTGTGCTCTCTCCCCCTAATACTATAACTGGTTTCCAACCTTGACAAAATTGGCAGCAAGATATTCTGGATACTGTGAGCAATTTAATAAACTTGATTTAACATCAGTTGTTTTACTCTGTGTTCAATATTCAGTATTTAATGACTGATGCATCTTAAAGATAGACATAACCATATTTTTTTTAAAGGGGGGGGGGAGCGGATAAGCCAGCGGAAGTCCTCGGTCAGATGACCAAAAGCTCCAGCTACGGGGTCATCATATGATCAAGACCCGCGTTAGGAAACACTAGTTATGTTCCCTGACTAACCTTACCTAACGTGACCTACAGATAGACAGGATGCTACTCCATAATTTCATTTTACGTAGATACAGTATAATTAAACAGCTGAAAAAAAAATGGAATCGATGCAGTCTATGTGATAGATGGAGAGTGCCTCCTTTAATACAAATACAATTAATTTATTTTCGGCAGCATATAGATCATGTAGGTTACATATAATGGAAAAAAGTCACTTTGATTGACTTTTAGTGGGGTTATTATAGGTAATTTACATACGTTACTATATATGATAACTTGTGCAGCTGTAGTTATGTATAAGAGTGTACGTCACAGGTATAAAATACCGACGTGGTAAAGAATTAGACACATGTGCAACATCTGGGTATCTTTATCTGTAGACGTTTCGCCCACCAGTGACTTATTAGTACAACACAAGGACATAATATGAAGAATTATGTACAAAAGATGAGATAATGAGTCCCTCAGCCTTGGCGTAGGTGAAGACCACCGAGGTCTTGAAGGAACTGAGTCAACGTTTCGCCACTCGTGGCGAAGCTTAGTGTGAAGCTTGGTGTGAAGCTTGGTGTGAAGCTTGATGTGAAGCTTGGTGTGAAGCTTGGTGTGAAGCTTGATGTGAAGCTTGGTGTGAAGCTTAGTGTGAAGCTTGGTGTGAAGCTTGGTGTGAAGCTTGATGTGAAGCTTGGTGTGAAGCTTGGTGTGAAGCTTGGTTTGAAGCTTGATGTGAAGCTTGGTGTGAAGCTTGGTGTGAAGCTTGATGTGAAGCTTGGTGTGAAGCTTGGTGTAAAGCTTGGTGTGAAGCTTGATGTGAAGCTTGGTGTGAAGCTTGGTGTGAAGCTTGATGTGAAGCTTGGTGTGAAGCTTGGTGTAAAGCTTGGTGTGAAGCTTGATGTGAAGCTTGGTGTGAAGCTTGATGTGTAGCTTGGTGTGAAGCTTGGTGTGAAGCTTGATGTGAAGCTTGGTGTGAAGCTTGGTGTGAAGCTTGATGTGAAGCTTGGTGTGAAGCTTGGTGTGAAGCCAAGAGGTACAGGATGTCACAAGCATAACGACGAAGGAAAAGTCTTACGGTCACCATTATAAAGAAACGTGTGGAAAAAGACACTTAAGTACAGTTCAGGACATTTATTAAAATGAACGTTTCGCCACCAGTGACTTCTTTACCGTAACATTTACCAGAAAGAAACGTGCTGGGACCACCAGTATTATAAGGAAGGAAATGTTGGGACCGCCATAATAATGATAATGATTATTATTATTATTATTATTATTATTATTATTTCTGAGGCCTTTTTTTTTACCAGAATAATTTATACACGTGTGAAAATTAAGGGGTTGGGTAGCTTTCATTACAGCACTAAACCCGTAGGGGTCATACAATACACTGGGAGAAAATGCGTCAGTACACTGGGGTGGGAGTTGCTAGGTCTTGTGCACTGAGATGTACTAACCTATTTGTGGCTACAGGGGTCGATTCACAGCTCCTGGCCCCGTCTCTTCACTGGCCGCTACTATGGCGACCAGTGTGTTTGTGTGTGTACATATATGGGAAGACAGTTGTTAATTGATAGTGAATGTTGCACTTTTTTTCTGGGACTGACTTACCTTGTCGGGGAAAAGGTCGATTTGTCTCCCGATTCTTCCCTCAAGGGAGGTTCCTTGATGCTGGTGAGGGGCTCTTGATCCAGAGAATTGGATTTGTGCTCCAGTTCCCTGAAATGAGCCTGAATACCTTCCATCTCCCCCCCCTACAGGCGCTGTATTATCCTTACGGGTTTATTATTATTATTATAATCAAGAGGGAAGCGCTTATTATAATCATAACTAAGCGCAAAACCCACAAGGGTCATCCAGCGCTGCTTCTTCAGTCCAATACAAAAAATAGCAGAGATGATGAGTTTGAAGTAATCAGTCCCTGGAGTCGATGTGATCACTCTATGTCTCGAGTATTATTATTATTATAATCAAGGGGGAAGCGCTAAACCCGGAGGATTATACAGCGCCTGGGGGGGGGGATGTGGAAGGCATTCAGGCTTAATTCGGGGAACTGGAGCACAGATCCAATTCCCTAAATCAAGAGCCCCTCACCAACATCAAGGAACCTTCCTTGACGGGCCTCTATGTCTCGAGTTTGATGGAAAAAGTCATTCGGCACCACATTTGATTAGGAAATAAAATATATTGTATTAATTAATCAGTTTCAGAGTATTCTATAAAACTTTTTTCTACCTGGGTCAGTGGATTTCCCAGGAGCTGTGACTCGACCCCAGCAACCACAAATAGGCGAGAATTGTTGTCTGAAGAATTTCATCAACTATAAGAGTTCCAATAACTTAATTAGATTTTTTGCTTATGCTGGGTGATATGGACTGAGGTCCAGCAAGACTAGTTTGAAAAAGTTTATAGTTTATAGTTACCTCTGATGAATTTTCATCACATATTCAAGGTCTCCAATTGTTGCAGTCAACAACTTCCTCCAAATGTAGCCACTTTTAATTTCTGAGAGCCTTTTCTCGTCAGCTTCAATTATTATTATGGGGAGCGCTAAACCTGTAGGGATTGAACAGTGCCTGCGGTGGGGGGGGGGTGAATGATGGAAGGTATTCAGGCTTAATTCAGAAAAGTGGAGCACAGATACAATTCCCTAAATCAAGAGCCCCTCACCAACATCAAGGAACCTTCCTTGAGGGGTACAGTTCCCTAGATCAAAAGCTCCTCAACCTCAATTTTTCAACCATGCTGACCTCTGCAGTATTTTCCATTAAGCATCCGAGTATTCTTCTTCTTCTGAATGACTTCAGTCTAATGGCTAATTTATCCTATGAAATTGACGTTTTTTTTTTTTTGGGGGGGGGGAGTAAACCCCAGGGGAGGAGGGTAGGCATTGTAGGTGCAAATTTCTTAATTTTCTAACCTGGGTAATAAACCTGACATACCTTTGTAATCTTTTGACTACTACCCACAGGATGGGTATGGCGTGCATAATACATTAAACTAACTTTTAGATTCTGCAAAATAGATGAAAAATACAGCTTCTGGTCAGACTTATTTTTATTAAACAATGGTACATGGAATAACTGAAAAATGTCCCCCATGTTCAGAAGTCAGTTTGGCTTCACTGGTTCAACTTAGGTTAAATCTACATAATACAATTTTTATGTACCCGTGACATCTGTTACATTTTTTTTTTACCCTCAAGGCTATAGTAACAAGTTTGTATTATTTATCCGAAGCCTCTGGCAAAACAGTGATGGAGTGAGTGATGGTGAAAGTGTTTCTTCTTTATTGGGACTACCAAACCTCGGTGGGAAATGTCCAGTGTTAAATAAAAGCCTAATAATATAATCAAACTAAGCACTAAACTCGAAAAGGTCATACAGCTGTGCAGGGTGGGATGTGCTAAGGAATATGCAGAGGTCAGAGTCTAGCCTAGGGTAGGGGACTACAAGAAATAGTTTTAGCTGGGGTAATGGCAAGTGTCAAAGATAAAATATAATCAAATTTGGTACACTGAGTTTCTTGAAAAAGGTCCAAGTAGGAGTCTGAGTCAAAGGTAGGACATATTCAAATTATTACCACTATAATCAAGAGTTAAATTCACAAGTCTCATACATTATTATTATAATAAAAAAGAAGCGCTAAGCCACAAGGACTATACAGTGCTGCAGGGCAGGAAGGAAGCGAGGGCATCAGGTGGCAAAAGGGAGATGGATGAGTAATAGGTTACGGATAACAGCGGGGTAGTGGATGGTGAAAGGGTAAAGGGCAGCAAGAGACTGAACTAGAAAGGGCTGAGGGGAGTGCGAAAAGTATCATCAGAGTTTGTGGAGTAAATCAGTCGTTGTCAAGAAGTCAATGAGAGAGTCAGGATTAAAGGAGGGTCCATCAGCAAGAAGGGAAGGTAAAGAGAGAGTAGTAGAACGAAGACGACGTTGGAGGTAAATTCTGCGTGCTCGTTGATAGAAGGGGCAGTCTAACAGAATGTGGCTAATCGATACTGGAACTTGACACTGCTCACAGAGAGGAACAGGGTGCCTCTCCATGAGATACCCATGAGTAAGACGAGTGTGGCCAATGCAAAGGCGGGAGAGAGTGGTCTCCCAACCTCGGCACTGATGACAAGAAGACGGCCAGTAACCTATGCTCGGTTTAATAGAATGAAGTTTGTAAAGTAAAAGGACACAAGTGCAACTAATGTGACATTTATTGTGGCAACGTTTCGCTCTCCAGGAGCTTTATCAAGCCAATGGCTTGATAAAGCTCCTGGAGAGCAAAACGTTGCCACAATAAATGTCACATTAGTTGCACTTGTGTCCTTTTACTTTACATATTGTCGGTAATTCTACCAACTTTATTACAGAATGAAGTTTGTTACCGAGCCGAGTGACCAACGTTGTTGCCAACGGGTGCGAAGGTGGGTAGCTATTGCAGCATAATAGTCCAGAAATGGAACACCTCGATAGGAAATCGGTAGGTCATGTACTGCTGACCGCGCAGCAGTGTCTGCCGTTCATTGCCCTGTACGTCGACATGACCAGGGCCCAAAAAAAAACAAAATTTTTATTTTTGGGTAAGATACGGGTAGCCAAATTTGGGATAGGAGAACTAGGGGAAAGAGTAAAAATTTTGAACCCTTTGTAGAGCACAAAGGGATCTGGACTACTAAAAAAGAGACACGGCTAGATGCATACGAAAAAGTCTGCAAGAAAGCATACAGTTTCAGCATAAAAATTAGTGAAGATAGAAAAAGCCCCCACTGACCTGTCCGGAAAACACTGCTGCGAACCACCCCGTCTGAAGATTAGAGCCATTGTGTACACAGCGGTGGCATGAAATGGAAGTGGAAGTGATCAAGAAAAAGAGGCGGAAGCCCCCGTGCATTGAGCTTTCGAGCAAGGGAGTGAGAAAGAAAAAACCCAAACAGCGGAATTCCCCCGGGGGGAGGGAAAAGTGAGTGCTACATGAACAAAAAAAAAAGGTGGAAAACTAAAGGGGGAAACAAGAGTGAATGTAGGCGAAGAAAAAGGACGGACAAACGGGGGCGGGCGAACAAATAAAAAAAAGTCACAATATCGGTGCCATTCTATAAATGGAAAGGGTTTTGGTAGACGTGAGAGCGTACTAGAGCAAAGGCAATGGCATAAACGGCGATCAGACAAGGGGGGAACATTCGTTCTGTAAAGAGGCTCCAACGGGGAAGAGCAAAAAAAGCACCAAGGCACAAACGAAATTCCTTGGGTGATGGATAAGTTAAGGTAAGAGAGTAGCGGGAAGGGGGCCCCGGGGGAATAAATCGGTCACCATAATCGAGTTTCGATAAAACGGGGGCGAATGTAGGCAAAGCAGAGTTCACGATCGCCCCCCAGGAAAGATGACAAGGGGTTTTTTTTTAAGAAGGTTTACCCGGGGCTGTGACAAGTTGCCTTCAGAGAGGAAATGTGGGGTTTCCAGATAACCGAGGTCAAAGGGAAAAGGGCCCTAGAAAACCGACTGTATCACGTTCGGGGAACGGGGCCAAGAGATACAAAGGATGAGGGAGATAACAGAGAGCTAGTGAAATTTTTGGTGGTTTTTGGGTACAAAAAATTTAAACCCAGGTGGGGGGCCCCCAAGTAAAAAACACGGTCGACCGCTTTGCTGGGAAAAAATCAATAAGTGACAGTCAGCGCCTGCACAACAATAGCGAAGTCATCAACATAGGTGATGACCAAATTTTGGGGTGGAAGAACAGGGGCCCAAAATATTTATAGCAAGGAAAAAAAATTTTTGTGCAGAACACAACCCTGAGGGCCCCTTCAGTTTGGACAAGTGGGGGAAAGAACATTATTGACCAAAACGGAAATGTCTGTCAGTTTAAAAAGTTTTTAAGGAAGGATGGTAGATTGCCTGGGGAGGCCTAAGGAAATGGGCCGGGCCAAAATATTATACCTCCAAGTTGTGTCATATGCCTTTAAAGGGTAAAAAAATATGGCAATAACTAGTGATTATTCGCAAAAGGTTAAAAACATATGTATCCAAGCGAGAAAGGGGGTCTATGGTAGAACCCCCTTACGAAAGCCCAAATTGACTACGGGAGAGACGTTGGGGTCTCAAATACCACTTTAAAACGTCTATTTACGAGGGTTCCATCACTTTGCAAACTGCCTATAAAGCAGGGGCGTAGGGGGAGGCATCATTCCTGCAGTACCCGGTTTGCAGAAAGGGAGAAAAGGCAGTTTTTCCACACTGGGGGAAGAACTCCTTGGCCCAAATAAATTGAAGAGGTGTAAGAGGACTAAAAGGGGCTAACCGTGTAAATGTTGTAAAAACAATAAATGTCGTCGGGGCCCAGCTCCCGATGATCGGAAAGCTGAAGCTTTGCCTCCATTCTTGAAGTGTAAAAGGCACTTTATCTTTCTTCTCTGGGGGAAAAAAGTCCAAGGGTATAACTCTTTTTTCAGTTTTGAGGAAAGAAACGGGGGGCTAGGGGGGACCCCCCGGGAAATAGGCCCAGATGTGTCAAGTTAAAGGGCAACGTCGAGGGTTGGTACATCAACACCAGCGCCCCCAGAAAACAGGACCCGGGGTCAGGAGATTTTTACCACTCTTTTTCCCATTTTTTCCAGCTGCATCACGAAAAAGCAGGGTGATGGGGAAACATATTCTCGCCAAAAATGCGTTTAGCTTCAGGGATGACATGGCAGCGATCGCACGTTTTGTAAAATCAAAAGTCTCTCAGGGGTTTTCTATTTCCGGGTACCTGCCCCCTGCACACGTTTCAAACATACTGCACGAGCACAAGCGGGAAAGGACCACCAAGGGCACCACTTCGAGAATGCCTGCCTGAGGTTTGGGGATAGAATAAAAAACGTGGTATAAACTGACGTCAAGAAGGGTTTAGGAGCCATCAAAGGGGTGAAAAGACCCGCAAAAAGCAGTGAGGTGGATAAAGATCCCAATTTCCCGATCAAATTGCCCGAGGCTAGGGAAAGGTGGTAATAGGAAGGAGAAGTAAGAATGATCGGAAAATGATCGCTGTCATTAAGTCTGGTAACAAACCGGGTGAATCTAGTGCGTGGAGGAAGAGCGACTGATAGATCGATGAAAGAGAGAGTATGAGTACGAGGATAAAAAGGGGGGAGTACCCGTATTTAAAACAGGGGGGGGTGAAGCAGAAAAGCCTCCAACGGATGCCACGTGGTCCCAATGGCCCCCCCGAAGAAATGGTGGGCATTAAAAAACACCAAGAACAAAAGTGGGGGTGGAAAGGATGAACAAGAAAGGAAATTTGGGATAGAAAATCCGAAAAGGAGAGAGTAATAAAGAACATATTGAAAAACCACTTATTCAAGTGGATACGGGCTGCGTTAATGCGGAGGTAGGGGAAAATAGTTTGACATGGGAAAATTCTTTGCGTAGAAGAAGGGCATTTTTCTTTAAGGCCCCCATCTGAGAAAGGACCCAAAAGAATACAATAAATTATAGCCTGAGATGGGTGGAAAAAACAGCCGAGTGTAATTTTTGGGTTTTGAAAACAAGCACCAACGGGGGAAAAACCCTTGGAAAGCAACTTTGAAGCTCCCCCCGATTCCCCCAAAGGGCCCGCGGATACCCACTGTAAATGGGCCATGATTGGGATGAAGAAAATACCGGAATCTGTAGGTAAAGGCACCTACGGACTAGAGGGTTAGAAAAAACAACGGTGGTGGCATTGGAAGCGTTCAAGTAGCGAAGGAACGGAGTTTGCGAAGAAGGGGTTGTGAAGAGGAGGAAGGGGAAAAGAAAGGGAACAAAAGTGACAGTGCCCAATGAAGGTTTTTAGCCCTCTGCAATTAGTCTGAAATGGTTTTTTCAATTTTTTTTCAAATTCAAAGATGTAGGGAACCTTTTGGAGTAGGAGGGGGAGGGTGAGTAAAGATTGGGACAGTAAGGGACTGTACCAAATAAAGGGGGGGGAAGAGTGTAAGGGACTGGAATGAAGTGTGGGGGGGGACAGAAGAGGGCAGAAACCTGGGGGGGTGGCAGAAGAGGGAGAAACTTGGGGGGGGGAGGGGTGGAAAGGGCATAGACGGGAGGAGGGTGAATCTCCACACTTGTAATAACCCAGAGAGGGGGGAAAAAAACCTGGGTACAGAGACGGAAAAAGGTAAATTTTTTGGTGTGGAAGAAGGGAAGGGGAAAGGGCAAAGAAATTTGAGCAATTGGATTTTTTTGGACTTCTGATGGGGCGATTGGTATTAGGTTCAAAACGGGCCCCTTTGATACGGGGGCTTGTGGGAAGGACGCAAAAGATGTGAGAAAGACGGTTTAGTGGGGGAACAAAGCCAAGGACAAAAAAGGGATTAGATGCCATAGGCTAGGGGAAGGGGTAACAACAGAGGGGGCTGAGAAGATGGGACCCCAAAGTGGGGGGAGTTTAAACCGAGAAAAGAAACAGGGGTAGCCCCCCTTTGGGGGGAGCGGGATGATAACTGCCTGAAAAGGGAACCTTCCTCTTTGAGGCAACGGGGTTTTACGTTCATTTTAAATGACCTGGCAACGGCGGGAGTACGAAGGGTGGGGTTCATTACAAATTTAAGGGAAGATGGAGGTTGACGCAAGATGTATTAAAAATGGGTCGGGACCACAGACGGGCATTCGGCCATAGATCTGCAAAATTTCACGGGGGGACCAAAAAAGCCACAATTTTTTACATTTTTCGGTGGTAGGACACCTTTCGAACTTTTAACCGATGTCCCGCGACATTTCAGAGGATGGGATTCTCGGCTGTCAAAATTAAAAGAGCCACATTGCAAGGGTAAAGTCTCCCCCCCGGGGGGAGGAAGGACCCAAAATTCTACTTTGGGATTGGGAGATCCTGGGGTTTCCCGCTGTTCAAAATGTCATTGCCCCATGACTGGAAATTTTTTGGGCGGTATGGGGCGAATGACTACCACTACAAGAATTGAAGAAAGAGTTTTTTTAATAGTGATAGGGGTAGTTCGTATTCAAGGAGAGAAAATCATAGCTTGATAGCACTGGACGTGACGTGCCATACCGCCTTGAGGCTGAAATGAAATATTCCAAACATGACGCAGGAGCGCTTTCCAATACTTGGTCAGAAAGGTAGGCAGAAGAAGTCGGCTTAAAGAAAAATTTAGTCCATTGTGTGGGCGAAAACCGAGCGTGGGGAGGGGGTGCTTGACGTGTCGGGCTTTTCCGATAGAATGGGAAGGTAAACGAAAAGCTCACAAAGTTGACGTTGGCGTTTAGGAGTAGGGCCGGGGGTTGGTCCCGGGGTGAAATGGGGGGGCGAAAATTTGAAAATTGCCGACCGTAGAGGGAGAAGCCGGAAGCATAGTCCCCAAGGAGGGGCGGTTATTCGACAAATCGAAGGGTCATCGAAGCCCCCGGGACCTGAAGGGGGGGGAAACGCCCACAAGAGGTACAGGGGCATCAGGGGTGTCCAAAAATGGGCCAAAAAAGGGAGGGTCGAATGGGTGCGAAAACAAAAGGGGCCCCGGGGTAGTGGGGGTTTATGGACAGGGCGCCAGGGGGGGGGTTCTCCTTTGCTTTTTGTTTTTTAAAAAAAAAAAAAAAGAAGAAAAGAAAATAAAAATAAAAAAAAAATAAAAAAAGGGGGGGGGGGGGGGAGGAAAAGTTTCCCGAGGAATGAAAGGGCCGGGGGAAAACTCCCTCCTCGCCCAAGAGGCCTCACCCGCGGTAGCGCAGAAAACAGCATGGAACCCGTGCCATACCCCACCCTTTATGCCAAAAACCAGCAAACCGGGGGAAACAACCTCACACTGCTGAGGAAACCCCGGGGGACAAAAGAAAGGGCGGCCGGGTATCCGCCAAAAAAGCATACCCCTCGGCCATCACCCCCGGAATCCGAAAGGTGGCTTCCAGAGATACACCCCCCCAAAAACACCCAAAGGGTACTCCGGGGGTACCGGAGGGGGATCGGGGCATCCCCCGGCAATCCAGATTCCACGGCAAACACGCCACCCCAAAAACCTCAAAGGGGAAGGGGTGGACCCCGGGGTTTCCCTTTTCCCCACCAGGGAAATAGCGCCCTGTGGGAAAATCCCAAAGGCCAAAAAAAGGGGAAAGGGAAAAGGGGGGGGAGGGGGAGGAATGGAAAAAGGGGAGGTTGGGGAGGGGTGGGGTAGGGAGGGGGAATGGGGGGTGATTTGGTTTCGGTCGAGGGAAAAAGCCGACAGGGCTAATTCCCAGACCAGGAGCCCCTTCACCACGCCCAAGGGGCCCCCCCCTTTAAGAGGCATATCCCTCATAGTTTGGGCCCAACGGCACCCGGGAAGATAGTTGTCCAGTTTTCCCTTGAAGGCTTCACACTTGTTCCCGCTGTGTTTGATATCTTTGGGGAAGATTTTTAAGTTGGGGCCCCAGGTTTGATACAGTGTTCCCTTTTGTCCCCCCAACCCCCCTGTTCCTCACCGTTTTATTTTTTCACTTCCTCCCCTATCTACGCCAGTTGTTTTTGGCTGTGCAAATTTTGGGACCCAGCCCCCGAGACTTTCCAGGGATATCTACCCTTCCTCTCCCCTCCACCCAATATACATGTTCAAAACTTGAAAGCACTCCCAGAATTTAGGAATTTTTTTTGGTCAACGTAAAACCCATAAAAGATCTCTGTACGTGTTCCCGCTTAAAATTTTTCCCCCTTTTAACGGGGCCGTCAGCACTGAACAATGTTTTAATGGGGAGCTTAGCGATTTTAAAACACCCTCGGCATTTCCCTATTTTTGAAAGTTCCAAAACCCACCCCGTCATCTTCCCCGGGTGTCGTAATCTTTTTTGTTTAGGTCTTTTTAAAAATCGCTGACAATTATTCCAGGGTTTTTGTTATTCCTTTTGTTCATTTTTCGACCCCGAGTTTTTATAAGTGTTCCTTTCGAGTTTTTTATTCCCTTCCATACCTAAGCACTGGACTTTCACCCTTGAACATCTGTTTTCCCCCTGCCCACTGAAAAACCCCTGTTATGCTTCCGTACTTTTTCAAAGTCCTCTGCCCTAGTGGCTTTCATGCTTTTGTTCCGCAAATGATGCAAAAGTTGCTGGATGTTTTTATGCTGCTATGAGAATGAGAAACAACAGAGGACCAGGAAGTGCCTTGGGGCACTGAGCTTTTGACCCCACTGAGCTGGACCTTGCCTGTTTACTACTTTTGTGTTGTGTTAAGAACCCGAAAACCCCCTACCACCTTCCCCTTAAAGCCCTCCCTCATTTTGTTTTGGGTATCTTCCATGTCGCATTTCTCAAAAGCCTTTTCAAAATCTGCGAACACATTTTTTCTGGATGCCACCTACAACTCTCTCGGTGCTTCTCCAGTCATCACAGTAGTCTTTTTTTTGTTAATTTACTAAAGCTAAAACGTTTCATTATATAGTGTTTATTATAATCATATTTTTGGGAGCAAGTTCAAACGCTAGTTGTGCATTATAATCAAAAATATACTAAACCCCGCAAGTCACACAACCCCGCAGTTATTTTTAAAGGGGGGGAAGGGGGACAATAGGTTTGATCTAACAGGAAAATTAAATTCCTGAAATCAGGATTATGAGAAATTTAAAAACAAAAACCCTAGGGGTCTCATAGTGCCCCTCACTTTTAATCAAAACCCCCCTGGATATGATTTTTTAAAATTCCATATTATGGGGGTGCTAAACCACAGGATTATACGCACCTATGGAAAGATGGAAAGCATTCACCAATTCAGAGAACTGGAGCCAAATCCAATTCCCCAGATCAAGAGCCCCCACCAGCTTAAAGGGAAACCCCCTTGAGGGGATACCTTTCATAGCATTACAATGTTTTCATTAAAAAAATGGCCCCTCTTTGTGGTTAGTTTCATTGCGAAATCAATCACTATGACATTCATGGGGGATTATGCCATTTATGAGGGAGATCTAAACTCACAGGGGGGCATTTAAATGCCTGGGGGGAAAGGGAAGAATCAAGTGGGGCCTTTTACCAATTCCAAAGGTGTTATACGGGCCTGGAGAAGGGAAGAAAATTTAATAAATTTCTGGAAACATCCAAATTCTTGAATCAAGAGCCCCTCATTGACATCAAGGAACCTCCCTTGGAGGAATCAGTTAGAGCATGAAAAACAAAGGCTTTTTTTCATATTAAATTAAATTCTTTTAGCATGTGCCCATGTCAGCAAATTCATAAGTCAAAATATACCCACCATCTATGCCAAAATGGAGCTTTCTTTGTGCCACATCATTTGAGTAGCCCATCATTTCTTTTTTTAAAACAAAAAGTGGGAAAAAAGGGAAAACTTTTTTTTTTTTCCCCCAATTCATTTTAAGTTACAAATAGGGTTTTACAAAAAAAGTTCACTCCTTTCCAGTTAGCTTCTTGTAGACAGCAGCAAATGTTTCAACCTGGAACAGTTTCATTGGTTATTATTCAAACAAATTAGTTCTCTTTTATCATGTTGCATGATATTATTTCAGTTCTTCTTAGAGAATACAATCAGAAATCATGTTCAAATGATCATCATTCAATAATTCATAATGTTACATACTTTAAAACTACCAAGAAAAAATGCAGACTGATAATATATGAAACTGATTTACTATTATTACAACAATGCCATTTTGTTTTAGAAACTTCAGATAGTTCTGTGGCGGAATATGCAAAACACATGAGGAATGATTAGTGCGCTAATTATGAAATGGTCGATAAAAACTCAAAGAGTGGGCTTCCTGGAGTACTTTTTATAAAAGCAATTAATATGCAAGACCATATTAATAAGTAGCCAGCGTAAGAGGAAGGTGGAGTACAAAGTGTTAAGTCCTCAGTGGGTAAAAAGAAATGTGAACATGGATAAAAATAGGGCCATACCCCCGGCCGGGATTGAACCCGCGGTCATAGAGTCTCAAAACTCCAGCCCGTCGCGCTAACCACTAGACCAGCTAGCCACAATAAGATTCATCCAACTAGGTATATTTCTACACCATAGGAAGGTTAGCACAGGCACCTCTGTGACCACAAATGCAAGTTTTTACAGACGAATCTCCAGCTAGCGTGGCCGTGACGAACTCTAGCTCAAGTCCCTTCACTGCCGTCAACATGACTTAAGAAATCGTAATGACACGATTGCAAATAAACCATACCCCCGGCCGGGATTGAACCCGCAGTGAAGGGACTTGAGCTAGAGTTCGTCACGGCCACGCTAGCTGGAGATTCGTCTGTAAAAACTTGCATTTGTGGTCACAGAGGTGCCTGTGCTAACCTTCCTATGGTGTAGAAATATACCTAGTTGGATGAATCTTATTGTGGCTAGCTGGTCTAGTGGTTAGTGCGACGGGCTGGAGTTTTGAGACTATGACCGCGGGTTCAATCCCGGCCGGGGGTATGGTTTATTTGCAATCGTGTCATTACGATTTCTTAAGTCATAAAAATAGGGAATTACTGAGGATGAATAACTACTGGGAGAAATGTAAGTTAGACTTGCAAGAGAGAGAGGAAACAGATTAGGAACAATGTTGATTAAAGAGTGCTCGGCTGTGTGCAGCAGAAATGCGTGATTATATGGGGTGGGTGCAAGAGGAGTGATTACATAAAAAAATTGGGTGCAAGATAACGTAAGAAAGGTATTTATAATGGAAAAATATATGGAAAGGGGAAAAATGTTAAAAGCTTGAAGAGGGCAAAGAAGAGACTGATAAATTCAACAAGTTTAAGAAAGAAGCAGTTTAAAGTAAACGGGAGTAAAGTAAACAGGGATGATAAAAGGAAGATAGCAAATGTGTGAATGGGTGTACGAAATTTTGCTGAAAATAACATTGGAGACTAAGAAATAAATACAGAAAGCATGGGAAACAAATAGACTTTGTAATTGAGTAGTTAAAGGTTATATGGTGAGGTGGAGGTATAGGAAAGAAATATTTTGAGATTAAACATGAATGATGGAAAGGAGGGGAGACATTTTATGCATGGGCAGGGAAGAATAAAATCTGTTAAAAGGGAACTAGAGGCGAGTAAAAAGAAAGTGACCAAGGCACTGGTTGGAATGAAACATTATCATTAGTGTTTTCTATGTGCAGGTTATTTGTAAATATAAGACAAGGTGAACAGGAGAGCAATGTGGTAAGTGTTGAAAAAATGTAATAGATAGTGAAGCTCAAGTTAGGGTAGGTAAAAAAAAAAAAAAAAAAACAAGTCAGCCATCTCCCACTGAGGCAGGGTGACCCAAAGAGAAAGAAAATCCCCAAAAAAGAAAATACTTTCATCATCATTCAACACTTTCACCTCACTCACACAATCACTTTTTGCAGAGGTGCCCAGAATACAACAGTTTAGAAGTATATACGTATAAAAATATACAATATATCTCCCCAAACTGCCAATATCCCAAACCCCTTCTTTAGAGTTTAGGCATTGTATTTCCCATTTCCAGGACTCAAGTCCAGCTATATAAAAATAACCGGTTTCCCTGAATCCCTTCACTAAATATTACCCTGCTCACACTCCAACAGATCGTCAGGTCCCAAATACCATTTGTCTCCATTCACTCCTATCTAACACGCTCACGTACGCTTGCTGGAAGTGCAAACCCCTCGCCCACACCACCTCCTTTACCCCCTCCCTCCAACCTTTTCGAGGACGACCCCTACCCGCCTTCCTTCCCCTACAGATTTATACGCTCTCCATGTCATTCTACTTTGATCCGTTCTCTCTAAATGACCAAACCACCTCAACAAACCCTCTTCAGCCATGACTAATACTTTTATTAACTCCGCACCTTCTCCTAATTTCCACACTCCGAATTTTCTGCAAAATATTTACACCACACATTGCTCCTAGACAGGACATCTCCACTGCCTCCAACAGCCTCCTCGCTGCAGCATTTACAACCCAAGCTTCACACCCATACAAGTGTGTTGGTACTACTATACTTTCATACATTCCCTTCTTTGCCTCCATAGACAACATTTTTTGTCTCCACATATACCTCAATGCACCACTCACCTTTTTTTCTTCGTCAATTCTATGATTAACCTCATCCTTCATAAATCCATCCGCTGACACATCAACTCCCAAATATCTGAAAACATTTACTTCTTCCATACTCCTCCTCCCCAATTTGATATCCAATTTTTCTTTATCTAAAACATTTGATACCCTCATCACCTTACTCTTTTCTACATTCACTTTCAACTTTCTACCTTTACACACATTCCCAAATTCGTCCACTAACCTTTGCAATTTTTCTTTAGAATCTCCCATAAGCACAGTATCATCAGCAGAAAGTAACTCACTTCCCATTTTGTATTTAATTCCCCATAATTTAATCCCACCCCTCTCCCGAACACCCTAGCATTTACTTCTTTTACATCATCTATAAATATATTAAACAATCATGGTGACATTACACATCCCTGTCTAAGACCTACTTTTACCAGGAAGTAGTCTCCCTCTCTTCTACACACCCTAACCTGAGCCCCACTATCCTCATAAAACCTCTTTACAGCATTTAATAACTTACCACCTATTCCTTATACACCTACCATCCGACTTACGACCGAGTTTGGTTCCGAGAAACCGGTCGTAAGTCGAAATGGACGTAAGTCGAACTTTACTACTGAATATCAACATCGCATTTTTGTAATGACTATTTTATTGTTTTATTTAGGTATTTCATGTTTTACTTTACTTTTTATGCTGTTAGTACTGTATTTTATACTGTAAGGTTTAGGATAAACACTGTGTACAACACAAATAGTTGTTTATTTCCCAGAAATTTGGCATAAAAAACACGGTCTTAAGTCGAGTGGTCATAAGACGAGCAGGTCTTAAGTCGGATGGTAGGTGTACTTGCAACATCTGCCACATTGCTCCCCTATCCACAATCATATGCCTTTTCTAAATCCATAAATGCAATAAAAACTTCCCTACCTCTATCTAAATACTGCTCACATATATGCTTCAATGTAAACACTTGATCTACACATCCCCTACCCACACTAAAACCTCCTTGCTCATCCGCAATTCTACATTCTCTTACCTCGAATTCTTTCAATAATAATCCTACCGTACACTTTTCCTGGTATACTCGGTAAACTTATTCCTCTATAATTTTTACAATCTCTTTTGTCCCCCTTCCCTTCATATAAAGGGACTATACACCCTCTCTGTCAATCCCTAGGTACCTTCCCCTCTTTCATACATTTATTAAACAAAAATACCAACCACTCCAACACTGTCCCCCCCTGCTTTTAACATTTTTGTCATGATCCCGTCAGTTCCAGCTGCTTTACCCCCTTTCATTCTATGTAATGCCTCACGCACCTCCCCCACACTCACATCCTGCTCTTCTTCACTCCTAAAAGATGATATTCCTCCCTTTCAGTGCATGAAATTACAGCCTCCCTTTCTTCGTCGACATTTAAAAGTTCCTCAAAATATTCTCGCCATCTACCCAAAACCTCCATCTCCCCATCTACTAACTCCCTTACTTTGTTTTTAACTGATAAATCCATTTGTTCCCTAGGCTTTCTTAACTTGTTTAACTCACTCCAAAATTTTTTTCTTATTTTCATTAAAATTCCTTAACAGTACCTCTCCCACTATCATCTGCTCTTCTTTTTCCAATCTCTCACCAGTCTCTTCACCTTTCTTTTACTCTCCATATACTCTACTCTTCTTACAACACTTCTGCTTTGTAAATACCTCTCATAAGCTACCTTTTTCTCTTTTATCACACCCTTTACTTCATCATTCCACCAATCACTCCTCTTTCCTCCTGCACCCACCCTCCTATAACCACAAACTTCTGCCCCACATTCTAATACTGAATATATACTGCATATATTAAGTAAAAGGGTATGCTGTCACAAAGTTGTATGATGCATGCATTTATACATGGAGCAATAAAATAAATAAATGCCCGAGTTCAAGCTTAAGAGGAGGCACAAGTGTTTGAATCAGATATATACTGAGAATTATGGAGCTGCTCTTTGACACTGGCAAGGCTTATAGCAGATTTTGAAGAGAAACTGCAGATGGAGGAGTGGTGATAATATAAATAGATAAGGAAAAGAAGGTAGCTGAAGTGTGGAGGAGCCAGTGGAAAGTGATTTATCAATAAATAAAAAAAATGGGGAAATGTGACGTGCATATTACAAAGAGTTGGAAGGATTGTCCTAGGAACGTCTGGAGGTAGGCTGTTAAGGTTGTGTGTGAGGAACTCGGACATCCAACAGGCATGTGCAAGTGTTAGACAGGAATGGTGGCAAATGGGTTTTATGACTTGACATTGTTGGACTGTGAGCAAGGTATCATTTATGAAGGGATTTAGGGAAACGGTTGGCCAGACTCGAGTCCTGGAGAAGGAATGGGGATGTTGCAGCTTGGAGGGACAACTGAGCTGTGACATCAGCACTCCTCTGGCAAGAATGACTGAGCGAGTGGTGGCAACTGTTTCTCCTATTGAGTCACCTTACCTTGGTGGGAGACTATATGGAATGTTAATTATATTTGAATGATAAACAATAGTAAAAAGTACACTGAAGTACTGTAATGCACCTACCATCCGACTTACGACCGAGTTTGGTTCCGAGAAACAGGTCGTAAGTTGAAATGGACGTACTACTGAATATCAACATCACATTTTTGTAATGACTTTTATTGTTTCATTTAGGTATTTCATGTTTTACTTTACTTTTTATGCTGTTAGCACTATTTTATACTGTAAGGTTTAGGATAAACACTGTGTACAACACAAATAGTTGTTTATTTCCCAGAAATTTGGCAAAAAAAAAAAAAAAAAAAAAAAAAAAAACGGTCGTAAGTCGAGTGGTCGTAAGTCGAGCAGGTCGTAAGTCGGATGGTAGGTGTATATACCTAATACAATAGTGTACAAACAATTTACAGATCTACTGTAATAAATACTGAAAATAAAGGAGTTTAAAACTAAGCACAAACTTCTGGAAGAGAAGGAATAGCAACTGTTATGATGGATTAAGTAGTAGTACAGTGGACCCCCGCATAACGATTACCTCCGAATGCGACCAATTATGTAAGTGCATTTGTACGTGTATGTTTGGGGGTCTGAAATGGACTAATCTACTTCACAATATTTCTTATGGGAACAAATTCGGTCAGTACTGGCACCTGAACATACTTCTGGAGTGAAAAAGTATCGTTAACCGGGGGTCCACTGTAGTTCATACTGCAATATATCTAATGTTTGTAGGGAAAGATTTGTAATTTATACTTTATCTACGAAGTTTTTATAGTGATCAAGATATTTAAAACTGTTAATTGTGAAGATGTCCTTGAAAAACTACAATCTGTACATGTAAAACCATTAACCAATGAGTGATCAGGCAGTTACAGCTCCATACACATGAATACTGTACTTTATAAAATGCTCATTTCAATTCCCAAGTAAATTTTGGAGGGTCCCAGAAACTCGTGTCAATGGAAGAACATGTAGTGAAAGTCTCTAACAAAAGAATATTATACTAGCTAAAAATTATCATTACCTGCTAATAATTATTAGCAAAGATAATAGCGGTACATGGTCTCCGACCGCTATATATGGCACTACTATAACAGACCAGAGTTACTTTTCTCTTACATCTAAATAATGCTTGCCAGCACTCCCACGATGATTCAGTCTGACAGATGTGATGAATGGTTTTGAAACCATTCATCACATGTCAGACACTGCATCATCATCGGATCTTGATACAAAGAATTCTTCAAAACTTGTCCAATCTTAGGACAAAGACCTACTTAGACTAGTGAATGGTTCCACCATGACCCCGCCACCTCCTGCTTCGCCTCACCTGACTACAGTACATAAGCCACTGCTACAGCCCTGTGCTGTACTTTGTACAAAATTGATGGACTGAACACATCAACTCCAGGCTGAGGGACTAATTACCTCAAACTCCTCCTCTCCTTATACCTTCCTGTTTTGTATAAGACTGATGAAGCCACTGTGTGAAAACGTTTCTTCAATAAAGATTCTCATATACTGCATACGTAAGTCTCAATTCAGGACTGAAAATAGCTTGAAATTGAGCTCAAAGCAGCAGAAATGTTTGATTTTTGCCAATATTCCAGAGGACACAAGTTACATCCCTCATCCAATGTGTCCAACTGGTTGGTCTTGTGTTCATGAGTGCACTGACATTTATACAATTATTTATTACAATAATGCAGTAGTCTGCATAGCATTAACATTCATTTTTTTGTGTAAATAAAAACTTCAAAATGTAAAGCAAGTGTAATATGGGAGATGCCTGGAGACATAACTCATGAACAGAGGATTGTTTTTTTTAGTGCCAGGAATGTTTACATTGTTTATTCTAGAACCTATTTTTAAATTGCTAATTTTTGAATTGTGTGTGAAATTGGCCAAATTACCAATTTCTAATCACTATTTGGTAACTGAAATAGGTCAATGGGCAGTTTCTTGTACTCAATCAATAGAAGGAATACTAGCTAAATACCTACGAGTTTGGTCGATTGGATTATCATGGGGAGAGCTAAACCCATAGGGATCATACAGTGCCTGTAGAGGGATGGAAGGCATTTGGATTCTATTCAGGGAACTGGAGCACAGAACCAATTCCCTAGATCAAGACCCCTCACCAGCGTCAAGGAACCTCCTTTGAAGGGACAGACTGGAACAATGGAACTGGTCGAAAATAGGGCTCAAAGTGGGCAAAATCAGATACGTAAATATCACTCAGACTGCTAACTTTGCTAGAGCATAATTCCTAAGTTTTCCACCAAATTTCATACTTTTGGTTTCATTACCTTTAGGAAGATTCTCTACCATTTCATAAAAAAAATTCTTGAACATTCTTGGACCTTGTGGACACTTCAGATCATGTGGCTTCAGTTTTGCCACAAGAAGCCGCTTATGGCAAAAGCGTTTCCTTAATATATATCTTTATCAGAGCATGCGAGTCTTACCTACAAAATATTTGCTTCACTGCTTTAGAATCTATTAAGAAACATCAATAAAGCTGAAATGAATTTGAATGAATCACTGCTTCTGTTTAATTGAGAAAGCATGCATCAATTACTAAACATTTCATTAAAAACTTACACAGCAATTCTGCTGTGAAATAAAACTTTGCAAATTATTTGAATTGGTAAATAATGGCATTGCAAATTACCATCTGAAATAAATCGAAGCACAAAAAAATTAATGCTATGCAAAATTTCTAGCCTCTGTATCAAAATACCTTATGTTCAATGTTTGTTTGCTGTGCCTTGTCAAGGTGAACCTTCATGAGCCGAGAGCCATCAAGTCTAACTCTGATCCTCTTGCCCACAATCTCAGCAGGAAAAACAAGATCCTCCAGAATTGCATCATGTACGCAAGTCAAGGTACGGCTGTAATATAAATTCCCCTTAATGCATGGCAGTTTGAATGGTTAGAAATTTTTTAGCAATTACATTTCAGTTCTTCTTAGAGTATAGAGCCAGTCAAGGTGCATCATGTCTTGAAGATATCATCATAACACTTGATATGAGGACTTTCAATCCTGCTAACCTACAGTAAACCTTCCATATAACAGACTTAGGAAATATGAAATGAAATCCACTGGGCTAACTGATTTAAAAACTAGACAGCCTGTTGGTTACAGAATTATCCATTGTCACAATCACGGCAAAACTATCTATGCACTACAAATAGTATTATAGCCACCCACTTCTCCAAATAGTCTGTTATACAGGAGTTTACAGTACCTATTTTAGTTGTATTATCTTGTAATATAGAACACTATCATTACATCAATTCAATTTCAGTATATGACAGTTTTTATTAGATTTCACACTTTTAAATAAGCTTTAAAATACTATCTGCATAACATAGTCTTAATAGTATATATATGGGTCATAGTATATGACCTATACAGTATGTGCATCATTGTACAGCATACAGTATTCAGCATTGTAGTCAATGATATTTGACTCATTTTTACGTGCACACCCATCTATGCTACCCCTTTCATGGAAAGGTGATCTGCAATTGTTACACCCATTCATAGCCAAGGTCAGCATCAGTCAAAAATTTATAAAACACTAATATACCATACAGTAGGGAAAGGAGGAAATGACATACAGAAGAGTCCTGCTTATACAGCAGGTAAGGTTCCAGACTACTGATGTGAAGCAAAAACTGCCGTAAAGTGAAACAGCACCCTCCTCTTTTTTTTTTTTTTTTAACTTTCAAATGCATATAACATGTTGACACACATTTTAAGAGAGCAATAGTTAAGCCTAAAAAAATACATATATAGTACACACATTACTTACCTTAAAATATTTTAGCTTATAGTAAATGGTGAACGTATTTATTGTAAGTCTGAATATACGAAGAACAGGCATAACTGAAAACCGCTGCATTAGCAAAACACCATAAATCAAAGCACTGTAAAGCTGGGCCTGACTATATATACATACTGCATGCACTGGCTACGAAACAGGAAACAGCTGATTTTCTCCCACATGTGCACTTACAAATGTAAAGTGACCCTGATATTTCTAACATGATAAAGCTACAACTGAATATGTATTAACATTTATAAAAAGGTAAAAGTAATATATCACAGATAACATGTCAAATAAATGAACCCAAATCTGAAAATGTTTAATGCAGACAATTTTCTATTGTTCGAGGTTTCTACTTTTGCAGAACTTCATGGACTGCAACAGCCTCACCCCTACAAAAAATCCCAGCCATACAAACATTTACTATACCTATGATGAAAATTTTATTTTGCATACAAGCATTCCCTAAATTTTAATTACTGTATATTAAATGCCCCTTGATGTTAGTACGTATTTACAAGGCCAAAATCTCTAATGTTCTAGAAAACAATATCAAAGATACATACCTCCTGGGTCTCCTTTGCTTGGGTGGGTTCTTCAGCTTACGAGATGGCTTAGGTATGATGCGGCGCTGTGCAATCACTACAACATGTTTGCCACTAAATTTCTTTTCCAGCTCACGCACCAGGCGCTGTTGTACACGTTGAAAGGCACGCAACAATGGCACAGGCACGAAGATTGCGATGCACTGCAAGGAAAAACTATCACTACATCTTACAAAGAATCAACAGTAATTCAACATTTTTTTTTTTTAACAAGTCGGCCGTTTCCCACCGAGGCAGGGTGACCCAAAAAGAAGAAAATCCCCAAAAAGAAAATACTTTCATCATTCAACACTTTCACCTCACTCACACATAATCACTGTTTTTGCAGAGGTGCTCAGAACAACAGTTTAGAAGCATATACGTATAAAGATACACAACATATCCCTCCAAACTGCTAATATCCCGAAACCCCTCTTTTAGAGTGCAGGCATTGTACTTCCCATTTCCAGGACTCAAGTCCGACTATGTAAAAATAACCGGTTTCCCTGAATCCCTTCACTAAATATTACCCTGGCTCACACTCCAACATATCATCAGGTCCCAAATACCATTCGTCTCCATTCACTCCCATCGAACATGCTCATGCATGCCTTCTGGAACTCCAAGCCCCTCGCCCACAAAACCTCCCTTACCCCTTCCTTCCAACCTTTTCGAGGGCGACCCCTACCCCGCCTTCCTTCCCCTACAGAAATTCAGTATATAGAATATAAAAAGTAACCTGAACTGTCATGTCTGCACATATCTGGCTAGATCATTCTCAAATGAATTAAGGTGAACGAGTTTCCTCATTCAAGTGGGAAATGTAGGACTAAAATTCCAGGCAATCACATCATACAATGAATATGGTGAAAAATCTTTAGTTCCAGTAGCATCAAAATTACATTAATTTTTGTTCCAATGAACCATACAAGAATGCATGTGTGTGCATATAAAATGCTTTATTATACAGGTAGGTATAATTCTTGTGTACTGAACTTTGTATCGTACAAGTAGACCACTTCAGCACTCAAGATAGTTGAACATACATGTATGTTTTATACAGAAAGTACTTTCTTCCTTGCTGTAGCTACATTCATTAGTTACCTTCTGGCACTCTTCTTGAACTGGCTCCTGCTGGGTTAGTAACCCAGAATAACCCAATATATTAGCTGTTTCTGACCTATCTTCGCTAGGGTTCTTTGATCCTCTTGCCCAGTATATACCGATATGGGTGTTTAATGTGCATAGTTGTTCTTTCTTGATTTGTGCAGTGTTTCCTCCCGGTGGTCTGGTGGCTAAAACTCCCGCTTCACACACGGAGGGCCCGGGTTCGATTCCCGGCGGGTGGAAATTCCGACACGTTTCCTTACACCTATTGTCCTGTTCACCTAGCAGCAAATAGGTACCTGGGTGTTAGTCGACTGGTGTGGGTCGCATCCTGGGGGACAAGATTAAGGACCCCAATGGAAATAAGTTAGACAGTCCTCGATGACGCACTGACTTTCTTGGGTTATCCTGGGTGGCTAACCCTCCGGGGTTAAAAATCCGAACGAAACCTTATCTTAAGTAAGCATAAGTAAGGCTCAGTGCCTCACGTTGTTAGTGCTACTTAATACTACTAAGAACAAAAAAAAAAACAAGAATAATAAAAGTGTCAAGGACCCCAATGGAACTACGTCACTTAGACTTTTTTGGGGGGTTATCTTAGGTACTTTACACTATCATAATTATATTTATGTGTACCTGTGCCTAAATAAACTTACTTATTCCATTTTGCTCGAACACATCTCGGCGAGTACCTTCTCTGACTGGCTTGAGTCCCTTGTCTTGACCTTCACTTGGGCTAGTTATGATCTCGGTCTCCTGCATAGATAGGTAGGTAGGTAAGGTTTGTCAGGAAACAGGACAAGTGTTTCCTGACGCGGGTCTTAGTCAGATAATGACCCGCCGTTGGAACTCCATTGTGAGATTCTGTCTCTTATATGTCTTCCTCAAAGCTTCGGGGAGACCAGACCTCATAGTGGATCAGGACATGATCAAACAGGCTGTTACTGTTGGCCGCATGTAAACCGACGTATGAACCACAGCTCGGCTGGTCAGATATTGATTTTAGGTGTCTGTCCAGCTCCCTCTTGAAGACAGCCAAAGGTTAATTGGTAACCTTCCTTATGTGTGGTGGGGGGCAGTTGAACAGTCTTTGGCCCTTGACACTTACTGTGTCTCCTAGTGTACCCATGGCACCCCTGCTTTTCACTGGGATGATGTTGCACTGCCTGCCAAATCTTTTGTTTTCGTAGGAAGTAATTTCCGTGTAGGCAGTAGTGCAAAAAACAGGATTACTAAGGTTATAGTGGGGCTTTACCAGACCTCACTAGGCATAGTTATACCACTAGAAAGAAATATTAGCTATTTCATACTTTACAAATACTTCATATAGTTAATCTACACAATGCAATATGGAATACAATCTCAAAAAATCGATTTCTTATTACCACTAAAAAACATTCATCATAAATGAATTATAATCTCCTCTATAAAAATTCTTCGTTCATTTAGTCGATGCAAAATGTGGATACAGCTTTAAGATTTCAGATATTTTATCATTAACAATGAAGTGTTTTGCTATATTATGTAGGGTTTGCATGGAAGTGTCTCTGAAAGGTTAGATGTTTGGACACATAATACTTAAGTGTATAGTTCTGTCTCTGCCCACTCACTTTGTATTGTATGACATCTCTAACTGACTCACTCTAACTCATTTAATGACCATAAGAACTATTCTTAAGTTAATCTTTAAGTTTGCCCGAAATGCTCAGCATACAGAGGGGCTTTCGGCATGTACATCCAACTATTATATTCCTCTGTACAACCATGTAATTTGTCAAAATAAAAAATTTAATCTAATCTCCATACAAACCATACTGCCGGAGATATAACCTAGCCTTAGTCTAGCAGTAACAACATACTGTGATCTATTGACTGTGTTACTTTGTCCATAGATATGTTTAACTTGACACATTTCATTATGACAGACAATTGATCTGTCTTCTTTTCCTATCTGTAATGTATTATCCATTCCTCAAGTGCCGGGAGATAGGGTTCAGTAACGCTGTGGTGGCTCTTAATAACACCAACAACAAAACAAGAACATGCTGAGGACTTCTGTGCTAGCTCTGATGAAGTGTGTTTGCTTAATAAAGCATTTTTGACGAATTTCTCGATTTCTCTGGACGCTGATGCTCATCATCAGCCATCTAGTTAATTGTGCAGGAGGCGTCAACCTTCTTTCTAAGGCCCCATATGAAACCTGCTTGTTTTTTACATGTCAGCACTGAACAACTATTTGAATGGAAGCCCAATTTTCCACAAAGCCTTGATAGAGAATAAATATGGAAGCAATTCACAATTGAGTAAGTGGAAGCATTATTCAATTTAAATACATTTAATTATATACATCCGGATCTGATTTACAATGGCATCACCTCCCACTGACTGGGAACTGTTTCTATTTCCTTATTACTTGCAATAAACAGCCTGTGATCTGAATAACATATTTGTGTATGAAGGTAGACACAGATATACACAATTAATTAAGAAAGGGATCATAGTTAAGTTTTTGTGGCCTCCCTCTTACATAGGCCTCCAGGAACATGAAAAACTTGAGAACTCAGCTAAGCAAGAATATGTCGAACATAGTTTTGGTGTCTTAAATAAAAATAAAAAAAAAATATTGTTAGAAAAGATCTAGCAAATAAGTTTGTAGAAAGTAGAACAATATAACTGCCCATCATGAAATATGTCAAGTTAAATATATTTATGGAGAAAGTAGCAAGGTTAGTATGTTCGAAGATGTTGTTACTGCTAGACTATGGCCAGGATATAAGTATCTCTGGCAGTACTGTTTGTATGGAGATGTCTGAGATAAAATGTAAAGTGCGAAGATAGATACACTGGAGTATTATATCCTAGAGACCATACAATAAGTGTCAGGGGCCCGAGACTGTTCAACTGCCTCCCAGCACACATAAGGGGGATTACCAACAGACCCCTGGCAGTCTTCAAGCTGGCACTGGACAAGCACTTAAAGTCAGTTCCTGATCAGCCGGGCTGTGGCTCGTACGTTGGTTTGCGTGCAGCCAGCAGCAACAGCCTGGTTGATCAGGCTCTGATCCACCAGGAGGCCTGGTCACAGACCGGGCCGCGGGGGCGTTGACCCCCGGAACTCTCTCCAGGTAAACATTCATACAAACCTTGCGGGATATGGTACACCATTTCATTGTTAATGATAAGATATCCGAAATCTTGAGACTATCCACATTTTGCGTTGACTAGATGAATAAATTTGTTTTTGAAGAGACCGCAACCCAATATTACTAATGTTCTAAAAGTAATAACTACACATTGTATTGTGTTCACGGAATAAGCTGATGGTGTGTATTAAACTAGCCGCTCAGGAGGAGATACAGCTAAAAACAAATCATCAATTTGTATTCCTTTAGTTATGGTTTCAGGTGTCGAGTCTCTGCTCCTGGCCCCTCCTTTCCTCTGGCTGTTACTGGGTTCATTCCTGTCTGGTTGTGTGAGCCGTGTGATGCCTATTCTTAAAGTTATACATATGAATTTTTCCTCTACCACTTCGTGTCTAACTCTGTCGGGGGTTTACGGAAAGGGATCTACTTAGCCTCGATGGGAACCTTTTATTTGAATTTCACTCATCGGAGGAAACTTTAATGTCTTCATATTTACCGCCCAGATTTGCGCATATTTTTCCTCTGACTCACAGGAGTTGGTCTCATAAAAGACGTAAGCTTTGGTGGCCTTTAATACTCCAACACCAGTAACATGGTAAAGGTTCTCAGCATTTCTGCGGCAGCCTTGGTGGTGTGAGGACATCTCGCTATCTTCTGAGCATCGGTGACAAATTTCTCCCTTCTCTCTCTCTCTCTTTCTGAGACGCTTGTCATTGTATTCTGCTGGCTGGACACATTAAAACGTCACTATTCATCAACTCCATTTTTCCGTTCGGTGGATATTTTACGGTTTTGGTGGGAAGCCAGTACTGTACTTAGGCGAGGTTGTATGTGTCCCACTCTGCCAGGCTTATGCAAGGATGGTTCATCTAACCTAACTGGGAAAACTTTTGTTACTACTTTAATTTCCATTTTCTTTCATCGCCCAACTTTGTGTAATATTTCCTGGCAGATTATTATTATTATAATTAAGGGGAAGCGCTAAACCCGGAGGATTATACAGCGCCTGGGGGGATGTGGAAGGCATTCAGGCTTAATTCGGGGAACTGGAGCACAGATCCAATTCCCTAAATCAAGAGCCCCTCACCAACATCAAGGAATCTTCCTTGAGGGGACTTCCTGGCAGAACATGAGGAAACAGCTCGACACGGCGTAAACTGCCAGTCGCCCTTGAAACCCCTAACAAAAACAAATGTGTCAAGTCTCTAGATTTAATTTATTTATTTATTTATTTAGTAAATTTAGCATACATACAGAGGTACAAAAAAATACAGGTAAGAGCAGCATGCCAAAGCCACTTATATGCATAGCATTACGGGCTGGCTTAAAAATTAACTTAAGATTAACTAAGCAATGATGAAATCAGTGATAAAACATTGTAAACAGATAACTATAAAGCACAAATGAGTATTACAAAGACAGGTCATATGGTTGCTTGCATTGTTGTACATTCAGTAGAATGGAGTATTCTGTTAGGTAGTGTATTTAAAAAAATAATAGATTGGGTTTTAGGTTTAACATTTATGTGATATAATTGTGAGAAACATTTAAGATTTACAATTTATAAGGTTCAGTTATTCAGTATTTATTTGGTTTTGGGTGAGTAAGTGATCTTTGAGAAGAGACTTGAATTTATAAACAGGTAGTGTTTCTTTTATGTTCACAGGTAATGAATTCAAGATTTTAGGGCCTTTTATGTGCATTGAGTTTTTGCATAGTGTGAGATGGACACGAGGAACATCAAAGAGTGATCTGTGCCTTGTGTTATGGTCATGTGTTCTGTTGAGGTTGGTAAGGAGATGTTTGAGGGGAGGGTTAATATCAGAGTTAAGTGTTCTATGTATGTAATAAGTGCAATAATAAGTATGGATGTTTTGTATGGTGAGTAGGTTGAGTGTTTTGAATATTGGTGGAGTGTGCTGCCTGTAGTGAGAATTTGTTATCATTCTGACTGCAGCCTTTTGTTGGGTAATTAATGGTCTGAGATGGTTTATTGTTGTTGAGCCCCATGCACAAATTCCATAGGTGAGATAGGGGTAAATAAGTGAGTGATATAGGGCCAGGAGGGCTGACTATGGAACATAGTACCGTATCTTCGATAGTATGCCTACGGTCTTGGAAATTTGTTGTACATATGTTTGAAATTTGAGTCTGTTATCAAGGTGGATTCCTAAGAATTTTCCCTCTGTGAGCTTTGTGATAGGTGATCCGTTTATCATTATGTTAAGAGGGACATCTGTAGCTCTGTTACCAAAGTGAATGAAGTAGGTTTTGTCAATGTTTAGTGTAAGTTTGTTAGTCATCATCCAGGTAGATATTTTCTGTAATTCGGTATTTACAGTATTGGCTAGCGTGACTGGGCTCAGGTGAGAGAAGACGTATGTAGTGTCATCAGCAAATAGTGTGGGTTTGAGTAATTGCGAAGCATTTGGTAGGTCATTTATGTATAGGAGAAAGAGAAGAGGGCCAAGGACACTTCCCTGTGGCACACCAACTGTAATTGGGTGTGCGGAAGAGCTTGCCCCATTTGCGTACACATATTGGCTTCTGTTGCTGAGGTAAGACTTGAGGTAGTTGAGGGAGTGCCCTCTAATACCATAGTGTGACAATTTTACGTGGAGCAAGTCATGGTCAACTGTATCAAAAGCTTTACGTAAGTTAATGAAGATCCCCAGTGGGACTTCTTTTTTCTCTATTGCAGTGTATATATGTTCTAGCATGTGTATAATAGCATCATTAGTATTTTTATTAGGCCTGAATCCAAATTGGCAGGGGTTGAGTATGTTTTGGGAGATGAGGTAGGAGTAGATTCGTTTATGAATTAATTTTTCGAAGATTTTTGAGAGAGGGTGTAAATTGGATATTGGCCTATAGTTATTCAACTCTGTTTGGTCTCCTCCTTTATGGATCGGGGTGACCCTTGCTATTTTGAGAACTGTAGGGAAGGTGGAGGATTCAGTGGATTTGTTAAAGAGTGTTGCAATGATTGGTGATAGCACTTGACACTTTTTTGTATATAAAGGGTGGTAAGGTATTTAAATCTCCTGCCTTGTTTTTTAGTGCGTTGATAATAAGGGAGACTTCGTATGGGTTAGTCGGAGCTAGGAACTGTGTTCGGGTAGTTGCCAGTGAGGTAGTCATTTGGTGGGGTATCTGAGCTTGGGATTTTATTGGCAAGGTTTTTTCCTATAGTGGAGAAGAAATCATTGAGTCTGTTTGCTGTTTCTGTTGGTGGGACTTGGGGTTCATCTGATTTTGCTAATTTTATTTCGCTATTTCGTGATATCTTTTTTGTTCCCAGAATTTCTGATAGGGTTTTCCAGGTCTTTTTTATATCACCTCGTAAGTTGGATAATCTGTTCTCATAATACAATTTTTTTGCCCTTCTTATCAGGCTGGTTAGGATTGACGAGTAACGTTTTGTTTGGTCTCTGGTTATGTGACCCATTCTGTACTGTTTTTCATATCGGTGTTTTGTATTTATGGATTTGAGAATGCTGGGTGTTAGCCAGGGACTGTTCAGTCTCTTAGCTGTCATCTGTTTAGTTTTTTTAGGGCAGTGCTTGTTATAAAGGTATTGGGTCTTTTTTAGAAAATTATTAATACATTCGTCAATATCTGTATAGATTTCTAGCTCAGTGTGCCAGTCAATGTTTGTTACTGCTGTTGTGAAGTTATTAATGGCTGCCTCATTGTGAAGTCTGAAGGTGACTTTAGTAGTGTCTTGGGGTAATTTACCGAGAGTTGTTATGAGGAAAGCAGGGTAGTGGTCTGTGGTATTATCTGTAATTATGCCTGATTTTAAAGGGGATATGGTGTTGGTCCAGATGTGATCAAGTAGGGAAACACTAGTCTCCGTAACTCTTGTAGGTTTTGACTCAAGAAATCGTAGTGACACGATTGCAAACAAACCATACCCCCGGCCGGGATTGAACCCGCGGTCATAGTCTAGTGGCTAACGTGACGGGCTGGAGTTTTGAGACTCTATGACCGCGGGTTCAATCTCGGCCGGGGGTATGGTCTTGTAGGTTTTGTTACTGTTGGTAACAACATGCAGTTACTCATTGTGTTTGTGAATTCAGTAACGTGTGGGTCCTGGTCTTGCAGGAGATTTATATTGAAGTCACCTGAGAGTAGTAAGTGATCTTTGTTCATGCATGCATCAGTTATCATACTTCCTGGGTTTTGACTAAATTGGCTAATGTTTGACTGTGGAACTCTGTAGATGTTTATCAATGTGAGAGGTTTTTGTAGGTATTTGGATTTGAATTTAGCTATTATATATTCCCCATGTTCATCCCTTGTGCAGGTATTAGTGATACATTCTAATTGGTCTGAGTAGTATATAGCTGTGCCACCCCCTTGTTGATCTGTCCTACAGTTGTGTATGGCTGTGTAACGAGGAATGGCATAGACATCTGTAGTATCAGGCTTTAGCCAGGTTTCAGTTAGTGTAATGATGGACATATTGGCATGCAAGGAATTTAGTAATGCTATGAGGTCATCGTAATGCTTGCTTAAAGATCTGATATTGTAGTTAAAGACAGTTATGTTTTTGTTGGTTCTGAGAAGTGCCTTTGATTGTTCTGCTGTGTAGTAATTACAGTAAGTCATTCAATAAGAGGTTGGTATCAGGATCAATGCTCGTAATCATAAGATTTGTAGTGAATCTATAGTTAGAATTAAGTATAAAACAAAGTAAATATTCTAAAGCTAAAAAATAGCACCTGAATTATTTAACAAATGTAAAAATAATGAGCTAAGGTAGTTTTTTAAAGCTAAAATAAAGGAGACTATAAAAGGGACTAAAATAATTTGTGGTGAACAAATAAAGTGATGATCAAATAATGGAGCTTGGGAATATGATAGTAGGTAGTACTTTAAAGGTAATTCTTTAAAGTTAGAATTATAATATAAAATTATAATATAAAAGGGACTAATATAAGTTGTGGTGAACAATAAAGTGGTAATCAAATAAATGAGCTTTGGAATATAATGGCAAAATAGTGAACTTATTACACTTTAGCACCTGAGAATAGCACCTTGATTATTTTAACAATTGTGAATATATGAACTAAGGTAGTTATATAAAGCTAAAATTAAGGAAAAAATATATAAGGGACTAAAATTAAGTGATGGTAAACAAAGTTAAATGGACAGATAGTCACTATGAAATAATATTGGTTTAGGAGTAAGATCTGATTTGTAATATTAACCCTTTGAGGGTCGACAGGCCCTCTCCGAAACTCGTTCTCATTGTCGGCCAAATTTAAAAAAAAAAAAAAATTATTTTCTCTTATGAAAAGATAGAGAATCTTTTCCCGATCATAAAGACACCAAAAGTTTGAAATTTGATAGAAAACTTACGGAATTATGCTCTCGCAAAGTTAGCGGTCTCGGCGATGTTTACGCATCGGCGATTTTGCCCACTTTGAGCCCCATTTTCGGCCAATTTCACTGTACTAGTCGACAAAAAACATGAATATTTCACTAGAACTCCATTTTTTCTATCGAATGGGTGCAAGAAACCACTCATTTATGAAATTCAACTATCCAGTACAGTGGTCAGAATTTAGCAATTTTGCCAATTTCACACAAATTTCAAAAGATGCCAATTTCCGAATAGGGTCCAGAATAAACAAGAAAGACATTCCTGGCACTAAAATGACATTTCCTCTAGTCATTAGTCATGTCTCAAGGCCTCTTATATTCTTTTGCTTTCCACTTTGAATTTTTATTTTCACAAAAAATATAAGATTTACTGTTATGCAGACTACTGCATTAGTGTAAAAAATGGTATAAATATTATTGGTGTACTTGTGAAAGAATATTAGACTCACCAGTTGACGTGTATTGCACGCTTGGCACGATTTGTTTACTTTTGAAGTTTGGTAAAAATCGAACATTTCTGCTACTTTGAGCTCAATTTCAAGGCACCTTTCTTTGTAAAACCAGTCAAAATCATCTCAATTTCTGTAATATGTCTTCCATTCTATAAAATGAGACCAAGAAAACTAGAATACAACAATAAATACCATACGAAAATACACTGCAAAGTCGCTGATTTATTAAAAAAAAATGGTCAAAGTTTTTTTTTTCTCATTATGCACTGTGTGCTGCAGGATTTTTTTTAGACTGTGCACACTGACCACATAGACCCATTCTTTCATATGAAGGCCTACCAGCTTTCTCCCACTAGATTTGAGGCCGCTAGAATTTATGAGTACTAGTACGTCAAAAACCCCTACGCGTAAGACGTACTAGTACGACGAAAACCCTCAAAGGGTTAAATAAGTTGAGCAGTTAATTGCACAATAAAAAGTAAAAAAATGAGGTAGTTGGTACTAGCTAGCAAAAGATAGTTTTGGTACTTGCAAAAAAGTAATTGGAATATACACTAATTGCACACACAATAAAAAGTGACTAAAAAACAAGTAGTGGTAAACAAAAATAAATTGACAGGTAAGAACAATGAATAATATTAATTTGGAGTAAGATTTGACTTGTAACTTAAAATTATGAGCAATTAATAGCAGTAAGAAAGAGGTATAAAGTATTGGAGGTAGTTAGCATTAGCTAGTGATGAAAAAAATAATAAAAATAATAATGCACAATATAATAGTAACGTACACTATATGCACCACACGTATATATGTATTAAGGGCACTTATCTAATCTGTTACAGAAATGTCAGCTTTTCCAAGGAAGGTAGAGAAATCATGTTCGTTTGAGATAGTATATTGTTGTCCTGTTGATGTTTTCCTTACTAGTTACATATGAATACATATGAATAATTCTTTTAGGACTATTGGAGTGGGAGAGTATGTTATCAGTTATATGTTATCAGTTTTAGGTTGAAAATATCTTCCTTTGTTCGAGGTTTAAGGACCCCAATGGAAATAAGTCACTCTGTCTGACTTTTTTTGGGTTATCCCAGGTTCTCTACACATATGCTGCTATGTATGATAATTCTATGTAACTGTATTTGTGTATACCTGAATAAACTTACTTAAGTATTGTGTCGCCTTTGGTGTATCACGTCATGTAGGTTCTCATGCATAAATAAGTCCATTAGTAAGTTTATTTAGGTACAAATACACAAATACAGTTACATAAATTATCATATTTAGTAATGCATGTGTAGGTTACCTAAGATAACCCAAAAAGTCATACAAAGCGACTTAACATAACATGTTACCTTAAATAATTTTTTGTAAGTTAGTTTATTTAGGCACAGCTACACAAGTACAATTATGATGTATATTGTAAATTACCTAAAATAACCCGAAAAAGTTAATGACCATTTATTTATAGTTCCAGCCTCATGGGTTACCCAGTTTATTTCTCCATTTGAAATATTTAATCACAATAACTTGCATATTAAGGTATCGCAGTCACATTCCATCAATAAATCCTACATTACATTATGTAATCCTTTATTTAGCTTTTCACTTTTTCTCTCCAAAGTCTTAAACTGGCTGCCATCAAACCTAGTCCTTTATTGCTTTATACAGTATAATTTGTAGTTTACATATAATAAAATATTGCCAAGCAAAAAGAAGGCCGCTAGCATGTATGAGAATTTTGGGCATAATTTTCTCTACCTTGGATTTCTGCTAAAATTTCAGCATTTTTATTTTCAGAAGTGTGTCTATTTCTTTTACCAGTATTGTCAATCTCCTTCTGTTCTTACCCCCACTGGCAGAAAAGTAATGTGAAGGACCTGGGAGTGATAATGTCAGAGGATCTCGTCTTCAAAGACCACAACAATGTATCTACCTCATCCGCTAGGAAAATGATAGGATGGATAATGAGAACCTTCAAAACTAGGGACGTCAAGCCCATGATGATTCTCTTCAAATCGCTTGTGCTCTCTAGGCTGGAATACTGCTGTACACTAACGGCCTCCTTCAAGGGTGGCGACATTGCAGACCTGGAGAGTGTACAAAGAACTTTCACGGCACACACAAGTGCGATACGGCACCTAAACTACTGGGAACGGTTGAAGGTCCTTGATCTGTATTCCCTTGAATGCAGGCAAGAGAGATACATGATAACATACACTTGGAAGGTCCTGGAGGGATTGGTACCAAACCTGCACACGAAAATCACTCCATATGAAAGCAAAAGACTCGGCAGGAGATGCAACATTCCCTCGATGAAAAGCAGAGGTGCCATGAGTACACTGAGAGACAACACAATAACTGTCTGGGGCCCAAGACTGTTCAATTGCCTCCCAACATACATTAGGGGGATTACCAGTAGACCCCTGGCTGTCTTGAAGAAAGCACTGGACAGGCACCTAAAGTCAGTACCTGACCAACCAGGCTGTGGTTCGTACGTCAGCTTGCGTGCGGCAAGCAGTAACAGCCTAGTTGATCAGACCCTGATCCACCATGAGGCCTGGTCTCAGACCGGGCCGTGGGGGCATTGACCCCTGAAACCCTCTCCAGGTAACTGGCTAAGTGGGTTTGTGGGATGCTAGCACAAACAACCTGGTTGACCAAGTCATCAACAGGAAGCCTGACCCCAGGCTGAGCTGCTGAGGTAGAGGATCCTCAAAACTAGTCACAAGTCAGGTATAATAAATCAGCCTTAAATATAATAGTCTAACATTGTTTATTATTATTATTATAATCAAAAAGAAGCGCTAAGCCACAAGGGCTATACAGCTTAACATTGTTTAGTTGCAGTCAGTAAAAATTGTTTAAATATAAAAAATTTACCTTGTAGTTTGCAGACAAACAGCATATACAATATGCTTTAAATGGTGGGTACTGTATCATGTTAATTTTGGATGTTTTTTTTTTTTTTAAATTTGATGTGCTAGTGTAGCATCCAAAATACTGTGATCTTGAAAATTAGCCATATTTTGGTAAATCTGTACTGTATTGTTATTTTAAATATTCAAGGCATTATATATTCTATGTATTATATAAAAAATTCTTAATTTCAAGGTTAAGGGAAGTGGTGATCAGTCACTGGTGCCAGTGATGGCACGAGTGCCGGAGGAGATGGAGGAAGTGTTGGCATCAGATAAAACTCAAGATACTCTGCAGTTGGACTCTTTGGTTGGACATATAGAAGACATCATACTTAGTGAGGCACCATTATTGTAATGTCTGTTGTTTTTATTTATTAATCGATAGACATAGCCTTAATTAATAGTCTTAGCACTGTATAATTTTCAGTCAAAATGCATGAGCAAATATACACAAATAACCTGCATGTAGGAGAAAGAAACTTCTGACGACATATCGGTCCAATTTGGACCATTAGCTAGCTACATAGTGTGACTAGTTAATGGTCCAAGTCAGACTGAAATGTCGTCATAAGTTTCTTTCTCCAAAGAGTGGGTTATTTGTGTAACGTTCCAGACGTGGTATTGTGCCTTTTTGGTCTTTATGAGCAAATAGTCAAACTTCAGATGTCTTTCGCTTACTCTACTTAATTAAACTTCGACTTTATTCATTTTTGCAATGGGGTCATTTCCATTACAGGAAGAAAATAGCAAAAGTGCAATTAAATTGTAAGTAAATGACACACAAGTAATATGGAGACCTTTATGCACATCACTTGAACACCAAGCTTGCTTATCTGTGTGAAGTGCCTACCAGGCCATGGGCCACCATGTGTTTGTATTTTATACTATCTTTTTCCCTGCAGTTAAATGACTAAATTTATATACACATTAGATCTGAAACTGTTAGTAATCTCCCTATGATGTATAGAAATATGCCTAGTTGGATGAATCTTATTTTAGCCAGCTGGCCCAGTGGCTTATGCACTGGCTTGGAGTTCTGCGACTTACTTGTCATGGATTTGAACCCTACCCGTTCCGTCATTTGGTTTCTATGTTGGTTATTTAGAGCAAGGCATGATGAAGGCTCAATCTTCTATCTACTATTCATGAGGCAGGCATGCTACATAATTGTACTAATCTAGGTCTAAAGACAAATTGCATGACTGCTGTCAGCAGAGGCTTGGTCATGTCTTTCTGGAGTCTACCTGGAGGGTATTCTTGGGATCAACACCCCTGCAGCCCGGTCCATGATCAGGCCTCCCGGTGGATCAGGGCCTGATCAACGAGGCTGATATTGCTGGCTGCACGTAGTCCAACGTATGAACCACAGCCCAGCTGATCCGGTACTGACTTGAGGTATCTGTCCAGCTCCCTCTTGAAGACAACCAGGGTCTATTGGTAATTTCCCTTATAGCTGGTGGGAGGCTGTTGAACAGTCTTGGGCCCTGGACACTTACTGTGTTTTCTTTTAGTATACTAATGGCACTTGTTCTTTTCATAGGGGGTATGTTGCATCGCCTGCCAAGTCTTTTGCTTTCGTAGGGAGTGGTTTCTGTGTGCGGATTAGAGGCCAGTCCCTCTAAGATTTTCCAGGTGTAGATTATGATGTATCTCTCGCCTGCACTCCACTGAGCACAAGTCAAGTGCTTCCAAGCGATCCCAGTAGTTACGGTGTTTGATGGAACTTGTATGTGCAGTATAGGTTCTCTGTACATTTTCTAGATCTGCAATTTCACCTGCCTTGAATGGAGATGTTAATGTACAGCAGTATAGCAAGTTACTTGGGTCAATAACCTCAGTGCGGTACTTTCATCACCACATCTTAGATTTTTTTTTAAACCATAATTACAGTGGAACCTCAAAAATCGAACTTAATCCGTTCCAGGAGCTAGTTCTAATTTCGAAAAGTCTGAAATTCGAATCAATATTTCCCATAACAAATAATGGAAATACAATTAATCTGTTCCAGAAACCCAAAAATATTCACACAAAAAATAAATTTTATAGAGATTAATTACAGTTTTACATACATATAAAATAACATACAGATAAAATAATACATACATATAATATAAAATATAAAATAACATTTTTACTTACCTTTATTGAAGATTGGTGATGGCATCTGGAAGATAGGGAGGAGAGAGGGAGTTGGGGTTAGTGTTTGGAAGGAGAATCCCCCTCCATGAGGACTTCAGGTACAGCCCTCTCTGGGGTTACTTCCCTTCTCTGTCTTTTAATGCCACTAGGACCAGCTTGAGAGTCACTGGACCCCTGTCTCACAAAATAACTGTCCACAGTCCTCTGTTTCTGGCACCTCTTTAACATTTCCCTAAAATGGGACATGGTTCTGTCACTGAACTTGTTGCAAAGATGGCTTGTTTCAGCTTGCTCAGGGTGGTACTTCTGCACAAATATTTGGACATCATTCCACTTGGCACAAATCTCCTTAATCTTTGAAGAAGGCACCTCATCCACTCCCTCTTCCTCCTCCTCTGAAGCAAGTTCCTCAGCTGTGGTCTGATACTGCTCCAGATGAAGCTCTTGCAGCTCTTCAGTGGTTAGCTCTTCCCTGTGGTCCTCCACCAACTCTTCCACATCCTCACCACTCACCTCCAACCCCAGGCAGAGGATGAGCTGGGTCAGGGTCAGGGTCAGCCTCAAACCCTTCAAAATCCCTCTTTTGGACACAATCTGGCCACAATTGTCTCCAAGCAGAGTTCAAAGTCCTGGAAGTCCCTCCCTCCCAAGCCTTACCTATAAGGCTTATGAAGTTGTAGATGTTGAAGTGATTCCTCCAGAACTCTCTTAGGGTCAACTTAGTGTCTGTGGTCACTTCAAAGCACTTTTCAAACACTGCTTTTGTGTAGAGTTTTTTTGAAGTTAGAAATGACCTGCTGGTCCATGGGCTGGAGGAGAGGAGTGGTGTTAGGAGGCAAGAACTTTACTTTTATAAAACTGAAGTCCTTAGACAAGAGGTCTAATAAGTTTGGAGGATGAGCAGGAACATTGTCCATTAACAGGAGGCACTTGAGTGGCAATTTCACACTGGGGCCAAACACTTCACTGACCCACTCTTTGAAAATTTGTCTTGTGACCCATGCCTTATGATTAGCTTTCCACAAGACACACAACTTGTTCTTAAAGACATTGTTTTTCTTAAACACACTGGGATTTTCTGAATGATACACAAATAAAGGCTTCACTTTAAAATCACCACTAGCATTTGCACAGAACAAAAGAGTAAGCCTGTCTTTCATAGGCTTGTGTCCTGGCAGTGCCTTTTCCTCCTGTGTGATGAAGGTCCTTTTTGGCATTTTCTTCCAAAACAAGCCTGTTTCATCACAATTAAACACTTGTTCAGGTTTGAATTCTTCACTGTCTATGTACCCCTTAAACTCCTGTACAAACTTCTCAGCCGCCCGTTTGTCTGAACTGGCTGCCTCACCATGTCTTACAACATTGTGTATGCCACTACGCTTCTTAAATCTCTCAAACCAGCCTCTGCTGGCCTTAAATTCACTATCAGCACTGGTTCCAGGGGTTTTCTGTACCAGATCGGCATGCAACTTCCTTGCCTTTTCGCAAATAATCGTCTCTGAAACACTATTACCTGCAATCTCTTTATCCTTGATCCACACCAGCAACAACTTCTCAACCTCTTCAACTATTTGTGGTCTTTTTTTGGTTAGCATATTAACACCTTTCGCAACATCAGCTTCCTTGATTTGTTCTTTCTTTGCCAGGATAGAACCGATGGTCGACTTGTTTTTCCCACACATCCTGGCAAGCTCAACAAGTCTCACACCACTCTCATACTTCTGCATTATTTCCTTCTTCACATCTATGGTGTTTCTCACTTTCTTTACCACAGGGGTACCACTAGCAAGTTTCTTTGGGCCCATGGTAGCTTATTTCACAGTCCCACAAGCACTAAACACAACGAAATAATCGTAAAATGCATGAATGAGAGCGCAGGTTAGTGTTCACTCAAGCATAAGCAAAGCTAGACTGCTCACGGCGCCTACGTGGACAGAGCGGGCCAGCGGACAGGTCCCGTACCTGGCGGTCTGAAATTTGAAACGCGTTCGATTTTTGGTACACAGTTTGTCCGGAAAAATGGTCTTATTTTCGAAACGTTCGATATTTGGTACGTTCGATTTTCAAGGTTCCACTGTACAATGTATTGAGATCATCACAATTCATTAGCATGTTTTGTCATTTGACTGCTAATTACAGTTTATTCCAAAAATATATGCACTTTGATATAATTCTCAAATGACTGAAATGCATTGGAATGTTGAAAAATGGTTTCAAAATTAATCAATATTTTTAAGAAAGGAAGTGCCAAGTGTGACAAACAGGCTGCAGTTTGTCCTTATTTTAAATCTCAAATATAGTACTGATTAATTACCTTAGTACATTTGTTTATCAATACTACACTGTATGTATTACATCACTGTTTTCAGTTGCCTATTTTGTTTGCAGTGGAAAATTCATATATTTATACATACAGTGGACCCCCGCATAGCGAACGCCTTGCATAGCGAACATTCCGCATAGCGAACGCTTTGATCGCTAAAATTTTGCCCCGCATAGTAGACAAAAACCCGCTCAGCGAACTTCGTCCGAGACGCGTCCAATGTGCGGCCTCAGCCAGCCTCACATGTGCCGCCTGTCCCATTGTTTACCAGCTAGCCTCCGCGGTAACATTCAAGCATACACTCGGAATATTTCGTATTATTACAGTGTTTTCGGTTCTGTTTGTTGAAAATAAGTGACCATGGGCCCCAAGAAAGCTTCTAGTGCCAACCCTGTGGTAAAAAGGGTGAGAATTAGTATGGAAATTAAGAAAGATTTTGAAGGGTTTGGGGCTAACCCTGAGAAGCCTATGCCAGTTGTGGAATCCATTGTGCCTACTTCAAAAATTAAGGAAATGTGTGCACAGTGGGTTGAACTGCAAACCTTTATGGATGAAAATCACCCTGACACAGCTGTTGCAAGGCGTGCTGGTGACTATTTCAATGACAATGTTATGGCCCATTTTAGACAAATCGTAAAGGAACGGGAGGTACAGAGCTCTATGGACAGAAAGAAGTCCAGTGACTCTGAAGCTGGTCCTAGTGGCATTAAAAGAAGAAGGGAAGTAACCCCGGAAAAGGACTTGCCTCCTCAAGTGTTAATGGAAGGGGATTCCCCTTCTAAACACTAACACTCTCTCTCCCCTCCTCCCATCCCATCAATCATCACCAGATCTTCAATAAAAGTAAGTGTCATGTAATTGTGCATGCCTTTTTCAGTTTGTGTGTACTAAAATTAACATTTTTTTGTGGTAAAAAAATTTTTTTTTCATACTTTTGGGTGTCTTGCACGGATTAATTTTATTTCCATTATTTCTTATGGGGAAAATTAATTCGCATAGCGAACATTTCGCATAACGACCAGCCCTCTTGCACGGATTAAGTTCGCTATGCGGGGGTCCACTGTACAGGTGAATATGGCTATTTGGTTGGGTTAGGTTCACAGAACTTTCGTGCTCTTGCTCTGTCTTGTGAAAAATATTCACATTTGAGTGTGATTGATAGATAAATTAAGCCCAATGGCCTGGTGGCTAAAGCTCCCGCTTCACACACGGAGGGCCCGGGTTCGATTCCCGGCGGGTGGAAACATTTCGACACGTTTCCTTGCACCTGTTGTCCTGTTCACCTAGCAGCAAATAGGTACCTGGGTGTTAGTCGACTGGTGTGGGTCGCATCCTGGGGGACAAGATTAAGGACCACAATGGAAATAAGTTAGACAGTCCTCGATGACGCACTGACTTTCTTGGGTTATCCTGGGTGGCTAACCCTCCGGGGTTAAAAATCCGAACGAAATCTTCACATTTTCACATATGTTTGTTATTGTCTTGATAAAATGTTAACATTAACTTTTCAGCAATAGCTTGATCTCAGAAAATTTTAAATGCTTATTCTTCATTGTAATCTTTGCAGGTAATGAGTTTTCCACCCTGAGAGAAAACTTCCTAAAGAAACACTGTCACCTATTTGATGATAATGATGAGAACAAACTGGAATACATGGATATTTTCAAACAATATGTATGTATCATTTAGACTTTAATTTTTTTTTGGGGGGCTTATGAACACAGTACAGGAGGACACTGCTTATACATCAGGTTAGCTTCTGGGCTACTGATGTAAAGTGAAAATCACTGTAAAGTGAAACATAGCCTTTTTTTTTTCCTTTCAAATGTGTATAAAAGTCTGATAACATGTTACACTATCATGTATTATGTGAGCAATAGAACTAGGCCTAAAAAATGTATGTGCAGTACACACATTACTTACCTTAAAATATTTCTGTTCTTAGCTTATAGTGATTGGTGAATATATTTATTGTAGGAAGTCTGAATAAATGAAAAATGGGTATAATTGAAACTGCTGCATTAGCGAAACGCCATAAAGCAAAGTGCTGTTACGTGGGGCCCTCCTGTACAAATAGTTCTGATGTATGCAAAGTAAACTAGAACTGCTTGTGTTAATACAATACAGTGGTACCTCAAGTTTCGAACAGCTCCTGACTTGAACAATTATGTAAGTGTATTTTTGTAAGTGCTTTTTTAAGTGTATTTTTGGGGGTCTGAAGTGGACTACTGTAATCTAATTTACATTATTCCTTATGGGAACAAATTTGTTCGGTATTGGCACTCGAACAGCCTTCTATAACAAATTAAGTTCGTAACTCGAGGTACCACTGTATTTAGATAAGACATTTTAAGTCTTTAGGTAGTAGGTTGGTAGACAGCAACCGCCCAGGGAGGTACTACCGTCCTGCCAAGTGAGTGTACAACGAAAGCCTGTAATTGTTTTACATGATGATAGGATTGCTGGTGTCCTTTTTTCTGTCTCATGAACATGCAAGATTTCAGGTACGTCTTGCTAATTCTACTTACACTTAGGTCACACTACACATACATGTACAAGCACATATATACACACCCCTTTAGGTTTTCTTCTATTTTCTTTCTAGTTCTTATTCTTGTTTATTTCCTCTTATCTCCGTGGGGAAGTGGAACAGAATTCTTCCTCCATAAGCCATGCGTGTTGTAAGAGGAGACTAAAATGCCGGGAACAAGGGGCTAGTAACCTCTTCTCCTGTATATGTTACTAAATGTAAAAGGAGAAACTTTCGTTTTTTCTTTTGGGCCACCCCGCCTCGGTGGGATATGGCCGGTGTGTTGAAAGAAAGAAAGATTTTAAGTCTTGTCCAAAATTATTGATGTAGAATGGCATTCACAGAATCATTACTGCATTCCATAGCACTGCCTTCAAAATGCTAATGGGCTTCACAAATATCATTAGAATTCTGTATTGCAGTATAATACATGTACTTGTAACCTTCATTATGCACTACTGTGCAGTTAAATTGCATTATGTGCTGGGGGTTGGCTTTTGGTGATGTTAATTCTGAAGCCACAGATAAGAAATTTTTTTGTGCAAATTACTTAAATATTTTTGGCCAAATTTCTTTAAATGCTGCTCTAATATGCTTAATATTGACATTTGATTTAGGGGTCATGTACTGAGCAACAGTTTAGGGGTTGTGTGCCAAGAAAAAGTAAGTGGGTACTAAGAAAAAATGTGAATAATCAAAGCTCTCTGCCAAATGTTGAATATTTGAATCATGTTGATTACAAAGCATGTGCATTCCAGAGCTTGACTGCATATGCAGTGTTCTTCACAAATATCATAACTATTCCATTATAGTATGTGTAACCTGATGTATAGTACCAGCACATAGTTCACTAGTTATGGTATTATAGTTAAAGTGGACATGGTACAGAATACAATTACATACAACTACCATAGTAGGTGAAGGGATTTGGGAACTATGTACAGTACCAGGTATACGAGCGTGTGTATACTGATCTAAATTTGAGTTTATATCAGTTCTGGATAGTAATTAATAATTAACCCTTTGAGGGTTTTGGTCGTACTAGTACGTTTTACGCGTAGGGGTTTTTGACGTACTAGTACTCATAAATTCTAGCGGCCTCAAATCTAGTGGGAGAAAGCTGGTAGGCCTTCATATGAAAGAATGGGTCTATGTGGTCAGTGTGCACAGTCTAAAAAAAATCCTGCAGCACACAGTGCATAATGAGAAAAAAAAAACTTTGACCATTTTTTTTTAATAAATCAGCGACTTTGCAGTGTATTTTCGTATGGTATTTATTGTTGTATTCTAGTTTTCTTGGTCTCATTTTATAGAATGGAAGACATATTACAGAAAATGAGATGATTTTGACTGGTTTTACAATGAAAGGTGCCTTGAAATTGAGCTCAAAGTAGCAGAAATGTTCGATTTTTACCAAACTTCAAAAGTAAACAAATCGTGCCAAGCGTGCAATACACGTCAACTGGTGAGTCTAATATTCTTTTACAAGTGCACCAATAATATTTATACCATTTTTTTACACTAATGCAGTAGTCTGCATAACAGTAAATCTTATATTTTTTGTGAGAATAAAAATTCAAAGTGGAAAGCAAAAGAATATAAGAGGGGCCTTGAGACGTGACTAATGACTAGAGGAAATATCATTTTAGTGCCAGGAATGTCTTTCTTGTTTATTCTGGACCCTATTCGGAAATTGGCATCTTTTGAAATTTGTGTGAAATTGGCAAAATTGCTAAATTCTGACCACTGTACTGGATAGTTGAATTCATAAATGGGTGGTTTCTTGCACCCATTCGATAGAAAAAATGGAGTTCTAGCGAAATATTCATGTTTTTTGTCGGCTAGTACAGTGAAATTGGCCGAAAATGGGGCTCAAAGTGGGCAAAATCGCCGATGCGTAAACATCGCCGAGACCGCTAACTTTGCGAGAGCATAATTCCGTAAGTTTTCTATCAAATTTCAAACTTTTGGTGTCTTTATGATCGGGAAAAGATTCTCTATCTTTTCATAAGAGAAAATAATTTTTTTTTTTTTTAAATTTGGCCGACCCTGAGAACGAGTTTCGGAGAGGGCCTGTCGACCCTCAAAGGGTTAAGGGCCCTTTGCTATGATGCGAGTGAAGATTGCAACAAGATTCTTTGTTGCATTTCATATATATTAAAGGAGATGCATGACCTTGTTATGCATTCCTAGCTGTCAGTATTATTTAGTCATTCTTTTTCTTGCAGACTAATTTGATTGAGGGCCACATAGAGAAAGAGTTATCTAGCCGTGCTAGTGGCTTTCAGATGTCGTTATTCTTGCAAGAATTAACATCATCCTGTGCCCTTGATGGAGAAGTGTTTGATCTTCTCATGACTTTCACAGATTTCTTATCATTCAAGACTGCCATGCTAGAAATTAAGCAGGTTGGAATGCTTAAATTCTTTTCACCACAGATCGTCATACTGTAGTAATGTAATGAGTATTTGGTTTAATCATTCACTGGATAGCATGTTTTTAATATGTTAAATTAATACAGTGCATAACATAGCATAATGAATTGCATACTGTATTGTAAGAAAAATTGTTATTTTTCATTTCTTTTAACTTTCATGAAATTATTAGTAGAATCTATTTTTTTTATGCAAGTAAAGTATTCCTCTGACTTCCTCTTCTAGTATGTTATTTGTTTACTTACAAGTCTTTTACTTTTGGAAATTTTCTTAGTTTTGTCATCCATCATCTCCAGACTTGCAAACCATTGTAAGATATTCCTCTTAATTGACCCTTATTTTCCTTACCTGATATAAAATGAGAAAGAATATCAGAAATATCTTTTATATATGTACTGTACTTATACAGGTTAGTGCTTTTAGTGAATATCATTGTTGTTCGTACAGGCATGGGAAAAGATATCCCAAAATTTAATTGAATGCTACATTGCATAACTTTTTTTTCTTTTTTTCAGAGTAGAGAAGATGGAGCCGATACTTTAGAAGACTTACTTCAAATAACTAGTCTTAAATCTTAATTTAAATTACATATTAACTAGGATTGTAATTTCTGTATGCAAATTTTGGTTTTGTAATGGTAAACATATTACAATACATTAAAGTTTTTACTGTTAAGGCATGGTTTTGATATATCATACTGTAACTTTTCTGAAATAGCTGTAAAATGTGGTGTGAAATATTTATATTTTGTAGTGTAGCTGTGGTTTATATTTTGTAGTGTAGCCTTGGTTTATATTTTGTAGTGTAACCTTGGTTTATATTTTGTAGTGTAACCTTGGTTTATATTTTGTAGTGTAGCCTTGGTTTATATTTTGTAGTGTAGCCTTGGTTTATATTTTGTAGTGTAGCCTTGGTTTATATTTTGTAGTGTAGCCTTGGTTTTTTATTTTGTAGTGTAGCCTTGGTTTATATTTTGTAGTGTAGCTGTGGTTTATATTTTGTAGTGTAGCCTTGGTTTATATTTTGTAGTGTAACCTTGGTTTATATTTTGTAGTGTAACCTTGGTTTATATTTTGTAGTGTAGCCTTGGTTTATATTTTGTAGTGTAGCCTTGGTTTATATTTTGTAGTGTAGCTGTGGTTTATATTTTGTAGTGTAGCCTTGGTTTTATTTTTGTAGTGTAGCCTTGGTTTATATTTTGTAGTGTAGCCTTGGTTTATATTTTGTAGTGTAGCCTTGGTTTATATTTTGTAGTGTAGCCTTGGTTTATATTTTGTAGTGTAGCCTTGGTTTATATTTTGTAGTGTAGCCTTGGTTTATATTTTGTAGTGTAGCCTTGGTTTATATTTTGTAGTGTAACCTTGGTTTATATTTTGTAGTGTAACCTTGGTTTATATTTTGTAGTGTAACCTTGGTTTATATTTTGTAGTGTAGCCTTGGTTTATATTTTGTAGTGTAGCCTTGGTTTATATTTTGTAGTGTAGCCTTGGTTTATATTTTGTAGTGTAACCTTGGTTTATATTTTGTAGTGTAGCTTTAATTTAGAGATCCTACTAGTCATATACTGTATTACTAAGGAGTTCTACAATATTCATATACTGTACATGATGCTGACAGATTTTAGGAATACCCTTTTCAATACCCAAAAAGCAAATGCTGTTAGTGTAATTTATGTATACATTGTATTTTTTTTACCTATTAAAGAAGGTCCCCAAGCTAATGTTTTCTCATCAAAGTTTAATCTAGCACTTGTATGTGGAAAAAAAAGTTGAAGTTCAAGCCAATTACTAATAGAAGTGGTGGTGTTTGAATCATGGCAGTGAGATCTGACACTCATACTGCCAGGTGTTTACTCTTTAATACTTTAAAGAAAGGGTCAGGTAAGGTAAGATAGGCTCTGAGTTTATATTTCATTTGATTTCAATGTTTAAGAGAAAAATAATCCCAAGATAGCAGTTTCTAAAATGAGCAATTGCCCACATGTACAACAGAAGATGGATGGATGAAGAAAGTCTTAAAATTATTGCCGAAGACAGTTTGGAATTTCCAGCTCTCAAGATTATGCAAGGAAAATAAATTTTTTTGTGCTACTCACCTATATTCACTTGCTTTTACATGGTTACTGGGGTTGTCTTCATATTGGTTCTGCCCCTCAACTTGCCAGATTTATACTTGCCTAGAAATGTGAACCCTATTGTACCTATTGTGGGAGACTGCTGATGTGTTAAAAAATGTATGTACGTATATATTTTCAACACATTGGCCGTCTCCCACCAAGGCAGTGTGGCCCAAAAAAGGAACACTTTCACCATCATTCACACATAATCACTGTCTTTGCAGAGGTGCTCAGATATGACAGTTTAGATGTCACTCCAAACAGCCAATATCCCAAACCGCTCTCTTAAAGTGCAGGCATCGTATTTCCCACCTCCAGGACTCGAGTCCGGTTAACCGGTTTCCTTGAATCCCTTTACAAAATATTCCCTGCTCACACTCGAACAGCTCGTCAGGTCCCAAAAACCATTCATCTCCATTCACTCCTATCTAACATGTTCACACACATGCCTGCTGTATATTCAAGCCCCAGAAAAGAAAGAAACACTTTTACCATCATTCACACATAATCATCACTGTCTTTGCAGAGGCTCTCAGATACAACAGTTCAGATGTCACTCAAAACAGCCAATATCACAAACCCCTCCTTTATATACAGTAGGACCCCAGTATCTGCGGGTCTGGTTTCTGCGGTTTCATTTATCCGCGGTTTACTGTGGCCTGAATATAAGCCTTAATTTTGCTTAATGGCACCGTAGTACAAAAGTAGTGATGGTGGCAGTTCTTCAAAGCCTAAGAGAAGCCATGAAGTGCTTCATCAGTGAAAAAGTGATAATTCTCGACTTGTGCGTAATTTATCAATTAAGGTAAACTTCATAAAAGGTATGTATGCACACATAAATGAAAAATGACTTATATGTAGGGTTTGCTACTATCCGCAGTAGGTCCTTGTAATGTTTTCCCCACAGATACGGGGGTCGTATTGTGTTTGTGTGTGAGCAGGGTATTATTTAGTGAAGGGATTCAGGGAAACTGGCTATTTTTATATGGCCGGACTTGAGTACTGGAAATGGGAAGTACAATGCCTGCACTTTCAAGGAGGGGTTTGGGATATTTTGCAGTTTGGAAGGATATGTTATACACGTGTATCTTTATATATGCTTCTAAACTGTTGTATCTGGGTGCCTCTGCAAAAACAGTGATTACGTATGAGGTGAAAGTGTTGAATGATGAAAGTATTTTCTTTTTGGGGATTTTCTTTCTGGGTCACCCTGCCTCGGTGGGATACAGCCGGTTTGTTGAAAGAAGAGTTTTTTTTTTTCTCTCTCTCTCTCTCTCTCTCTCTCTACCACCGAAACAGGGTGACCCAAAAAGAAAGAAAATCCCCAAAAAGAAAATACTTTCATCATCATTCAACACTTTCACCTCACTCACACATAATCACTGTTTTTGCAGAGGTGCTCAGAATACAATAGTTTAGAAGTATATATGTATAAAGATACACAACATATTCCTCCAAACTGCTAATATCCCGAACCCCTCCTTTATTGTGCAGGCATTATACTTCCCATTTCTAAGACTCAAGTCCGGCTATATTTATATTTATATAATGCAGAGAATTCGTAGTTTGGAAGTTAGGAGGAGGTGCGGGATTACCAAAACTGTTGTCCAGAGGGCTGAGGAAGGGTTGTTGAGGTGGTTCGGACATGTAGAGAGAATGGAGCGAAACAGAATGACTTCAAGAGTGTATCAGTCTGTAGTGGAAGGAAGGCGGGGTAGGGGTCGGCCTAGGAAGGGTTGGAGGGAGGGGGTAAAGGAGGTTTTGTGTGCGAGGGGCTTGGACTTCCAGCAGGCATGCGTGAGCGTGTTTGATAGGAGTGAATGGAGACAAATGGTTTTTAATACTTGACGTGCTGTTGGAGTGTGAGCAAAGTAACATTTATGAAGGGATTCAGGGAAACCGCAGGCCGGACTTGAGTCCTGGAGATGGGAAGTACAGTGCCTGCACTCTGAAGGAGGGGTGTTAATGTTGCAGTTTAAAAACTGTAGTGTAAAGCACCCTTCTGGCAAGACAGTGATGGAGTGAATGATGGTGAAAGTTTTTCTTCTTCGGGCCACCCTGCCTTGGTGGGAATCGGCCGGTGTGATAATAAAAAAAAAAAAATAAGTCCGGCTATATAAAAATAACCGGTTTCCCTGAATCCCTTCACTAAATGTTACTCTGCTCACACTCCAACAGCTCATCAGGTCCCAAATGCCATTCGTCTCCATTCACTTACGTACATTCAGACTATGAACAGACTACCGTGTTAAAGTTTTATTTGCAATATTTCCAGAGATCCAAATTTTGAGTTGCGTACCTTCTGCTTAGTATGACGTTTTGCAGCAACCTTCATTGGGCAGCGCCAAAGTCAACAGAGTTGACATATGAAGATTTGATGGAGCTGGAAGAGATGCAGCACAAGGAAGAGCAAGAGGAACAAGATGAAACTGTTCCTTCTAAAAAGTTCAAGACAAAAATGATGGCTGAGGCATTTTCTCTTATAGAGAGAGGTCTCTGTATGTTTGAGCTTCAGGACCCCAATATCAAGAGATTCTCAAAGGTTTCAACTGGTGTTAACAATTCTATCTCATGCTACCGTCTTATATACGATGAGAAGAGAAAAACGGTGCAAACTTCCTTAGACAGATTCTTCAGATCAGTGCCTTCTACCTTAAAAGCCTCTTCAGATGTTGAAGTAACCCAGGCTTAAGAAACCCTGACTGATGAAGCATTTGATGAAGTATATGATGTTGATGACCCTCTTCCCCAGTAGCCCCACACAACCTCCGATCTTCCTCTCATCCATCACCTCAAGTTTTTTATACCAATTATTTGGGAAGAGGTGTGGATTAAAAAAATGAAGAGCAGAACTGTATGACCCTGGGGAGTTTAGCACTTAGTTCTGATGATAATAATAATAATAATAATAATAATAATAATAATAATGAAATATGCCGAATCTAATACACTAATACAAAGTGGAAGTTGTCACATTATTATTATTATAATCAAAAAAGAAGCGCTAAGCCACAAGGGCTATACAGCGGAAGTTGTCAGTTGCTTTTTGATGCCACTGTGCTCTTCAGAGATTCTGAAGAAAAGTTGCTAAGGTTAGTGGATAAATTTGAGAGGGCATGTAAAAGAGGGAAATTAGAAGTGAAAATAGGAAAGAGCAAAGTGATGAGGGTAACATCTGATCCTTTAGCATACCACATGAGAAGTCTGCCAAAATTCCGAGACTCCTCATTCCGCTCGACCATCAGTGCACTGATGGTGTGTCTGAATTGTAGTGGGCTTGTCATGAGGCCTGCTAAAGGATTGGGGGTTCGATTCCCAGCCAGTAGCAGTATTGTATATATACATATATATATATATATATATATATGCACGACAAGCCATGTGGAATGGAAATCTTCAGCTTGAGTACTTTAACACATTTTCAGCGCATCAGGAGCTATGCAATGTTGCAAGAGTAGCAACCGGAGGAATGAGGGGAAGTTTTCTCAGAGGAAAGTAGCATACTGAACATAGTCATTATATTTTTAAAATAAAAAAAAAAAAAAAAAAAAAAAGTCATGAAGTGGGCTGAGGGGGCATTAATCTCCGGAACACCCTCCAGGTAGACTCCAGATATTGGTATCGGCCAAAATTTTGGTATTGTCCTATCCCTCCTTGTGGCTTAGCGCTTCTCTTTGATTATAATAATAATAATAATGCCCTATCCCTAATATATATCTGGTGTATGTACTCATACATACACATGTACATTATGTACACATACAAACCTCAGTGTATTTACACATACACCTCTGTGTATACTGAGACATACATGCCTCGATGTATAAACACCTTGATAGTTTACCTGGAGAGAGTTCCGGGGGTCAACGCCCCCGCGGCCCGGTCTGTGACCAGGCCTCCTGGTGGATCAGAGCCTGATCAACCAGGCTGTTGCTGCTTGCTGCACGCAAACCAAAGTACGAGCCACAGCCCGGCTGGTCAGGAACTGACTTTAGGTGCTTGTCCAGTGCCAGCTTGAAGACTGCCAGGGGTCTGTTGGTAATCCCCCTTATGTATGCTGGGAGGCAGTTGAACAGTCTCGGGCCCCTGACACTTATTGTATGGTCTAGTGACACCCCTGCTTTTCATTGGGGGGATGTTGCATCGTCTGCCAAGTCTTTTGCTTTTGTAGTGAGTGATTTTCGTGTGCAAGTTCGGTACTAGTCCCTCTATTATTTTCCAGGTGTATATAATCATGTATCTCTCCCGCCTGCGTTCCAGGGAATACAGGTTTAGGAACCTCAAGCGCTCCCAGTAATTGAGGTGTTTTATCTCCGTTATACGCGCCGTGACGGTTCTCTGTACATTTTCTAGGTCAGCAATTTCACCTGCCTTGAAAGGTGCTGTTAGTGTGCAGCAATATTCCAGCCTAGATAGAACAAGTGACCTGAAGAGTGTCATCATGGGCTTGGCCTCCCTAGTTTTGAAGGTTCTCATTATCCATCCTGTCACTTTTCTAGCAGATGCGATTGATACAATGTTATGGTCCTTGAAGGTGAGATCCTCCGACATGATCACTCCCAGGTCTTTGACGTTGGTGTTTCGCTCTATTTTGTGGCCAGAATTTGTTTTGTACTCTGATGAAGATTTAATTTCCTTGTGTTTACCATATCTGAGTAATTGAAATTTCTCATCGTTGAACTTCATATTGTTTTCTGCAGCCCACTGAAAGATTTGGTTGATGTCCGCCTGGAGCCTTGCAGTGTCTGCAATGGAAGACACTGTCATGCAGATTCGGGTGTCATCTGCAAAGGAAGACACGGTGCTGTGGCTGACATCCTTGTCTATGTCGGATATGAGGATGAGGAACAAGATGGGAGCGAGTACTGTGCCTTGTGGAACAGAGCTTTTCACCGTAGCTGCCTCGGACTTTACTCTGTTGACGACTACTCTCTGTGTTCTGTTAGTGAGGAAATTGTAGATCCATCGACCGACTTTTCCTGTTATTCCTTTAGCACGCATTTTGTGCGCTATTACGCCATGGTCACACTTGTCGAAGGCTTTTGCAAAGTCTGTATATATTACATCTGCATTCTTTGTCTTCTAGTGCATCTAGGACCTTGTCGTAGTGATCCAATAGCTGAGACAGACAGGAGCGACCTGTTCTAAACCCATGTTGCCCTGGGTTGTGTAACTGATAGGTTTCTAGATGGGTGGTGATCTTGCTTCTTAGGACCCTTTCAAAGATTTTTATGATATGGGATGTTAGTGCTATCGGTCTGTAGTTCTTTGCTGATGCTTTACTGCCCCCTTTGTGGAGTGGGGCTATGTCTGTTGTTTTTAGTAACTGTGGGATGACCCCCGTGTCCATGCTCCCTCTCCATAGGATGGAAAAGGCTCGTGATAGGAGCTTCTTGCAGTTCTTGATGAACACGGAGTTACATGAGTCTGGCCCTGGGGCAGAGTGCATGGGCATGTCATTTATCGCCTGTTCGAAGTCATTTGGTGTCAGGATAACATCGGATAGGCTTGTGTTAACCAAATTCTGTGGCTCTCTCATAAAAAATTCAGTTTGATCTTCGACTCTGTCTGGTTAGCAGTTTGCTAAAAACTGAGTCATATTGGGACTTGAGTAGCTCACTCATTTCCTTGCTGTCATCTGTGAAGGACCCATCTTGTTTAAGTAGGGGCCCAATACTGGACGTTGTTCTCGACTTTGATTTGGCATAGAAGAAATACTTTGGGTTTCTTTCGATTCTGTTTATGGCTTTTAGTTCTTCCCGCGATTCCTGACTCCTATAAGATTCCTTTAGCTTAAGTTCGATGCTTGCTATTTCTCTGACCAGTGTCTCCCTACGCATTTCAGATATATTGACCTCTTTTAGCCGCTCTGTTATTCTTTTCCGTTGCCTGTAAAGGGAGCGCCTGTCTCTTTCTATTTTACATCTACTACTCCTTTTTCTTAGAGGAATAAGCCTTGTGCATACATCGAGTGCCACCAAGTTAATCTGTTCTAGGCATAAGTTGGGGTCTGTGTTGCTTAGTATATCTTCCCAGCTGTGTACACACACTTCGGTGTGTGTGTGTATATACACGAGTATATACACTGAGATGGGTATATACCCAGGTATATACCCGTGGACAGGAGTTAAGGCACTTTAAAACTGTTTACGACCAGAGTAAACAGTATAGCCTAGTGCCTCTTCACCCTGTCATAAACACATTGTTCACACACATACTACACTCGGCAACCTCTCTGTATTGTACTTTGATTCTGCTAGAGGGCTCTTGATGCAAGGAAGTTTACCTACACTACCCTTCCTTCAACTCTCAAGGGAGGTTCCTTGATGCTAGTGAGGAGCTCTTGATATAGGGAATTGGATCTGTGCTCCAGTTCCCTGAATACCTTCCATCCCCCCACATGCGCTGTATAATCCTACAGGTTTAGCGCTTCCCAATTAATATATTAATTCTGTTTGAGGCTACTAGTGAATGTTACTAATGAACATATCAAACCTAGTTGACTGGAGGTGAAACTCGCAGCCATTGTTTGGACTTATTTTTTTTTGGATTATCCTAGGTAATTTACAGCATATATGGTAATTGTACTTGTGTGTACCTGTACCTAAATAAATTTATTTACTTGGAGAAAGATTTAGGGTAGTTTCTAACAGATTTTAGAAAGGCATGGTTAGGTAAATGATCCGAGTCGGACCGAAACATCGGCACAAGTTTGTATCATACATGCGGGTTAGTAAGTTTATTCAGGTATACTGGCTTAGCGCTTCTTTTTTTATTATAATAATAATAATATTCAGGTATACAAATACAGTTACATAGATTATCATACATAGCAGCATATGTGTAGAGAACCTGGAATAACCCAAAAAAGTCAGAGTGACTTATTTCCATTGGGGTAGTGCGGGGTTTAACTTAGTCTTAAATGCTTTCGAAGATTATTTCTTTGTCTTTTAGCGGATATTCTGCGGTGGCAGACTTAAGTGCCATCATCCAAGATCCAGTTGCTGAACTGACTACATAGCCTTCCTGTGTAATGACAAGGAGAGGGGGCAAGGGGTGTCACAAGGCTGCGACCTTCAAATACACAAAATTCAAATTCAAAGTTTATTCTCTATAAGGATTACAATGCTGAGTTAATTTTCTTTTCGCCAAACAGAAGTTTTGAGATGCCACTATAACACGATTGGACGAATAAATAAGAGGGGAAGGAATTAATGAACTACTTTTTTTACTAAAGTTAAAAGCGACGGAAAAGTTATATTTAAAAATTTGTTTGATGGGTTAGGCTAGGAGTGGCTGCATGGGCCAGTCTTGTGGACTCAAACCCAAGTTGAATTGGTGTGTCACCGGTGTGACTGCATCTTGACTAACAGTTCTCACACTACTATTAGTTACCACCAGTAAGGGGGCGGGCAGGAGAGTTTGGAGATGGGTAATTGTTTGGTAAAAGGCCACAATTGCAGCTAATTTGACATTTGTCAAGCCGGTAACGTTAGGCTTGACAAAGTTCCTGGAGAGCGAAACGTTGCCACAATAAAATGTCACATTAGCTGCACTTGTGTCCTTTTACATAACATAATGTCGATAATTCTACCAGCATTAATACGAGATGGGTAGTTGTTAAGATTAAAGTGGGTAGTAGGAAAGTTTGCGGGTCTAGGACTTGAGATGCCAGCAGTGTGTGGGAGTGACCATGAGTGGGTATCCGATAAGTTTTTAGCAAAACTGGATACATCAGCAGTGTTCTGCTAGTGTTTTCTATATGATAGTTACAGAATGGGAACAAACGCTGGCTGTGTTGCCCTGTCATATTCCATCACGCAAGATGGATTACACAGTATTAATCTTGCAACCTGAGCTGAGAGACTTCATTAGAACAATGAGGACATTGTCAAGTATTCCATTAAAGGTTCATCATCCATGACAGCGCCAAAAGCTACTTTTTAGAAACGATGGAGTTACTATCACTGGGAATTTCCATTTCTTAGTATGGCCTATCCTCTACACAGAAGAAATGTTATTTTTATGAAGGTTTCTCCATCACAGTTTGGGGCAATATTACATAGAGAAGAAAGTGTGAAGGGTGGAGAGAGAAATTTGGACTACATTATTTAAGAACACGTACATACATCAGTATATAAACAATACGGATTTAATGTTGCAGTAGCCTCTAAACATTTTAAACCTTCATTATGTGCCCAAATGCGTAGTTGCACTAGCTGGGCCCCCTCAAGGGAGGTTCCTTGATGCTGGCGAGGGGCTCTTGATCTAGGGAATTAAATCTATGCTCCAGTTCCCTGAATTGAGCCTGAATACCTTCCATCCCCCCTTACATGCGCTGTATAATCCTACGGGTTTAGCGCTCCCCCATGATTATAGTAATATAATTATAATGCACTAGCTGGGTGACAACTGGTCTGAAAACACACACACGAGGACCAGGCAGAACTACAAAGGGATCTGGACAGGCTGCAGACCTGGTCCAGCAATTGGCTCCTGGAGTTCAACCCCACCAAGTGCAAAGTCATGAAGATTGGGGAAGGGCAAAGAAGACCGCAGACGGAGTACATTCTAGGGGGCCAGAGACTACAAACCTCACTCAAGGAAAAAGATCTTGGGGTGAGTATAACACCAGGCACATCTCCTGAAGCGCACATCAACCAAATAACTGCTGCAGCATATGGGCGCCTAGCAAACCTCAGAACAGCATTCCGACATCTTAATAAGGAATCGTTCAGGACCCTGTACACCGTGTACGTTAGGCCCATATTGGAGTATGCGGCACCAGTTTGGAACCCACACCTAGCCAAGCACGTAAAGAAACTAGAGAAAGTGCAAAGGTTTGCAACAAGACTAGTCCCAGAGCTAAGTGGTATGTCCTACGAGGAGAGGTTAAGGGAAATCAACCTGACGACACAGGAGGACAGGAAAGATATGGCGGATATGATAACGACATATAAAATACTGAGAGGAATTGACAAGGTGGACAAAGACAGAATGTTCCAGAGATGGGACACAGCAACAAGGGGACACAGAAGCAAGATGAATCACAGGAATGTTAAGAAGTATTTTTTCAGTCACAGAGTAGTCAGGAAGTGGAATAGTTTGGAAAGCGATGTAGTGGAGGCAGGATCCATTCATAGCTTTAAGCAGAGGTATGATAAAGCTCACGGTTCAGGGAGAGTGACTCATTAGCGGCCAGTGGAGGCGGGGCTATGAGCTGACTCGACCCCTGCAACCACAACTAGGTGAGTACACACACACACTGTTTCACAAGTACACTTGTACTCAGTAGCATCCACTAAATAGAGACTGAGCTAAGATACGTTGGGCAGGGTTTTAAGCTCCCTTAAATATACAGTTAATTTATCAGAGAGGCTAGGTCGCTAGACTAGTTTGCTAACGAAGAAAAATCTAATACATACAATAAATGGTTATAAATGACCATAATTTTTAAAGGGGTGGGCCGTTAATTAAGCCAGCGGAAGGCCTCGGTCAGATGACCAAAAGCTCCAATGGTGGGTCATCATCTAAGACCCGCGTCAGGAAACACTTGTCCTGTTTCCTGACGAACCTTACCTAACCTAACCTAAGAAAAATCTTCACACCTTGTTACTCACAGAGACTGATAGTGTGAATAATGGTGAAAGTGTTTCTTTTCTGGGTCAACCTGCCTCTGTGAGAGGCAGGGTAACCCGAAATAAAACACACACACACACACACACACACACACACACACACACACACACAGGTATGATAAAGCTCACGGTTCAGGGAGAGTGACCTAATAGCGACCAGTGAAGAGGCGGGGCCAGGAGCTATGACTCGACCCCTGCAACCACAACTAGGTGAGTAGGTGAGTATGCACACACACACACACTCAGAAGTGTCCCTGTTCGCAGATGATGTGAAGTTAATGAGGAGAATTAAATCAGATGAGGATCAGGTAGGACCTCAGAGAGACCTGGACAGACTGGACACCTGGTCCAGCAACTGGCTTCTCGAATTTAACCCCGCCAAATGCAAAGTCATGAAGATCGGGGAAGGGCAAAGAAGACCGCAGACGGAGTATAGGCTAGGCGGCCAAAGACTGCAAACCTCGCTCAAGGAGAAAGATCTTGGGGTGACCATAACACCGAGCACGTCACCGGAGGCACACAGGGTTGAGGGTGTGGTCTAGGGTCCTGGTGAGGGTTGAGGGTGTGGTCTAGGGTCCTGGTGAGGGTTGAGGGTGTGGTCTAGGGTCCTGGTGAGGGTTGAGGGTGTGGTCTAGGGTCCTGGTGAGGGTTGAGGGTGTGGTCTAGGGTCCTGGTGAGGGTTGAGGGTGTGGTCTAGGGTCCTGGTGAGGGTTGAGGGCCACCCACGCCAACACTGCGTGTTACATCACAGGTCAGTAGAGCGCAAATGCCCTACTCATTTATTTGTACTTAGCTCCTGGCTCTGCCCATTAATTTGCCCTTGCAGCTCTTACTCCCTCAGCCTCGTGGGTCCTGTCATACTGGGAGCACTTGAAGCTCCTGAACCTGTACTCCCTGGAACGCAGGCGGGAGAGATACATGATTATATACACCCGGAAAATCCTAGAGGGATTAGTACCGAACTTGCACACGAAAATCACTCGCAACGAAAGCAAAAGACTTGGCCAGACGATGCAACATCCCCCCAATGAAAAGCAGGGGTGTCACTAGCACGTTAAGAGACAATACAATAAGTGTCGGGGGCCCGAGACTGTTCAACTGCCTCTCAGCATACATAAGGGGGATTACCAACAGACCCCTGGCAGTCTTCAAGCTGGCACTGGGCAAGCACCTAAAGTCGGTTCTTGACCAGCCGGGCTGTGGCTCGTACGTTGGATTGCGTGCAGCCAGCAGTAACAGCCTGGTTGATCAGGCTCTGATCCACCAGGAGGCCTGGTCACAGACCGGGCCGCGGGGGCGTTGACCCCCGGAGCTCTCTCCAGGTAAACTCCAGGTAAATTGCTTCTTCGTCCAGGTTGTTCCACTGCCTGATCACCCTCAGGCTGAAGAAATGCTCCCGAAAATCCCTGTGACTCATCTGTGTTATTAACTTCCAACGGTTCCTTCGTGTACCCTATTTACGTGCAGCCAACAGTAACAGCCAGGTTGCTCAGACCCTGATCCACCGGGAGGCCTGGTCATGGACCAGGGTGTTCCGGGGGCGTTGATCCCCGGTATACCCTTCAGTCAGATACACCGCCCCTCGAACAGTGTATCCCTGCATGTGATCATGTCTCTCCCCCCCTCAAGTCCTTCTGTCGTACAGTACAGCAGACTGGGTAAAACACAACCCGCGGGTCATGTCCTGTCCGCTAAGGAATGCTATCCTGCCCGCGGCCCTTCCTCTTAAGCACAGAGATCATGGCACTGTTGTAAAAACAGTCAAATGGGTGGTTAAATTAAGTTAAATTAGGTCAGGAAACAAATGGGTAGCAGTTGACGGCGCTTATATTCTCTCATTCCGTGAATCTGAATGCCTTCATTTTTGTCCATGCACTGTATGACTCTTCTATGAGTTTAGCGCTTCCCCTCCCCCTCAAATATAACAGCAGCTTCACGTCAACAAAGTGTGTCTCGCGAAGCTTACCTAAGCAGGTTAACCTGTAATGTGGAGCACCTCTCATAATCATGGCCACCTATACTTTACTGTCACCAGCTTCAGTTCTACTCCACCTCTGTGTATGATCTTCAGTTTGGCTTTCTTAGTTGGACATATATTTTCTACAGACCTTGTATGCTTCTTCACTCAGCATGTCTATGCATTAACGTGGGTTTTGAGAGTTTTGTGAAGTTTTCTATGCAGTGTTAGATAGTTTTTTGTTTATATTATCCTAGTCAATTCTCCGATTGTTATAGCTATCATATCGTTATTTCTCCTCATGTTCTTTTATCTTCTTACGTCACTAAGTTCATTTCCTCTAGCCTCTCCTCATAGCTAATGCCCCTTAGCTCTGGGGCTAGTCTCCTTCCATACCTCTGCACTTTCTCTGGTTTCTTAATATGTTTTATTAGGTGTGGGTTCAAGTAAGTACTGGTTGTGAGGGAAAAGTTTAACAGATAGGAGTATCGAGCAAGTACATGGTAACAATAGTTTGATTGCCGGCTACTTGTTAAGGTAGGGGAAGTCTAGCTCCCGCTACTACCCCTTTTTCCCCCACCCCAAAAGTGATAGTTTGATTGCTGGCTACTTGTTAAGGTAGGGGAAGTCTAGCTCCCGCTACTCCCCCTTTTTCCCCCACACCAAAAGTGATAGTTTGATTGCTGGCTACTTGTTAAGGTAGGGGAAGTCTAGCTCCCACTACTCCCCCTTTTTCCCCCACCCCAAAAGTGATAGTTTGATTGCTGGCTACTTGTTAAGGTAGGGGAAGTCTAGCTCCCACTACTCCCCCTTTTTCCCCCACCCCAAAAGTGATAGTTTGATTGCTGGCTACTTGTTAAGGTAGGGGAAGTCTAGCTCCCGCTATCCCCCCTTCTTCCCCCCCCCCCGAAAGGTGACGTGTGGGGCTCCAGTCAAACAGTAATCACTCGACTCACAACTCCCAGCACTACTGTAAGTACACGCCTGCTCATATTCTAGTGGACTTATTGGTTGAAAGCTTCACTTTTGATCAATAATAAACTTAGTCGTTTCAGTCTTGCTTTGTTAAATGTCTTAATAATCACCACGTCTTTTAGGTATTGTACTTATCATGGAGAGTGATTTCTTAAGCAGTGGGTAACCTGTCTCTCTTTACAGCTTGGAATGACAGATTGGGTCACCTGCCAACCAACGAGAAGAATTGATGGAGACGGACTAAAGTCCTGAGACGTCCCATGTTGGATCTATCTACCTGTTATGTATAGACGCAGGACATAACCCCTCATCACAGCAGTGGTAACGAACCTGCTTTCCTGTCATCTGGACTAATTATTCACGGCTATAGACTGTGAAGAACGAGCCGGTGGGTTGTCACCAACACCTGCGACCCCCCCCCCCCCCACATCATCACAACGACTACGATTTCAACAACACGCAGTGTCACCAACACCAGACACCCCAGTATCACTATATATATTAGCGTTGAGTTCAAATGTTATTTTTTTCATTTCATTTTTCATTTTTCTTTCAAATAGGATATACCTTTCATATTTCACTGTTTTATGTTTGCTTTAATAAATAATAAAGTGTTTATCTTTGTGAATTATTCTTATTTTTCTATTCATTAATTTTCCTGAGAGGACAGGCCATGGAATTCTGATGTGTGAGGTTGTTAGGATGAGTAGTCTCATTCCACTGGTGCAGCCTCACTCGCGATGGGTCGTGATGATTCCTCCAGATTCCTGAATGCCAGTCTTGGATTCGAAGATAAGCATTCGTTGCAGAGGTTATTCAGTTTATGTGCTTCTGGCGATATAATTAGAACTAACTCACCTCTAAGTATTTCTTCTTGAGTGAGGTCTGCAGCCTCACTCGCCGAGTATATACTTACTTCCCGGTTTCATAACTTGCAGTTGTTGGAATTGAACTCAGTAGTCAGTCTGCAGTTAGGTACGTCCATCTGTAGTATTTCTTTGGTTTTCAGTTATTATTCACCCCATTAATTTTACATCAGCAAACAGGGTTACATCTGACTTTAATCTCTTCTGAAAAGTCATTCACATATACCAAAAACAGCAGTGACCCTCATACAGATCACTGCGAAACATCACTTACCTTTGATATACTTTTGAAGAATTTCGAGAGTATATCTACTCTCTGAGCCAGGCCATGGGCCAGGCTCGTCTAGTGCTCGCCTGGTCAACCAGGCTGTTGCTGCTGGAGGCCCGCTGCCCCACATATCCATCACAGCCTGGTTGATCTGGCACCTGGTGAAGATACTTGTCTAGTTTCCTCTTGAAGGCTTCAACACTTGTTCCAGCAGTGTTTCTGATATCTTCTGGTAAGATGTTGAAAAGTCTGGGACCCCGGATGTTGATACAGTGTTCCCTTATTGTCCCCACCGCACCCCTGCTTCTCACTGGGTTTATTTTACACTTCCTCCCGTATCTCTCACTCCAGTATGTTGTTATAGCAGTGTGCAGATTTGGGACCAAGCCCTCGAGTACCTTCCAGGTATATATTATCATGTACCTCTCTCTCCTCCGCTCCAATGAGTACATGTTCAAGACTTGCAGGCGTTCCCGGTAGTTTAGGTGCTTTGCAGGCTCAATGTGAGCCGTAAACGATCTCTGTATTTGTTCCAGCTCCGATATTTCTCCTGCCCTGAACGGGGCCGTCATCACTGAGCAATATTCTAAGTGAGAGAGCACTAGCGATTTGAAGAGTGATAAGATAAGATAAGATTTCGTTCGGATTTTTAACCCCGGAGGGTTAGCCACCCAGGATAACCCAAGAAAGTCAGTGCGTCATCGAGGACTGTCTAACTTATTTCCATTGGGGTCCTTAATCTTGTCCCCCAGGATGCGACCCACACCAGTCGACTAACACCCAGGTACCTATTTGCTGCTAGGTGAACAGGACAACAGGTGTAAGGAAACGTGTTGAAATGTTTCCACCCGCCGGGAATCGAACCCAGGCCCTCCGTGTGTGAAGCGGGAGCTTTAGCCACCAGGAGTGTCACCATCGGTATTGTTTCCCTTGTTTTGAAAGTTCTCAATACCCACCCGTCATCTTCCTGGCTGTCGTGATCTTTGTCTTGTTATGGTCTTTAAAATAAAGGTCCGCTGACATAATTATTCTTAGGTCTTTTACGTGTTCCTTACGTTCTATTTGGTGACCCTCGCGAGTTTTGTATATAGTGCTCCTTTTGAGTTCTTCATTCTTTCCATACCTAAGCAGCTGGAACTTATCACCATTGAACGTCATGTTGTTTTCCACTGCCCACTGGAAAACCCTGTTTATGTCTTCCTGTACTTTTTCAGTGTCCTCTACTGTACTGACTTTCATGCTTATTTTAGTGTCATCTGCAAATGATGATACAAAAGTGTGCCGGGTGTTTTTGTCTATGTCTGCTATGAGGATGAGGAACAGCAGAGGAGCCAGGACAGTGCCTTGGGGCACTGAGCTTTTGACCTCGCTGATGCTGGATCTTGCCCTGTTCACTACTACTTTTTGTGTTCTGTGTGTTAGGAAACCGAAAATTCATCTGCCTACCTTCCCCGTAATGCCTATGGCCTTCATTTTGTGCGCTATCACTCCATGATCGCCTTTGTCAAACGCCTTTGCAAAATCTGTGTAAATCATATCTGCGTTTTGGTGGTCTTCCAGTGCCTCCGTAATTCTGTCATAATGGTTCAGCAGCTGTGACAGACATGATCGTCCTGCTGTAAAACCATGCTGGTTCGGGTTATGTTTCCTTATACCTGTTGCCTCTGTTAACCTGCCAGTGGGTCGTGTCTTGGGTAAGAAAATAAAAAAAAACTAATGTAAATAAGCCAGACAGTGTGACTTTCTTGGGTTATACTGGGTTACTAACCCCACGGGCTAATAATCCGAATAAAATCTTCACAAGCCAGGAAGCAGGACACAAGCCAGGAAGCAGGACACACAAGCCAAGAAGCAGGACACACAAGCCAGGAAGCAGGACACACAAGCCAGGAAGCAGGACACACAAGCCAGGAAGCAGGACACACAAGCCAGGAAGCAGGACACACAAGCCAGGAAGCAGGACACACAAGCCAGGAAACAGGACACACAAGCCAGGAAGCAGGACACACACGCCAGGAAGCAGGACACACAAGCCAGGGAGCAGGACACACAAGCCAGGAAGCAGGACACACAAGCAAGGAAGCAGGACACACAAGCCAGGGAGCAGGACACACAAGCCAGGGAGCAGGACACACAAGCCAGGAAGCAGGACACACAAGCCAGGAAGCAGGACACACAAGCCAGGAAGCAGGAAAACACAAGCAGGAAGCAGGACACACAAGCCAGGAAACAGGACACACAAGCCAGGAAGCAGGAAAACACACGCCAGGAAGCAGGACACACAAGCCAGGGAGCAGGACACACAAGCCAGGAAGCAGGACACACAAGCCAGGAAGCAGGACACACAAGCCAGGAAGCAGGACACACAAGCCAGGAAGCAGGACACACAAGCCAGGAAGCAGGACACACAAGCTAGGAAGCAGGACACACAAGCCAGGAAGCAGGACACACAAGCCAGGAAGCAGGACACACAAGCCAGGGAGCAAGACACAGGCAGTCTTATGCTTGGACTAATAGTTCACGAGTCATTAAGACTGCAAGTCAACTGTACACTACCAGACAATACCTAAACTATAGATTAATGCTAACTTTGTATATATATATATATATATATATAAGAATATATTATATAATATAAAATTATTATATATATATATCATTATATATATATACTGACAGACCACCCTCTCAGTGTATGTACACTGAGAGACCCACCTCTCAGTGTATGTACACTGAGAGACCCACCTCTCAGTATATATACACTGACAGTCCCACCTCTCAGTGTATATACACTGAGACCCACCTCTCAGTGTATATACACTGAGAGACCCACCTCTCAGTGTATATACACTGAGTCAGGTTGGTATGCAGACAAAGACATCATTCAGTGACGTCACGCTCCACTTCGTCTCACGTGACCTTATTTATTCAATATATTTCTAAGTAACGTCTTTAAATACAGTCTTTATTTGCCAATAAAAATATGCACTTTACATTGTTTTTCAATGGTATATTTTTGAAACAGAAAAGTTGCTTGTTACGTGATGTATTTGTGTGGCAACACTGGCTGATATTTGCTGTACATAGAGCGTGTGCTGTATTTCTGAGAGGTCTTCCTCGTGTATTACTTTTGAGTCGTATAATAAATACCAGGTAGAAGTGTCTTATTGTAATGGAGGACAGACGCCTTTGTTGACAAGGAAAATGTTAATGGTGATATGAGGTAAATGCCTCCCCTCCCCCTCCTTTCTTTTTTTTTCCTCTCTCTCTCTCCCCCCCCACACACACACAAAGTTTATATAGATTTATGCCAAAAGTTCCTTCTTTCATTTACAGTCTAAGAGACCCCTTTTACGTGCTTCAGCTCATTTGAAAGCCTTTTTACTGATTTGAAACATACAAACAGGGAACAGAGTGAAGTTGGAGCCATTTCTGGGCGAGAGATTTCATTTGGTCTACTGACTTCATTTTACTGATGTCCTTATGTTGTAAGAACATGTTCTAGACTCGAGTCATTCTAGGGATAAATGATCTCAAATGAAGTGATATTTTGGAGAAGGTTACATTCATAGTGTAGTTACTGTTTGCTGCCCGTCTTGTGGTACAGAAGTAGTCTTTTTGCTGCCCTTGGAGTGGAACTAAGTGTGGTATCTTGATAATATTGGCCTTGTACATAACAGTAGGGCCACCCACATCCCTCCTGTGTTGAAGGCACTGCTGAAATGGCAGACCTATGCAGGCTCAATTTTCTATTTTGTCAAGAAGTCGTAGATGAGATGGGGAGGGGGCAGACAATCTAAGAAAGTGGAGCATACTGAAGGTGTGAGCGCACTTGTCCTTCGTACAGAGTTTTGCAGCCTCTACTGTCAAGCAAGCATGAGACACACATTGGTGCTGTTAGCTTCTTGGTTGCCGTGCTTGCAAGATATACCACATGATTCTAGACATTTTGGAGTCAAATTTCAGCCCAAGTATATCCACTTCAACCCCGGGTACCAACACTTTCCCATTCATTCTTACCATTGCTCCAGCATGAGCACTATGCTGCCTAGACGCCATCATCATCATTTCTGTCTTTCCAGAAGTAAATGTATCCTACCATCGTCTCTCTCTCTCTCTCTTTTTAGGGAGAACGGTGAAGGTGTGGACACAGTAGCCTGGGAGGGAGAGAAGGTAGGGAGGTGGGGCAGGGAGGGAGGTGGGGCAGGGAGGGAGGTGGGGCAGGGAGGGAGGTGGGGCAGGAGGGAGGTGGGCAGGGAGGTGGGGCAGGGAGGGAGGTGGGGCAGGGAGGGAGGTGGGGCAGGGAGGGAGGTGGGGCAGGGAGGGAGGTGGGGCAGGGATGGAGGTGGGGCAGGGAGGGAGGTGGGGCAGGGAGGGAGGTGGGGCAGGGAGGGAGGTGGGGCAGGGATGGAGGTGGGGCAGGGAGGGGGCGGGGGGGGGGAAAAAGGGGGGGGGAAAGGGGGGGGCGGGGGATCAGGGGGGGCAGGGGGGGGGGCGGGGGGGGGGAAAGGGGGGGCCCCCAAAAGGGGGGCGGGAGGGGTGGGCAGACGCCTCACAGAACCAATAATTTCCCCTCCCTCACTCTGAGGACCCTGTCTAGGGCCCTGCACCCACGTGAGTGACCCTGTACCCCGGGAGGACCCGCACCCACTGTTGAGTGGCCCGCAAGGCCACGGTGGGGCGCCGAGCGGCCCTGGAGGACCCGCCCCACGGAGGACCCGGCCCCATGGAGGACCCGCACCCACTGGGGTTGCCCTGCCCCAGGGAGTGACCCTGCACCACTGGTAGGGCCTGCACCCACTGGAGTGACCCGCAACCCACTTGTAGGCCCTGCACCCCCGTAGGACCGCACCCACTGGAGTGCCACCGCACCACGTGGCCGCACCACTGGTGTGACCCGCACCCCGGAGGTCCCCCGCACCCACGGGTAGTGACCCGCACCCACTGTGGTGGACCTCACCCTTTTAATGCCCTCCCCCTGAGGCCCGCACCCACTGTTAGGTGACCCTGCACCCATTTGTGTAGTGACCTGCACCCACTTTTGTAGGACCTGCCCCCATGTTAGCCCCACACCCCCTGCCACACCCACCGTGACCCTACCCTGCACCCCCCCGTGAAACCGTACCCTACCCCCCGTGCAAACCCGTGCCCACCACCGGCCACCCCCCGTGACCCCCCCGTAAACCCCCACCCACCGTGCCCCCACCGTGACCCCACCCCCGTGAACCCCACACCCACAACAGACGTGACCCCCACACCCACCCGGACCACACCACGTGACCAAAACACACGGACCCACCATTTGGCCCCACCAGTGACCACACCCACCGGACCACACCCCACCGTGACCACACACACCGTGACCACACACACAGTGACCACACACACCGTGACCACACAACGTGACCACACCCCACGTGACCCACACACAGGACCACACCCACGTGACCACCCCCACACAGTGACCACCCACGTGCCCAAAACACACTGACCACCACACATGACCACACACCGTGACCACACACCCCGGGGACCACACACCAGTAACCACACCCACCTTTACCAAAACACACAGTGACCCACCAGCCGGACCCACACAACCGTGACCACACACACAGTGACCACACACACGGACCACCCCACACATGACCACACACCCCGTGACCACCACACAGTACCACACACCAGTGCCCACACACACAGTGACCCCACACCGTGACCACACCCCACAGTGACCAAAACACACGTGACCACACACCACAGTGACCACACCCCAGTGACCACACAACACGTGACCCACACACCGTGACCCCCCACCCGGACCACCCCACACAGTGACCACCCACCGTGACCACACACACCCGTGACCACACCCCAGTGACCACCACACCGGACCCCCACCACGTGCCACCACACAGGACCCACACCATGACCACACCCATTTACCACACACACCGTGCCCACACACACCGTGACCACACACACATGGCCCACACACACAGTGACCCACACACAGTGACCACACACACAGTGACCACACACCGTGACCCACACACAGGACCACACACACAGTGACCACGACACACAGTGACCACACACCGTGACCACACACACAGTGACCACCCACAGGACCACCACACACATGACCCACACACCGGACCACACACACGTGACCACACACACGGACCAACACACCGTGACCACACACACAGGACCACCACACCTGACCACACCCCACCGGACCACACCCACCGTGACCCCCAAACCAGTGACCCACACCGTGACCACACACACAGTAAACCACACACCCGTGCCCCACCACACAGTGACCACACACCAACCCGTCCCCCACCCACCGTGACCACACCCACCGTGACCACCCCCCAGACCACCCCACACGTGCCCCACACACAGTGACCACCACCATGCCCCACCACACAGGCCCACACACGGGTGACCACACACACTGACACACACCCGTACCACACACCCCGTGACCACACACCCGTGACCACCACCCGGGTGACCACACACCAGTGCCCCCCACCCCGGAACCCCCACCACACCGGACCACACCACATGCCACCCACCGTGACCACACACGTGACCAACACAAAAACGTGCCCCCCCACCCACCGTGACCACACCCACCGTGACCCACCCACCGTGACCACACACATGACCACCACACCGTGACCACCCCCACACGGGGACCACACCCACCGTGACCACACACACGTGACCACACCACCGTGCCCCACCACAGTGACCACACCACGTGACCACACACACGTGACCCACACACACAGTGACCACACCACCGTGCCACACACCCCGTGACCTCCACACCGTGACCACACCCACCGGGGACCACACCACCGTGACCACACACACCGTGACCAAAACACAACAGTGACCACACACACCGTGACCACACACACAGTGACCACACACCCCCGTGACCCACACACACAGTGACCACACACACAGTGACCACACACACCGTGACCACAACACCCCGTGACCAAAACACCCCGTGCCCCACACACACAGTGACCACACACACAGTGACCACACACACAGTAAACCACAACACCAGTGACCACACACACAGTGACCACACACAAGTGACCACACCCCACCGTGACCACACACACAGTGACCACACACAAACGTGACCACACACACGTGACCACACACACCGTACCACACCCCACAGTGACCACACACACATGACCACACACCCCGGGGACCACACACACCGTAAACAAAAACAACCGTGACCACACACACGTGACCACACACACAGTGCCCCACCCACCGTGACACACACACACAGTGACCACACACACAGTGACCACACACACATGACCACACACACAGTGACCACACACACCGTGACCACACACACAGTGACCACACACACAGTGACCACACACACCGTGACCACACACACAGTGACCACACACACAGTGACCACACACACAGTGACCACACACACAGTGACCAAAACCCACGTGACCACACACACAGTGACCACACACACAGTGACCACACACACAGTGACCACACACACAGTGACCACACACACCGTGACCACACACACAGTGACCACACACACAGTGACCACACACACCGTGACCACACACACAGTGACCACACACACAGTGACCACACACACAGTGACCACACACACCGTGACCACACACACAGTGACCACACACACAGTGACCACACACACAGTGACCACACACACAGGACCACACACACAGTGACCACACACACGTGACCACACACCGTGACCACACAACACAGTGACCACACACACAGTGACCACACACAAGTGACCACACCACAGTGACCACACACACAGTGACCACACACACGTGACCACACACACAGGACCACACACACAGTGACCACACAACCGTGACCCACACACACGTGACCACCACACCGTGACCACACACACCGTGACCACACACACAGTGACCACACACACCGTGACCACACACACAGTGACCACACACACAGTGACCACACACACAGTGACCACACACACAGTGACCACACCCACCGTGACCACACACACAGTGACCACACACACAGTGACCAAAACACAGTGACCACACACCCCGTGACCCCCACACACGTGACCACACAAAACCAGTGACCACACACACAGTGACCACACACACCGTGACCACACACACAGTGACCACACACACAGTGACCACACACACCGTGACCACACACACCGTGACCACACACACAGTGACCACACACACAGTGACCACACACACAGACCAACAAAAGTGACCCACACACACAGTGCCCACCACACCGTGACCACACACACAGTGACCCACACACACAGTGACCACACACACACAGTGACCACACACACAGTGACCACACACACGTGACCACACACACCGTAAACCACACACACGTGACCACACACACAGTGACCCACACACAGTGACCCACACACACAGTGACCCCCCAACACCGTGACCACACACACCATGACCACACACACAGTGACCACACACACAGTGACCACACACACAGTGACCACACACACCGTGACCACACACACCGTGACCACACACACAGTGACCACACACACAGTGACCACACACACAGTGACCACACACACCGTGACACCACACACACAGTGACCACACACACAGTGACCACACACACAGTGACCACACACACAGTGACCACACCACCGTTACCACACACACAGGACCACACACACAGTGACCACACACACAGTGACCACACACACCGTGACCACACACACCGTGACCACACACACAGTGACCACACACACAGTGACCACACACACAGTGACCACACACCGGCCCACGATCACACCCGGACCACACACACAGTGACCACACACACCGTGACCACACCACACGTGACCACACACCCCGTGACCACCCCACAGTGACCACACCCCAACCGTGACCACACACACAGTGACCACACACACAGTGACCACACACACAGTGACCACACACACCGTGACCACACACACCGTGACCACACACACAGTGACCACACAAAACCGTGACCACACACACCTGAACCACACACACCGTGACCACACACACAGTGACCACACACAACGTGCCCACACACACAGTGACCACACACACGTGACCCACAACACACCGTGACCACACACACAGTGACCACACCCACAGTTGCCACACACACAGTGACCACACACACAGTGCCCCACACTACACCGTGACCCACACACACAGTGCCCACACACAGTGACCACACCCCACAGTGACCACACACACAGTGACCACACACACAGTGACCACACACACAGTGACCACACACACAGTGACCACACACACCGTGACCACACACACCGTGACCACACACACAGTGACCACACACACAGTGACCACACACACCGTGACCACACACCACCGTGACCACACACCCGTGACCACACACACAGTGACCACACACACAGTGACCACACACCAGTGACCACACACACAGTGAACCACACACACAGGGGACCACACACACCGTGACCACACACACCGTGACCACACACACAGTGACCACACACACACGGACCACACACACAGTGACCACCACACACAGTGACCACACACACAGGACCACACCCCACCGTGACCCACACACACAGTGACCACACACACAGTACCACACACACGTAAACCACACACACAGTAAACCACACAAAACGTGACCACCACACAACCGTGACCACACACACCGTGACCACCCACACAGTGACCAAAACCCCAGTAACCAAGACCACACACACAGTGACCACACACCAGTGACCACACACACAGTGACCACACACAACCGTGCCAACACACTACCACACACACGTGACCACACACACAGTGACCACACACACAGTGACCACACACACGTGACCACACACACCGTGACCACACACACAGTGACCACAACACCAGTGACCACACACACAGTGACCAAAACCACACAGTGACCACACACACAGTGACCACACACACCGTGACCCACACACACGTACCAACACACAGGGGACCACACACCCCGTGACCACACACACAGTGACCACAACACACAGTGACCACACACACAGCACCACACACACGTGACCCCCAACACACAGTGACCCACACACACAGTGACCACCCCACACAGTGACCACACACCAGTGACCACACACCCCGTGACCACCACACAGTGACCACACACACAGTGACCACACAAAACCGGACCACACCACGTGACCACACACACAGTGACCACACACACCCGTGAACCACACACACACAGTGACAACACACACAGTGACCACACACACATGACCACACACAACCGTGACCACACACCCCAGTGACCCCACACAAAAACCGTGACCACACCCCAGTGACCACAAAACACGTGACCACACACACAGTGACCACACACAAAAGTGACCACACACACAGTGACCACACACACGTGACCACACACACAGTGACCACACACACAGTGACCACACACACGTGACCACACACACAGTGACCACACCACGGACCACACACACAGTGACCACACACACAGTGACCACACACACAGTGACCACACCCACCGTGACACACACACAGTGACCACACACACAGTGACCCCCACCACAGTGACCACACACACCGTGCCCACACAAAACAGTGACCACACACCCCGTGACCACACACACCGTGCCCACACACACATTGACCACACACACAGTGACCACACAACAGTGACCACACAAAACAGTGACCCACACACGTGACCCCCAGACCGTGACCACACACACCGTGACCACACACACAGTGACCACACCCACCGTGTGCCCACACCCACCTTTGACCACACACACAGTGACCACACAAAAGTGACCACACACCCCGTGACCACACACACAGTGACCACACACACCGTGACCACACACACAGTGACCACACACACAGTGACCACACACACCGTGACCACACACACAGTGACCACACACACAGTGACCACACACACAGTGACCACACACACCGTGACCACACACACCGTGACCACACACACCGTGACCACACACACAGTGACCACACACACAGTGACCACACACACCGTGACCACACACACCGTGACCACACACACAGTGACCACACACACCCCCCCCGTGACCACACCCACCGTGACCACACACACAGTGACCACACCCACAGTGACCACACACAACCTGACCAAAACACACAGTGACCACACACAAGTGACCACACACCCCGTGACCACACACACAGTTGACCAAAACACACAGTGACCACACACCCCGTGACCACAAAACACGTGACCACACACACCGTGACCACACACACAGTGACCACACACACAGTGACCACACACACCGTGACCACACACACAGTGACCACACACACAGTGACCCCACACACACAGTGACCACACACACAGTGACCACACACACAGTGACCACACCCGGTCTGAGGATCGACGACCCAAATGATTTCTTCATGAATGAGCCTCAAAACTCCATAAATGTATGCCAGATTTCCGACATTACCCTAACTCCGATAGATTTCGAAAAAGCCATTGACAACATGCCTATGCACTCAGCCCCGGGCCCAGACTCGTGGAACTCTGTTTTCATTAAGAACTGCAAGAAACTCCTCTCGCGTGCTTTAAGTACACTATGGAGGAGGAGCTTGGACATGGGTGAAATTCCACAGTCACTTAAAACAACGGATATAGCCCCACTCCATAAAGGTGGCAGCAAAGCATTAGCTAAGAACTATAGACCAATAGCTCTGACGTCCCACATCATAAAAATCTTTGATAGAGTGCTAAGAAGCAGGATTGCAAATCACCTGGATTCCAAAATCTGCACAATCCAGGGCAACATGGGTTCAGGGCAGGTCGCTCCTGCCTCTCACAACTACTGGATCACTATGACATGGCCTTGGATGCACTGGAAGAAAATCAGAATGCAATGTAATATACATAGACCCTTTTCAAAAGCATTTGACAAATGCGATCATGGCGTAATAGCCCATAAAATACGTGCTAAAGGAATAACTGGGAAAGTGGGAGATGGATCTTCAAATTCCTAACAAATCGAAAAACAAAGAGTAGTGGTCAACAGAGTTAAATCGGAGGCTGCCATAGTGAAAAGCTCTGTTCCACAAGGCACAGTACTCGCCCCCATCTTATTCCTTATCCTCATATCAGACATAAACAGAGATATACACCCCCAGCACCGTATCATCCTTTGCGGATGATACTAGGATCTGCATGAGGCTGTCATCTGCTGAGGACGCGGTTAACCTCCAAGAAGATATAAAACAAAGTTTTTCCAGTGGGCCCAAAGGTAAACAATATGATGTTTTAATGAGGGCAAATTCCAACTACTCCGTTATGGAAAACTGGAGGAGATAATAACTAGAACAAGTATACAAATGACTCCGGCCATACAATAGAGCAGAAAACAAATGTAAGGGACCTGGGATAGTAATGTCTGAGGATCTCACTTTCAAGGGTCACAACAGTGCCACGATCGCACGTGCAAAGAAAATGATAGGATGGATAATGAGAACTTTCAAAACGAGAGATGCCAAGCCCATGATGATCCTTTTCAAAACACTTGTTCTCTCTAGGCTGGAATTTCTGCTGTACCCTTAACATCTCCATTCAAAGCAGGGGAAATCGCAGATCTAGAGAGTGTACAGAGATCCTTTACTGCACGTATAAGTCTGTCAAGCACCTTAACTACTGGGGGAACCCCTTGGAAGCACTTGACTTGTACTCGTTGGAACGCAGAAGGGAGAGATATATCAAATCTACACTTGGAAAATCTTGGAAGGAATGGTCCCAAATCTGCACACCATGGGACGGTGCCCGGGGTTAAAGGGCCCCTTAAAAGTGAAGGGGCCATGGGGCATTCCCAAAGGCCGAAAAGTTTCAGAAACATTGGGGTTTCTCCCCTGGCTAGTTCCCATCAGTAAATATGGGTACCGGGTGTTGTCGGACTGGGTTGGGGTCACCTGGACACCCCACCTCGGGGGGCCTGGTCAGGGCCGGCCGCGGGGGCGTTGACCCCGAAAACCTCCAGTAAAACCCCCCGAAACACCTCCCACAAAGTAACAACTCCCCCGAACCCCAAAATGCCCCCAATAACAAAAGTAGGCCCCAGGACACCAAGGGAAAACACCAAAAGTGTCCGGGGCCCAAAACTGTTTAACAGCCTCCCATCAAGCATTAGGGGAATTGCCAATAAACCCCTGGCTGCCTTCAAGAGAGAGCTGGACAGATACCTAAAGTCAGTGCCGGATCAGCCGGGCTGTGGCTCGTACGTTGGACTGCGTGCGGCCAGCAGTAACAGCCTAGTTGATCAGGCCCTGATCCATCGGGAGGCCTGGTCATGGACCGGGCCGCGGGGGCGTTGATCCCCGGAATAACCTCCAGGTAACCCACCGTGACCACACACACCGTAACCACACACACCGTAACCACACACACCGTGACCACACACACCGTGACCACACACACCGTGACCACACACACCGTGACCACACACACCGTAACCACACACACCGTAACCACACACACCGTAACCACACACACCGTGACCACACACACCGTGACCACACACACCGTAACCACACACACCGTAACCACACACACCGTAACCACACACACCGTGACCACACACACCGTGACCACACACACCGTGACCACACACACCGTGACCACACACACCGTAACCACACACACCGTAACCACACCCACAGTTATACAAATGGTCAGTACAAGTAACATATGTGTACGTTACCCAGGATAAGCAAACACAGTCAGACAAGGTGACTTATTCCCACCAGTATCGCTGTGTTTGCTACTTACCTACTCTTCTAGGAGCCTTGCTAACTGCTCCCCATCCGAGGTATTGGAGCCGCCCGTCCTCTTGGTATACCAACTCCCAGAGAGATGAACATTCTCCGGAACTTAGAATGCACCAGACAACGAGAATACTTAGTACCAACTTTATGAACAATGCCAGCGTGATGTAACCAGGTTCACAGCATCCTGCAGAGATATACGGGTCTTCCTGGAGTTGCATAAGAATAATAATAATAATAACAATAATAATAATAATAATAATAATAATAATAATAATAATAATAATAATAATAATAATCTTTATTTCTGCAAGTGTATGTACAAGGTGTACTTACCACAGCTTATTATGCAAAGCATTTCGGGCTAATTGGGTCAATTTTGTCCCAGGATGCGACCCACACCAGTCGACTAGCACCCAGGTACCTATTGTACCTCTAGGTGAACATGGACAGCAGGTGTCTTAAGGAAACACGTCCTAATATTTCCAGCCGCACCCGGGATCGATCCCCGGACCTCAGGGTGTGAGCTGAGTGTGCTACCAATTGAGCTATGTTATATCTGAAACAGAATATCAACTACAGTTCTGTTAACATTCTTGGTAGACGATACTAGGTAATTTACACATATGTTACTATATAAAACCACCACTGTGAAAAAAATAGTGAATTCCAAGCGGTTTGGTGATTTCTGACATTATCAAGACCCTGGTCCTTGATAATGTCAGAAATCACTAAACCGCTTGGAATTTTACCTTTTTCACAGTGGTGGTTTTATTGCACGTGTAACTATGTATGGTAATTTGTGTAACTATTAGTGAGTACTTGTAACTAAATAAACTTACGAAACTTTGCGAGATTGTCGTGCATAAAAGACGCAGTGAACCTCCAAGCTGCTGTGAACTGCGTCTTCCAGTGGACCACTGACAACACTGCTATGTTCACTGACAACACTGCTATGTTCACTGACAACACTGCTATGTTCACTGACAACACTGCTATGTTCACTGACAACACTGCTATGTTCACTGACAACACTGCTATGTTCACTGACAACACTGCTATGTTCACTGACAACACTGCTATGTTCACTGACAACACTGCTATGTTCACTGACAACACTGCTATGTTCACTGACAACACTGCTATGTTCACTGACAACACTGCTATGTTCACTGACAACACTGCTATGTTCACTGACAACACTGCTATGTTCACTGACAACACTGCTATGTTCACTGACAACACTGCTATGTTCACTGACAACACTGCTATGTTCACTGACAACACTGCTATGTTCACTGACAACACTGCTATGTTCACGGAGGACAAATTTCAGTTTGTATGTCACGGAAGAATGGATTATTATAATAATATTACAATACTTGTGATTGTTCCACCCAGGGTATTGTGGGTTAGTTGTGATTGTTCCACCCAGGGTATTGTGGGTTAGTTGTGATTGTTCCACCCAGGGTATTGTGGGTTAGTTGTGATTGTTCCACCCAGGGTATTGTGGGTTAGTTGTGATTGTTCCACCCAGGGTATTGTGGGTTAGTTGTGATTGTTCCACCCAGGGTATTGTGGGTTAGTTGTGATTGTTCCCACCAGGGTATTGTGGGTTAGTTGTGATTGTTCCACCCAGGGTATTGTGGGTTAGTTGTGATTGTTCCACCCAGGGTATTGTGGGTTAGTTGTGATTGTTCCACCCAGGGTATTGTGGGTTAGTTGTGATTGTTCCACCCAGGGTATTGTGGGTTAGTTGTGATTGTTCCACCCAGGGTATTGTGGGTTAGTTGTGATTGTTCCACCCAGGGTATTGTGGGTTAGTTGTGATTGTTCCACCCAGGGTATTGTGGGTTAGTTGTGATTGTTCCACCCAGGGTATTGTGGGTTAGTTGTGATTGTTCCACCCAGGGTATTGTGGGTTAGTTTGTGATTGTTCCACCCAGGGTATTGTGGGTTAGTTGTGATTGTTCCACCCAGGGTATTGTGGGTTAGTTGTGATTGTTCCACCCAGGGTGTTGTGGGTTAGTTGTGATTGTTCCACCCAGGGTATTGTGGGTTAGTTGTGATTCTTCCACCCAGGGTATTTTGGGTTAGTTGTGATTGTTCCACCCAGGGTATTGTGGGTTAGTTGTGATTGTTCCACCCAGGGTGTTGTGGGTTAGTCGTGATTCTTCCACCCAGGGTATTGTGGGATAGTTGTGATTGTTCCACCCAGGGTATTGTGGGTTAGTTGTGATTGTTCCCCCCAGGGTATTGTGGGTTAGTTGTGATTGTTCCACCCAGGGTGTTGTGGGTTAGTTGTGATTGTTCCACCCAGGGTATTGTGGGTTAGTTGTGATTGTTCCACCCAGGGTGTTGTGGGTTAGTTGTGATTGTTCCACCCAGGGTATTGTGGGTTAGTTGTGATTGTTCCACCCAGGGTATTGTGGGTTAGTTGTGATTGTTCCACCCAGGGTATTGTGGGTAAGTTGTGATTGTTCCACCCAGGGTATTGTGGGTTAGTTGTGATTGTTCCACCCAGGGTATTGCGGGTTAGTTGTGAATGTTCCACCCAGGGTATTGTGGGTTAGTTGTGATTTTTCCCCCAGGGTATTGTGGGTTAGTTGTGACTTGTTCCACCAAGGGTATTGGGTTAGTTGTGATTGTTCCACCCAGGGTATTGCGGGTTAGTTGTGATCCACCCAGGGTATTGTGGGTTAGTTGTGATTGTTCTACCCAGGGTATTGTGGGTTAGTTGTGATTGTTCTACCCAGGGTATTGTGAATTAGTTGTGATTGTTCCACCCAGGGTATTGTGGGTTAGTTGTGATTGTTCCACCCAGGGTATTGTGGGTTAGTTGTGATTGTTCTACCCAGGGTATTGCGGGTTAGTTGTGATTGTTCCACCCAGGGTATTGTGGGTAAGTTGTGATTGTTCCACCCAGGGTATTGTGGGTTAGTTGTGATTGTTCCACCCAGGGTATTGTGGGTTAGTTGTGATTGTTCCCCCAGGGTATTGTGGGTTAGTTGTGATTGTTCCACCCAGGGTATTGTGGGTTAGTTGTGATTGTTCCACCCAGGGTATTGTGGGTTAGTTGTGATTGTTCCACCCAGGGTATTGTGGGTTAGTTGTGATTGTTCCACCCAGGGTATTGCAGGTTAGTTGTGATTGTTCCACCCAGGGTATTGTGGGTTAGTTGTGATTGTTCCACCCAGGGTATTGTGGGTTAGTTGTGATTGTTCCACCCAGGGTATTGCGGGTTAGTTGTGATTGTTCTACCCAGGGTATTGTGGGTTAGTTGTGACTTGTTCCACCAAGGGTATTGGGTTAGTTGTGATTGTTCCACCCAGGGTATTGTGAATTAGTTGTGATTGTTCCACCCACGGTATTGTGAATTAGTTGTGATTGTTCCACCCAGGGTATTGTGAATTAGTTGTGGTTGTTCCACCCACGGTATTATGAATTAGTTGTGGTTGTTCCACCCACGGTATTGTGAATTAGTTGTGATTGTTCCACCCACGGTATTATGAATTAGTTGTGGTTGTTCCACCCACGGTATTGTGAATTAGTTGTGATTGTTCCACCCACGGTATTGTGAATTAGTTGTGATTGTTCCACCCGCGGTATTGTGAATTAGTTGTGATTGTTCCACCCAGGGTATTGTGAATTAGTTGTGATTGTTCCACCCAGGGTATTATGAATTAGTTGTGATTGTTCCACCCAGGGTATTGTGAATTAGTTGTGATTGTTCCACCCACGGTATTGTGAATTAGTTGTGGTTGTTCCACCCACGGTATTGTGAATTAGTTGTGATTGTTCCACCCACGGTATTGTGAATTAGTTGTGATTGCTCCACCCACGGTATTGTGAATTAGTTGTGATTGCTCCACCCACGGTATTGTGAATTAGTTGTGATTTCTCCACCCACGGCATTGTGAATTAGTTGTGATTGCTCCACCCACGGTATTGTGAATTAGTTGTGATTGCTCCACCCACGGTATTGTGAATTAGTTGTGATTGCTCCACCCACGGTATTGTGAATTAGTTGTGGTTGCTCCACCCACGGTGATGTCATGTTTATTCTCCTGCTTGCCTTTAAATTATTATTATTACTGTTATTAATATCCCCAGCAGCTTAGAGAAACATTTGCTAGCACTCTATGCTGCCTTTATAATAGCGCTACCATGTTTTAGCGTTCAGAATAAAGGACAGCTCTGTCAGGAAGCCACATTGTTGGAACATTGTCTCTGTTCACGGACACTACGGACATGTGTTGTAGGTGGAGTTGTTATTGGATATCCGTGCTCCATTCTGTGTGTGAGATGCAGTTTCTAGCCAATGTACGACTGATCCAAGAATCGTCGTTGTGTCGTGAGGAAAGTCGTGTCCATGGTCAATGTAAAGTCGTGTCCATAGTCAATGTAAAGCCAGTACCAGAGGATGGGAGGGGTATGTTGATAGAACGATGGTAATGGGTGCGTGCTCAAAAAAAAATTTATTCAGGATGTGGGGGGAGGAGGTATTAAGCCCGTATGGGGTCACACTGCACTTGGGGAAAATATGAAACAGTCAGGGTTGATCCAAAGAAAGGGAGGACAGGTCAGGCGACAATGTTTGATTGCCCGAAGTCAGGTTCTGGTTCCTGAGGTCAGCACCCCTGCGTCCTGGTCCCAGACAAGGCTCCATTGTCTTGCAGGAGGATGAACCAGTGTCTCGTTTAAAATGAATGGAGATTAGACAGCTGGGTACCCCAAGGTGCGGTCCTGGCGCCTTTATTGTTTCTTATCCTCACAGCAGACACACAAAAACACTCGCCACAGTTTTGTATCATTATTGCGTATGATACCAAAATAAGCATGAGTCACCTCGGTGGAAAGTAAAAAATGGAAAGATCTCAGAGCTGGAACAGATACAGAGATCATTTACGGCCAGAAGAGTCAATAGAGCATTACTGGGAACGCCTGAGAGTCCTAAATATGTACTTACTAGAGTAGAGGAGAGAGAAAGAGAGATACGTGATAACCTATACGTAGGGAGTACTCGAGAGCCTCGTCACAAATCTGTACACTGCCATAACAAACTGGAGTGAAGGAGAAGCGATCCAATTCCTCGGATCAGACTTTTTAATTTTCAGTTATGTGAGGATCTTTAAGCTCTGGATGCAGCCTTGAAGGAAGACATATCTGAACTGTCTCAAGATCCTTAATCCTACGGGATTAGTGCTTAGTTGTGATAATAATAATTCTCAAGATCCTTCGTGTGCTGAGCTGAGTGGCTCTATGGTGGTGCTGTGTACTCTAGTACTAACCTTGTGGCTCTATAATGGGGCTGTGTACTCTAGTACTAACCTTGTGGCTCCATGATGGTATTGTGTACTCTAGTACTAACCTTGTGGCTCCATGATGGTATTGTGTACTCTAGTACTAACCTTGTGGCTCCATGATGGTATTGTGTACTCTAGTACTGACCTTGTGTATGTCGTGGACAGTCATCTGAATTCCTCCTTCAGATTCGTGAAGGATATTCTTGCATTTATCAGCGCTGCAGGTGCTTGACGGCCATGAGACCTGATAGTGACACTCACTGTGGTGAGTGTGAATGGACCAGGTCGACTCTTGGACACTGTGGAGTGTGATGAGTGGACCAGGTCGACTCCTGGACACGGTGGAGTGTGATGAGCGGACCAGGTCGACTCCTGGACACTGTGGAGTGTGATGAGTGGACCAGGTCGACTCTTGGACACTGTGGAGTGTGATGAGTGGACCAGGTCGACTCCTGGACACGGTGGAGTGTGATGAGCGGACCAGGTCGACTCCTGGACACTGTGGAGTGTGATGAGTGGACCAGGTCGACTCCTGGACACGGTGGAGTGTGATGAGCGGACCAGGTCGACTCCTGGACACTGTGGTGAGTGATGAGTGGACCAGGTCGACTCTTGGACACTGTGGAGTGTGATGAGTGGACCAGGTCGACTCCTGGACACGGTGGAGTGTGATGAGCGGACCAGGTCGACTCCTGGGCACTGTGGAGTGTGATGAGCGGACCAGGTCGACTCCTGGACACTGTGGTGAGTGATGAGTGGACCAGGTCGACTCCTGGACACTGTGGAGTGTGATGAGTGGACCAGGTCGACTCCTGGACACTGTGGTGAGTGATGAGTGGACCAGGTCGACTCCTGGACACTGTGGATGTGATGAGTGGACCAGTCGACTCCTGGGGCACTGTGGTGAGTGATGAGTGACCAGGTCGACTCCTGGACACTGTGGAGTGTGATGAGTGGACCAGGTCGACTCCTGGACACTGTGGTGAGTGATGAGTGGACCAGGTCGACTCCTGGACACTGTGGAGTGTGATGAGTGGACCAGGTCGACTCCTGGCACTTGGTGAGTGATGAGGGGACCGGGTCGACTCCTGGACACTGTGGAGTGTGATAATTGGCCCATCGACTCCTGGACACTGTGGGTGGTGAGTGGCCCCAGGTCGACTCTTGGACACTGGGGAGTGGATGAGTGGACCGGGTCACCCGGGACATGGGGATGGTTGAGGGACCAGGTCGACTCCTGGACACTGGGGAGGTGATGAGGGGCCAGGTCGCCCCTGGACACTGTGGAGGTGAAGTGGACCAGGTCGACTCTTGGACATGTGGAGTGTGATGGTGGACCGGGGTCGACTCTGGACCTGTGGAGGTGATGGGGGACCGGGTCGCCCCTGACACTGGGGAGGGGATGGTGGCCAGGTCGACTCCTGGACTGGGGTGTGATGAGTGGACCAGGTCGACCCCTGGACACGGGGAGTGTGATGAGGGAAAAGGGTCGACTTTTGGACACTGTGGAGTTGATGGTGGACAAGCGACTTTTGGGACACTGGGGGAGTGTGATGAGTGGACCAGGTCGACTCCGGACACGAGCAGGGCTTCTCTCCTGCCATTTTTTTTTGCGCAAAAAGATCACTTCCCCCTTTATTGTTTTACATCACTTTTCGACCCCCCACCTCTATTAAATCCAAGACGAACGGAAAGTGTCAAATATTGCTGAAAAACCCTTTGTTATGAAAACGTTTCGTTTTTAGACCCTCAGAACCGATGAAATTACGCACCGGAGAAAATTGACCGAACAAAAGGGGTTTTTTTGCAACTAGGTATCCATACACATTTCACCACTGTTCTTTTGCTTTCTCCTTTCACGGGACAGAAACCCAGTGATTGCTTAGAATACACACAAAAATGGATGTATTAGGAGACTGAGTAGGAGAAGAGGAAACAAAACAAAAAGCACTTTGTGTTGTTTCTCCTGTACTCCTTTTCCCCCAAAGAAAAAAATAGCGATTTTGTAATAAAAAAAAGAACGTAGGGGAAAATCGGGTGTTTTTATCGTGATGTTATCTTGTAAGTAGGGAAGAGAGGATATTATATTTTTTTTTTAATATATATAAAATTATATATTTAAAAATTTAAAATATAATTATATATTATATATATAGGAAGAAAAAGTATGATTATCAAGGGTCATTGAAGAGTGAGAGGATGGGGTATGAGGGGCCGGGCTGTGATGCCGGGCACCCCTGGTGTCCAGTGCCACTCGCTGTGTGGAATTAAGTACGGTAGTGGGGAAAACTGTGGCTCACCGGTTTCCCAGCTCTGGCGGAGAGTTGTCACATTTTCATGCAGTTCACACGGGGTTTGTGTTATACACATGTACGCATTGTATAGTTCACCATGCCATGAAAAACAACCACAACACACCAACAACAAATATATATATTATATTTTTATATATATATATATATAATTTTATATTATATATATAAAATTTAAAATATATATATAATTTAAAATTTACGTCCACCACTAGGTTTCGGGGTTAACGGCGTTAAAACCCCCAAACCTCGTGGTGGGTCGGGGCCCGATCAAACCCGGCTGTTACTGCGGGGCCACATGCAAACGACGTACCAACCAAGCCCGGCTGGGCACTACTGACTTCGGGGCCTGTCCACGCTTTCTGGATGACAGCCAGGGGTCTATTGGTTAACCCCCTATGTTTCAAGGAGGCAGTTGAACAGTCCTGGGGCCCCCGACAATTTTCTGTGTTGTATCTTACGTACTCGTGCGCCCCTACTTTTCATCGGGGAATGTTCATGCCTCCCCAGTTTTTTTCTTTTGGGGGGTGATTGTCGTAACAAATTTTTGACTAATCCTCAGGATTTTTAGGTGCAATTATACGTAACTTTTCCCCCTGCGTTTCGGGGGAAACAAATACACGCACATATTATTATGTATGCGCACATGTACATTCATATGATTAATAAGTTACGGCACATACACTGAGAGGTGTATACCTCAGTGTATACCTCACTGTATACCCACTGAGAGTTTGCTTCAATCACTATCCCAGGGAGTGAATTCTGCCTCACTGGTCGCGTACACTTGACTCGCAGCATTAATGACTCGCGCTCTCAGTTGATAAGTCTTGAATAACCTTCTACATTATTTAACACTGTAGCAATGGTTTCACATGGTAACTTATGTAGAATTTAATCTACATTGGTCTGGTAAAATGATTTATTTCCACTGGAGTTCTTTGGGTCTAATACAGTAGGTAGATGTGTTGTATTATTAGTGTTGATCCTCGTGGGTTTAGTGCTTCCTTTTGTTTATAATAATAATAATAATAATAATAATAATAATAATAATAGTAATAATCCACTAGCGTTGATAAAGAGAGGTTTGTCTCCAACACTGGCTCCTACAGCAGTGTGTGTGTCTCCAACACTGGCTCCTACAGCAGTGTGTGTGTCTCCAACACTGGCTCCTACAGCAGTGTGTGTGTCTCCAACACTGGCTCCTACAGCAGTGTGTGTGTCTCCAACACTGGCTCCTACAGCAGTGTGTGTGTCTCCAACACTGGCTCCTACAGCAGTGTGTGTGTCTCCAACACTGGCTCCTACAGCAGTGTGTGTGTCTCCAACACTGGCTCCTACAGCAGTGTGTGTGTCTCCAACACTGGCTCCTACAGCAGTGTGTGTGTCTCCAACACTGGCTCCTACAGCAGTGTGTGTGTCTCCAGCACTGGCTCCTACAGCAGTGTCTCCAACACTGGCTCCTACAGCAGTGTGTGTGTCTCTAACACTGGCTCCTACAGCAGTGTGTGTGTCTCCAACACTGGCTCCTACAGCAGTGTGTGTGTCTCCAACACTGGCTCCTACAGTAGTGTGTGTGTCTCCAACACTGGCTCCTACAGCAGTGTGTGTGTCTCCAACACTGGCTCCTACAGCAGTGTGTGTGTCTCCAACACTGGCTCCTACAGCAGTGTCTCCAACACTGGCTCCTACAGCAGTGTGTGTGTCTCTAACACTGGCTCCTACAGCAGTGTGTGTGTCTCCAACACTGGCTCCTACAGCAGTGTGTGTGTCTCCAACACTGGCTCCTACAGCAGTGTGTGTGTCTCCAACACTGGCTCCTACAGCAGTGTGTGTGTCTCCAACACTGGCTCCTACAGCAGTGTGTGTGTCTCCAACACTGGCTCCTACAGCAGTGTGTGTGTCTCCAACACTGGCTCCTACAGCAGTGTGTGTGTCTCCAACACTGGCTCCTACAGCAGTGTGTGTGTCTCCAACACTGGCTCCTACAGCAGTGTGTGTGTCTCCAGCACTGGCTCCTACAGCAGTGTCTCTAACACTGGCTCCTACAGCAGTGTGTGTGTCTCCAATACTGGCTCCTACAGCAGTGTGTGTGTCTCCAACACTGGCTACTACAGCAGTGTGTGTGTCTCCAGCACTGGCTCCTACAGCAGTGTCTCCAACACTGGCTCCTACAGCAGTGTGTGTGTCTCTAACACTGGCTCCTACAGCAGTGTGTGTGTCTCCAACACTGGCTCCTACAGCAGTGTGTGTGTCTCCAACACTGGCTCTACAGCAGTGTGTGTGTCTCCAACACTGGCTCCTACAGCAGTGTGTGTGTCTCCAACACTGGCTCCTACAGCAGTGTGTGTGTCTCCAACACTGCTCCTACAGCAGTGTGTGTGTCTCCAACACTGGCTCCTACAGCAGTGTGTGTGTCTCCAACACTGGCCTACAGCAGGTGTGTGTGTCTCCAGCACTGGCTCCTACAGCAGTGTCTCTAACACTGGCTCATACAGCAGTGTGTGTGTCTCCAATACTGGCTCCTACAGCAGTGTGTGTGTGTCTCCAACACTGGCTACTACAGCAGTGTGTGTGTCTCCAGCACTGGCTCCTACAGCAGTGTCTCCAACACTGGCTCCTACAGCAGTGTGTGTGTCTCTAACACTGGCTCCTACAGCAGTGTGTGTGTCTCCAACACTGGCTCCTACAGCAGTGTGTGTGTCTCCAACACTGGCTCCTACAGCAGTGTGTCTCCAACACTGGCTCCTACAGCAGTGTGTGTGCCTCCAACACTGGCTCCTACAGCAGTGTGTCTCCAACACTGGCTCCTACAGCAGTGTGTGTGCCTCCAACACTGGCTCCTACAGCAGTGTGTGTGTCTCCAACACTGGCTCCTACAGCAGTGTGTGTGCCTCCAACACTGGCTCCTACAGCAGTGTGTGTGTCTCCAACACTGGCTCCTACAGAAATGTGTGTGTCTCCAACACTGGCTCCTACAGCAGTGTGTCTCCAACACTGGCTCCTACAGCAGTGTGTGTGTCTCCAACACTGGCTCCTACAGCAGTGTGTGTGTCTCCAACACTGGCTCCTACAGCAGTGTGTGTGTCTCCAACACTGGCTCCTACAGCAGTGTGTCTCCAACACTGGCTCCTACAGCAGTGTGTGTGCCTCCAACACTGGCTCCTACAGCAGTGTGTCTCCAACACTGGCTCCTACAGCAGTGTGTGTGCCTCCAACACTGGCTCCTACAGCAGTGTGTGTGTCTCCAACACTGGCTCCTACAGCAGTGTGTGTGCCTCCAACACTGGCTCCTACAGCAGTGTGTGTGTCTCCAACACTGGCTCCTACAGCAGTGTGTGTGTCTCCAACACTGGCTCCTACAGCAGTGTGTGTGTCTCCAACACTGGCTCCTACAGCAGTGTGTGTGTCTCCAACACTGGCTCCTACAGCAGTGTGTGTGTCTCCAACACTGGCTCCTACAGCAGTGTGTCTCCAACACTAGTAGCTCCACCACAGAGTAATGGAGAGACAATCTCCCACCACAAAGTGTTGGAGGAGAGCGTTACCACCACCACCACCACAAGTTCAAAGAGGTATTGTCTCCACCTCAGAGTGATGGAGAGATATTTCGCCACTGGTGGAGAAGTGCATCCTCCACCAATCAGAGAACTCTACCAAGACTGAAAGACAATGTTATGTCATATGTGTCATGTGTTGTGTTGCACCTCAGACATGTACACTCATGTGTCATGAGTTGTGTTGCACCTCAGACATGTACACTCATGTGTCATGTGTTGTGTTGCACCTCAGACATGTACACTCATGTGTCATGTGTTGTGTTGCACCTCAGACATGTACACTCATGTGTCATGAGTTGTGTTGCACCTCAGACATGTACACTCATGTGTCATGTGTTGTGTTGCACCTCAGACATGTACACTCATGTGTAATGTGTTGTGTTGCACCTCAGACATGTACACTACTATGTGTCATGCTTTAGAGATGAGACATTTCAACTCCTGGCTTGACAATAACCTCGTCTCATCTCAGCGAGTCAACAGCCATCGTGTGTCAGCTGAGCTAAACTCACCCTTATTGGTCAACTTAAAGGAGATTCACTGTATATTGATGCTTCAAGATGGAGAGTTGGGGGGAGGGGGGCATGAGGCTGGTGAAGGGCTCTTGATCCAAGGAATTTGGGCTTACCCTTCCCGTTCTTGGATCAAATCTGATTGTGTTGACCATTCTGGCTCCAACAATCTCGCGACTTATCTATAAATTTAATAATAATAATAATAATAATAATAATAATAATAAACACTAACACGCTTAACTCACCACTAACAGACACTAAACACACTTCAGTCTTCACCAACATTTAAAACTTTACTCAGTAGATCCTGACATGTTAAATCTAAAACACCATGAACATACCTCACACCTATCTTGTTCTCGTCCTATAGTAAGAGCAGCACCAGTTATCTGACGCGCCAGGTAGCATCACAAGTCACTGGGACCAAGAACTACAGCTCACCCAAGTGCGTAATTACACCAGGTACACCGCAGGTAGTGGATGTACCAGGTAACTGCAGCAGGTGTTGTAGATCAGGTGGCCTGAAACACCTGTTATCGTCAACATCTGTGCATGTGAGGTGAGGTGGAGGAAAACATTATGTTCTATATTTTACCAATAATAACACACACACACACACACACACACACACACACACACACACACACACGCTTCTGAGTGAGCTAGATACCTCAAAGGCAATGGGGCCAGATAACATCTCCCCATGGGTCCTGAGAGAGGGAGCAGAGGCGCTATGTGTACCCCTAACAACAATATTCAATACATCTATCGAAACAGGGAGATTGCCTGAGGCATGGAAGACAGCAAATGTAGTCCCAATCTTTAAAAAAGGAGACAGACATGAAGCACTAAACTACAGACCAGTGTCACTGACATGTATAGTATGCAAAATCATGGAAAAGATTGTCAGGAGAAGAATGGTGGAACACCTAGAAAGGAATGATCTCATCACCAGCAGACAACATGGTTTCAGAGACGGGAAATCCTGTGTCACAAACCTACTGGAGTTCTATGACATGGTGACAGCAGTAAGAGAAGAGAGAGAGGGGTGGGTGGATTGCATTTTCTTAGACTGCAAGAAGGCGTTTGACACAGTACCACACAAGAGATTAGTGCAAAAACTGGAGGACCAAGCAGGAATAACAGGGAAGGCACTGCAATGGATCAGGGAATACTTGTCAGGAAGACAGCAGCGAGTAATGGTACGAGGCGAGGTGTCAGAGTGGGCACCTGTGACCAGTGGGGTCCCACAGGGGTCAGTCCTAGGACCAGTGCTGTTTCTGGTATTTGTGAACGACATGACGGAAGGAATAACTCCGAGGTGTCACTGTTTGCAGATGACGTGAAGTTGATGAGAAGAGTTCATTCGATCGAAGACCAGGCAGAAATACAAAGGGATCTGGACAGGCTGCAGACCTGGTCCAGCAACTGGCTCCTGGAGTTCAATCCCACCAAGTGCAAAGTCATGAGGATTGGGGAAGGGCAAAGAAGACCGCAGATGGAGTACAGTCTAGGGGGTCAGAGACTACAAACATCACTCAAGGAAAAAGATCTTGGGGTGAGTATAACACCAGGCACATCTCCTGAAGCGCACATCAACCAAATAACTGCTGCAGCATATGGGCGCCTGGCAAACCTCAGAACAGCATTCCGACATCTTAATAAGGAATCGTTCAGGACCCTATACACCGTGTACGTTAGGCCCATATTGGAGTATGCGGCACCAGTTTGGAACCCACACCTAGCCAAGCATGTAAAGAAACTAGAGAAAGTGCAAAGGTTTGCAACAAGACTAGTCCCAGAGCTAAGAGGTATGTCCTATGAGGAGAGGTTAAGGGAAATCAACCTGACGACACTGGAGGACAGGAGAGATAGGGAGGACATGATAACGACTTACAAAATACTGAGAGGAATTGACAAGGTGGACAAACACAGGATGTTCCAGAGACTGGACACAGTAACAAGGGGACACAGTTGGAAGTTGAAGACACAGATGAATCAAAGGGATGTTAGGAAGTATTTCTTCAGCCACAGAGTAGTCAGGAAGTGGAATAGTTTGGGAAGCGATGTAGTGGAGTCAGGATCCATACATAGCTTTAAGCAGAGGTATGATAAAGCTCATGGTTCAGGGAGAGTGACCTAGTAGCGACCAGTGAAGAGGCGGGGGCCAGGGGCTTGGACTCGACCCCTGCAACCTCAACTAGGTGAGTACAACTAGGTGAGTACACACACGAGAGAATGCAAATCTGGAAGACAATGTCAGTCAGTAGACATCTGGTAGACAGTGTCACTTGGTAGAGGTCTGGAAGACAGTGTCAGTTTGTAGATGTCTGAAAGACTGTCAGTTGGTAGAGATCTGGAAGACAGTGTCATTTGGTAGAGGTCCTGAAGACAGTGTCATTTGGTAGAGGTCTGGAAGACAGTATCATCTGGTAGAGGTCTGGCAGGCAGTGTCAGTTGGTAGAGATCTGGAAGACAGTGTCAGTTAGTAGAGGTCTGGAAGACAGTGTCAATTGGTAGAGATCTGGAAGAGTGTCAGCTAGTAAAGGTCTGGAAGACAGTGTCAATTGGTAGAGGTCTGGCAGGCAGTGTCAGTTGGTAGAGATCTGGAAGACAGTGTCAGTTAGTAGAGGTCTGGAAGACAGTGTCACTTGGTAGAGGTCTGGCAGGCAATGTCAGTTGGTAGAGATCTGGAAGAGTGTCAGTTAGTAGAGGTCTGGAAGACAGTGTCAATTGGTAGAGATCTGGAAGAGTGTCAGTTAGTAGAGGTCTGGAAGTCAGTGTCAATTGGTAGAGATCTGGAAGAGTGTCAGTTAGTAAAGGTCTGGAAGACAGTGTCAATTGGTAGAGATCTGGAAGAGTGTCAGTTAGTAGAGGTCTGGAAGTCAGTGTCAATTGGTAGAGATCTGGAAGAGTGTCAGTTAGTAGAGGTCTGGAAGACAGTGTCAATTGGTAGAGATCTGGAAGAGTGTCAGTTAGTAGAGGTCTGGAAGACAGTGTCAGTTGGTAGAGGTCTGGAAGAGTGTCAGTTAGTAGAGGTCTGGAAGTCAGTGTCAATTGGTAGAGATCTGGAAGAGTGTCAGTTAGTAGAGGTCTGGAAGACAGTGTCAATTGGTAGAGATCTGGAAGAGTGTCAGTTAGTAGAGGTCTGGAAGACAGTGTCAATTGGTAGAGATCTGGAAGAGTGTCAGTTAGTAAAGGTCTGGAAGACAGTGTCAATTGGTAGAGGTCTGGCAGGCAGTGTCAGTTGGTAGAGATCTGGAAGACAGTGTCAGTTAGTAGAGGTCTGGAAGACAGTGTCAATTGGTAGAGATCTGGAAGAGTGTCAGTTAGTAGAGGTCTGGAAGTCAGTGTCAGTTGGTAGAGATCTGGAAGACAGTGTCAGTTGGTAAAGATCTGGAAGACAGTGTCAGTTGGTAAAGGTCTGGAAGACAGTGTCATTTGGTAGAGATCTGGAAGACAGTGTTAGTTGGTAGAGGTCTGGAAGACAGTGTCATTTGGTAGAGATCTGGAAGACAGTGTTAGTTGGTAGAGGTCTGGAAGACAGTAAACGTACTTCCTATACTTCCATCACCAAGAAAGGAGAGAAAGAGAGGAGAGAGAGAGAGAGAGAGAGAGAGAGAGAGAGAGAGAGAGAGAGAGAGAGAGAGAGAGAGAGAGAGAGAGAGAGAGAGAGAGAGAGAGAGAGAGAGAGAGGAAGCACTGAGCTACAAACCAGTTTTCCTAACATACAGACCTTGAAAGGTGATGGAGAAACTTATCATCCGAGGAGTGGTACAACACAAGGAAAGATGTGGTTCCCTAAACAATATCCTGCATGGGTTTAGAGATGCCAGATCTTGTCTTACTAACTTATTGGAGTTCTGTGACAAAGTAACAGATGTACGACAAGAGAGAGAGAAACGAAGAGGGTTAGGTGGATTATATTTTCTTAGACTGCAAGAAGGCCTTTGACACTGTACTCAAAAAGAGGCTAGGCCAAAAACTTAAGATTCAGACGGGAATAACAAGGCACGTACTCCGGTGGATCAAAGAGTATTGTTGGGAGGGTTCATGGAGATATGATGGTTGGAGTTAAACACAAGCCGTTGGGTGTTAACGCTTATATTGCAGACTGTGATAAGGGAGAGCCCAAACTGCCCATCCTGTCACCTGCTAGGACTACGGGGAACTGAGGCCTAGGGCCGGGAGCGTAGCGCTCACATCGGCATCATGTGACGTCACACAAGCTAGTCACTGAGCCTAGCAAGGAGTCGTGTATGTAAAACGTATGGATGGTACTATCTATGATACTCAGATGACATATACATATACGGGATCAGCAACTATGCTGACAGTATCTTAGGGGAAGAAGGAAAAGTGTGAGTGTCAGGAAAGAGACGACAAGATGGGAAGAGTAACTAGCGGGGTTCCGCAAGGATCGATATTAAGACCAGTACTGTTTCTAGTTTGTGAATGACATTCCAGATGGGATTGATTCAAATATATCCCTGTTTGCTGATGTGAAACTAATGTGAACAAGGAAAGGCTCCTTTGGGATCTACACAAATTTGACCTCGTGAAATGCAACGCCATGAAGATTGGGGAAGGAACAAGAAGACCAGAAATGGAGTGTAGACTAGGGGACACAGAGGCTGCAGACTTTACTGGAAGAGAAAGACCTAGGGGTGAGTATAGTGCTCAGTACATCGCCAGGGCATCACATCAGTCGAACAACCTCTGAAGCCAATACTCGTTTGGAAAATGGAAAATGTAACGATAGCCTTCAGGAATCTCAACAAGCGAGTCACTCCAGGCCACAATATAAGTATGCAGCATCAGCATGGAATCCGCACCTTAAAAAAAAGCTTAAGAAACTAAAGAAAGTGTAGAAGTCTGCAACGAGGCTTATTCCTAAGCTAAGAGGCATGGGGCACGAGGTGAGGATAATGGAATCTAATCTAACGACAATGGAGGACGGAAAAATCAGGAAGAACATGATAACAACATACAAAACCCTCAAGGGAACTGATAGCGTAGACAAATATATGCTGTTTGAGAGGCGAGAAACACAGATGGAAGTTAAAGTAACAAATAAATCATAGGAATGTCAGGAAGTATTTCTTCAGCCTCAGAGTGGTCGGGAAGTAGTGTGATCTTGGTGGAGGAAGACGCCATACGTAGTTGTAAGAGCAAGTGCGATTAGGGGCTACGCAGCTGATGGAGTGAATTTGAAGAGTGGTGAGTTAAGGGGCGGGGCCAGGTTCTGAGAATCAACCCCTACAACTATAAATAAATGAGTACAAATAGATAAGCACACAAAACACCACTAGACTGTGTGTGTGTGTGTGTGTGTGTGTGTGTGTTTGTGTGTGTGTGTGTGTGTGTGTGTGTGTGTGTGTGTGTGTGTGTGTGTGTGTGTGTGTGTGTGTGTGTGTCTGTGTGTCTGTGTGTCTGTGTGTGTGTGTGTCCGTATGTTTTGACACTATATATATAGCAATAGGGATAAAAGAAATCAAGTAATTTTTTATATACTGTAAACCAAAAATGATTAAAAATTGAAAATATTTGGAAGAATACTTGAAACCCTGTCTTAAAGATGTAAAAAAAATCTACCAAAAATACTTAAACTTTTGCTAAAATCCACATTTTTCCTGTCGGTGTGAGGGATGTGCACCTGTCTGCTGCTGCTGCTGCTGCTGCTGCTGCTGCTGCTGCTGCTGCTGCTGCTGCTGCTGCTGCTGCTGCTGCTGCTGCTGCTGCTGCTGCTGCTGCTTGTTTGTGTTGTCTGGAGATAAGTGTTGATGAATATTCGTTTCTGGCTCTTCGGCTAATCTCTTTATTTTCCTGAGTTCTCTGTCTTCTGTACCTTTTCCATTCTCTAGTACACCTAGTTTTTACCTCCCTACACCTTTGGGTGAACCAAGGACTCGTTCTGTTCTTCCCATTATTTCTGTTTCCCTTGGGAACAAACCTCTCCTCTGCCTCCTTGCATTTTGTTGCCACATAGTCCATCATTTCTTGTACTGGTTTTCCTGTCAGTTCCCTCTCCCACTGAATGTCTTGAAGGAAGCTCCTCATGCCCGAGTAGTTCCCCCTTTTGTAGTTTGTTTTTTCCCAACCTATTCCTGCTACTCTCTCCACTTGGAGCTCAACTATGTAGTCGAAGCACAGAACCACATGATCACTAGCTCCCAGGGGCCTTTCATACATGATATCCTCGATGTCCGAACTACTCAAGGTGAATACAAGATCCAGTCTTGCTGGTTCATCCTCTCCTCTCTCTCTGGTAGTGTCTCTAACATGTTGATGCATGAGGTTTTCCAGTACCACATCCATCATCTTGGCTCTCCATGTTTCGGGACCCCCATGGGGCTCCAGGTTTTCCCAGTCAATCTCCTTGTGATTGAAATCACCCATAACTAGTAACTTTGCTCCCCCATGTGTGCTCTCCTGGCCACCTCGGCTAGTGTGTCGACCATTGCTCTGTTGCTCTCATCGTATTCTTCTCTTGGCCTCCTGCAGTTCTGTGGTGGGTTGTACATTACTGCAATTATCACCTGATGTCCCTCAGACTGGATTGTTCCTACTAAGTAGTCCCTTTCTCCCGTGCCATCCATTCCTTCCATTTTCTCAAAACCCCACTGGTTTTTAATGAGCAGTGCAACTCCTCCTCCCCCTCTCCTCCCTCTGTCTTTCCTGAGGATTTGATATCCGGATGGAAAGATTGAATCTGTTATTATTCTGGTGAGTTTTGTTTCTGTGAGTGCTGTTATGTCTGGGGATGTCTCCTTGATTCTTTCATACCACTCCTCATACTTATTTGTTATTCCATCTGCATTTGTATACAACACCTTCAACTTCTTTTCTAAGACTGTGGTCTGGGAGGTATATTGGGGTTGGGGAAGTGGGAGACCTGATAAGGAACTATGGGTGGTTGCTGTGGGGGTGGAGTTTGTAATGCAGTGGGTGGGGGCATTGGATGTGGCATGGGTGTTTTGGTTTAGAGTGTTTGGTTGCACTGGGGTTGACCTGGTTGGGAGGCTTTTATAGGAAGTTGTGAGGGAGGCTGTATTTGATCTTCCTGGGTCTGGGATCTCCTGTCTGTCTTCTCCATCCTCTCTCTTTCCTCCTATCGCCTTTGTACCATCTCTCTCAGTTTCTGCCTTTCTTCTTATGTTCTGTCGCGTGTCGTGTGTGTGTGTGTGTGTGTGTGTGTGTGTGTGTGTGTGTGTGTGTGTGTGTGTGTGTGTGTACTCGCTTACTTGTACTCATACATTTGTGGTTGCTGGGGCTGATTCTGAGATCCTGGCCCCCAGCCTCTTGCCACACTTCACCCCTCAAGGAGAGGGTCCTTGATGCTGGTGAGGGGATCTTGATGTAAGGAATCGGATCTGTGCTCCGATTCCTTGAATCCAGTCTGAATGTCCTTCATCCCCCCCCCACAGCTGCGTCAATTACCAAGAACAATAACACAGTTACGTCAGTTACGAAGAACAATAACACAGTTACGTCAGTTACTAAGAACAATAACACAGTTACGTCAGTTACCAAGAACAATAACACAGTTACGTCAGTTATCAAGAAAAATAACACAGTTACGTCAGTTACTAAGAACAATAACACAGTTACGTCAGTTACCAAGAACAATAACACAGTTACGTCAGTTACTAAGAACAATAACACAGTTATGTCAGTTACTAAGAACAATAACACAGTTACGTCAGTTACTAAGAACAATAACACAGTTACGTCAGTTACTAAGAACAATAACACAGTTATGTCAGTTACTAAGAACAATAACACAGTTACGTCAGTTACTAAGAACAATAACACAGTTACGTCAGTTACGAAGAACAATAACACAGTTACGTCAGTTACGAAGAACAATAACACAGTTACGTCAGTTACCAAGAACAATAACACAGTTACGTCAGTTACTAAGAACAATAACACACGTTACGTCAGTTACCAAGAACAATAACACAGTTACGTCAGTTACTAAGAACAATAACACAGTTTACGTCAGTTACCAAGAACAATAACACAGTTACGTCAGTTACCAAGAACAATAACACAGTTACGTCAGTTACTAAGAACAATAACACAGTTACGTCAGTTACTAAGAACAATAACACAGTTACGTCAGTTACCAAGAACAATAACAGTTACGTCAGTTACCAAGAACAATAACACAGTTACGTCAGTTACCAAGAACAATAACACAGTTACGTCAGTTACCAAGAACAATAACACAGTTACGTCAGTTACTAAGAACAATAACACAGTTACGTCAGTTACCAAGAACAATAACACAGTTACGTCAGTTACCAAGAACAATAACACAGTTACGTCAGTTACCAAGAACAATAACACAGTTACGTCAGTTACCAAGAACAATAACACAGTTACGTCAGTTACCAAGAACAATAACACAGTTACGTCAGTTACCAAGAACAATAACACAGTTACGTCAGTTACCAAGAACAATAACACAGTTACGTCAGTTACTAAGAACAATAACACAGTTACGTCAGTTACTAAGAACAATAACAGTTACGTCAGTTACTAAGAACAATAACAGTTACGTCAGTTACTAAGAACAATAACAGTTACGTCAGTTACCAAGAACAATAACACAGTTACGTCAGTTACCAAGAACAATAACACAGTTACGTCAGTTACTAAGAACAATAACAGTTACGTCAGTTACTAAGAACAATAACACAGTTACGTCAGTTACTAAGAACAATAACAGTTACGTCAGTTACCAAGAACAATAACACAGTTACGTCAGTTACCAAGAACAATAACACAGTTACGTCAGTTACCAAGAACAATAACACAGTTACGTCAGTTACTAAGAACAATAACAGTTACGTCAGTTACCAAGAACAATAACACAGTTACGTCAGTTACTAAGAACAATAACACAGTTACGTCAGTTACCAAGAACAATAACACAGTTACGTCAGTTACCAAGAACAATAACACAGTTACGTCAGTTACCAAGAACAATAACACAGTTACGTCAGTTACTAAGAACAATAACAGTTACGTCAGTTACTAAGAACAATAACACAGTTACGTCAGTTACTAAGAACAATAACAGTTACGTCAGTTACCAAGAACAATAACACAGTTACGTCAGTTACCAAGAACAATAACACAGTTACGTCAGTTACCAAGAACAATAACATAAAACAAGAACACAGCTGCGTCAGTTACCACGTACAAACACACAGTAACGCCGCTTACAACGAACAAGGACAGTAGAGAGGTCTACCTCAGTGGCTGATACTTTTTTCCTGTATTAAGGAACCACATTCCTTCTAAGCAAGATACCTTGCTGTATTCTACAGCAGGAGCTACTGCATCGCTGTATTCTACAGCAGGAGCTACTGCATCGCTGTATTCTACAGCAGGAGCTACTGCATCGCTGTATTCTACAGCAGGAGCTGCTGCATCGCTGTATTCTACAGCAGGAGCTACTGCATCGCTGTATTCTACAGCAGGAGCTGCTGCATCGCTGTATTCAACAGCAGGAGCTGCTGCATCGCTGTATTCTACAGCAGGAGCTACTGCATCGCTGTATTCAACAGCAGGAGCTGCTGCATCGCTGTATTCTACAGCAGGAGCTACTGCATCGCTGTATTCAACAGCAGGAGCTGCTGCATCGCTGTATTCTACAGCAGGAGCTACTGCATCGCTGTATTCTACAGCAGGAGCTACTGCATCGCTGTATTCAACAGCAGGAGCTGCTGCATCGCTGTATTCTACAGCAGGAGCTACTGCATCGCTGTATTCTACAGCAGGAGCTACTGCATCGCTGTATTCTACAGCAGGAGCTACTGCATCGCTGTATTCTACAGCAGGAGCTACTGCATCGCTGTATTCTACAGCAGGAGCTACTGCATCGCTGTATTCTACAGCAGGAGCTGCTGCATCGCTGTATCTACAGCAGGAGCTACTGCATCGCTGTATTCTACAGCAGGAGCTGCTGCATCGCTGTATTCTACAGCAGGAGCTACTGCATCGCTGTATTCTACAGCAGGAGCTACTGCATCGCTGTATTCTACAGCAGGAGCTGCTGCATCGATGTATCCTACAGCAGGAGCTACTGCATCGCTGTATTCTACAGCAGGAGCTGCTGCATCGCTGTATTCAACAGCAGGAGCTGCTGCATCGCTGTATTCTACAGCAGGAGCTACTGCATCGCTGTATTCAACAGCAGGAGCTGCTGCATCGCTGTATTCTACAGCAGGAGCTACTGCATCGCTGTATTCAACAGCAGGAGCTGCTGCATCGCTGTATTCTACAGCAGGAGCTACTGCATCGCTGTATTCTACAGCAGGAGCTACTGCATCGCTGTATTCAACAGCAGGAGCTGCTGCATCGCTGTATTCTACAGCAGGAGCTACTGCATCGCTGTATTCTACAGCAGGAGCTACTGCATCGCTGTATTCTACAGCAGGAGCTACTGCATCGCTGTATTCTACAGCAGGAGCTACTGCATCGCTGTATTCTACAGCAGGAGCTACTGCATCGCTGTATTCTACAGCAGGAGCTGCTGCATCGCTGTATTCTACAGCAGGAGCTACTGCATCGCTGTATTCTACAGCAGGAGCTACTGCATCGCTGTATTTACAGCAGGAGCTGCTGCATCGCTGTTTCTACAGCAGGAGCTACTGCATCGCTGTATTCTACAGCAGGAGCTACTGCATCGCTGTATTCTACGCAGGAGCTACTGCATCGCTGTATTCTACAGCAGGAGCCTACTGCATCGCTGTATTCTACAGCAGGAGCTACTGCATCGCTGTAATTCTACAGCAGGAGCTACTGCATCGCTGTATTCTACAGCAGGAGCTACTGCATCGCTGTATTTCTACAGCAGGAGCTGCTGCATCGCTGTATTCTACAGCAGGAGCTACTGCATCGCTGTATTCTACAGCAGGAGCTGCTGCATCGCTGTATTCTACAGCAGGAGCTACTGCATCGCTGTATTCTACAGCAGGAGCTACTGCATCGCTGTATTCTACAGCAGGAGCTGCTGCAATCGCTGTATTCTACAGCAGGAGCTACTGCATCGCTGTATTCTACAGCAGGAGCTACTGCATCGCTGTATTCTACAGCAGGAGCTGCTGCATCGCTGTATTCAACAGCAGGAGCTACTGCATCGCTGTATTATACAGCAGGAGCTACTGCATCGCTGTATTCTACAGCAGGAGTTGCTGCATCGCTGTATTCTACAGCAGGAGCTGCTGCATCGCTGTATTCTACAGCAGGAGCTACTGCATCGCTGTATTCAACAGCAGGAGCTACTGCATCGCTGTATTCTACAGCAGGAGCTACTGTATCGCTGTATTCTACAGCAGGAGCTACTGCATCGCTGTATTCTACAGCAGGAGCTACTGCATCGCTGTATTCTACAGCAGGAGCTACTGCATCGCTGTATTCTACAGCAGGAGCTACTGCATCGCTGTATTCTACAGCAGGAGCTACTGCATCGCTGTATTCTACAGCAGGAGCTGCTGCATCGCTGTATTCTACAGCAGGAGCTACTGCATCGCTGTATTCTACAGCAGGAGCTACTGCATCGCTGTATTCTACAGCAGGAGCTGCTGCATCGCTGTATTCAACAGCAGGAGCTACTGCATCGCTGTATTATACAGCAGGAGCTACTGCATCGCTGTATTCTACAGCAGGAGTTGCTGCATCGCTGTATTCTACAGCAGGAGCTGCTGCATCGCTGTATTCTACAGCAGGAGACTACTGCATCGCTGTATTCAACAGCAGGAGCTACTGCATCGCTGTATTCTACAGCAGGAGCTACTGCATCGCTGTATTCTACAGCAGGAGCTACTGCATCGCTGTATTCTACAGCAGGAGCTACTGCATCGCTGTATTCTACAGCAGGAGCTACTGCATCGCTGTATTCTACAGCAGGAGCTGCTGCTTCGCTGTATTCTACAGCAGGAGGTACTGCATCGCTGTATTCTACAGCAGGAGCTGCTGCATCGCTGTATTCTACAGCAGGAGCTGCTGCATCGCTGTATTCTACAGCAGGAGGTTCTGCATCGCTGTATTCTACAGCAGGAGCTACTGCATCGCTGTATTCTACAGCAGGAGCTGCTGCATCGATGTATTCTACAGCAGGAGCTACTGCATCGCTGTATTCTACAACAGGAGCTACTGCATCGCTGTATTCTACAGCAGGAGCTACTGCATCGCTGTATTCTACAGCAGGAGCTGCTGCATCGCTGAATTCTACAGCAGGAGCTGCGGCATCGATGTATTCTACAGCAGGAGCTACTGCATCGCTGTATTCTACAGCAGGAGTTGCTGCATCGCTGTATTCTACAGCAGGAGCTACTGCAACGCTGTATTCTACAGCAAGAGCTACTGCATCGCTGTATTCTACAGCAGGAGCTACTGCAACGCTGTATTCTATAGCAGGAGCTACTGCATCGCTGTATTCTACAGCAAGAGCTACTGCATCGCTGTATTCTACAGCAGGAGCTACTGCAACGCTGTATTCTACAGCAGGAGCTACTGCATCGCTGTATTCTACAGCAGGAGCTACTGCATCGCTGTATTCTACAGCAGGAGCTACTGCATCGCTGTATTCCACAGCAGGAGCTACTGCATCGCTGTATTCTACAGCAGGAGGTAATGCGTCGCTGTATTCTACAGCAGGAGCTACTGCATCGCTGTATTCTACAGCAGGAGCTACTGCATCGCTGTATTCTACAGCAGGAGCTGCTGCATCGCTGTATTCTACAGCAGGAGCTGTTGCTTCGCTGTATTCTACAGCAGGAGCTGCTGCATCGCTGTATTCTAGAGCAGGAGCTACTGCGTCGCTGTATTTTACAGCAGGAGCTGCTGCATCGCTGTATTCTACAGCAGGAGCTGCTGCATCGCTGTATTCTACAGCAGAAGCTACTGCATCGCTGTATTCTACAGCGGGAGGTACTGCATCGCTGTATTCTACAGCAGGAGGTACTGCATCGCTGTATTCTACAGCAGGAGCTACTGCATCGCTGTATTCTACAGCATGAGCTACTGCATCGCTGTATTCTACAGCAGAAGCTACTGCATCGCTGTATTCTACAGCAGGAGCTGCTGCATCGCTGTATTCTACAGCAGAAGCTACTGCATCGCTGTATTCTACAGCAGGAGGTACTGCATCGCTGTATTCTACAGCAGGAGCTACTGCATCGCTGTATTCTACAGCAGGGGCTACTGCATCGCTGTATTCTACAGCAGGAGCTACTGCATCGCTGTATTCTACAGCAGGAGCTACTGCATCGCTGTATTCTACAGCAGGAGCTACTGCATCGCTGTATTCTACAGCAGGAGGTACTGCATCGCTGTATTCTACAGCAGGAGGTACTGCATCGCTGTATTCTACAGCAGGAGCTACTGCATCGCTGTATTCTACAGCAGGAGGTACTGCATCGCTGTATTCTACAGCAGGAGCTACTGCATCGCTGTATCCTACAGCAGGAGCTACTGCATCGCTGTATTCTACAGCATGAGCTGCTGCATCACTGTATTCTACAGCAGGAGCTGCTGCATCGCTGTATTCTACAGCAGGAGTTGCCGCACCGCTGTATTCTACAGCAGAAGCTACTGCATCGCTGTATTCTACAGCAGGAGCTACTGCATCGCTGTATTCTACAGCAGGAGCTGCTGCATCGCTGTATTCTACAGCAGGAGTTGCCGCACCGCTGTATTCTACAGCAGGAGCTACTGCATCGCTGTATTCTACAGCAGGAGCTACTGCATCGCTGTATTCTACAGCAGGAGCTGCTGCAACGCTGTATTCTACAGTAGGAGGTAATGCATCGCTGTATTCTACAGCATGAGCTGCTGCATCGCTGTATTCTACAGCAGGAGCTACTACTTCGCTGTATTCTACAGCGGGAGGTACTGCATCGCTGTATTCTACAGCAGGAGCTACTGCATCGCTGTATTCTACAGCAGGAGCTACTGCATCGCTGTATTCTACAGCAGGAGCTACTGCATCGCTGTATTCTACAGCAGGAGCTACTGCATCGCTGTATTCTACAGCAGGAGCTACTGCATCGCTGTATTCTACAGCAGGAGCTGCTGCATCTCTGTATTCTACAGCAGGAGCTACTGCATCGCTGTATTCTACAGCAGGAGCTGCTGCATCTCTGTATTCTACAGCAGGAGCTACTGCATCGCTGTATTCTATAGCAGGAGCTACTGCATCGCTGTATTCTACAGCAGGAGCTACTGCATCGCTGTATTCTACAGCAGGAGCTACTGCATCGCTGTTTTCTACAGCAGAAGCTACTGCATCGCTGTATTCTACAGCAGGAGCTACTGCATCGCTGTATTCTACAGCAGGAGCTGCTGCAACGCTGTATTCTACAGTAGGAGGTAATGCATCGCTGTATTCTACAGCAGGAGGTACTGCATCGCTGTATTTCTACAGCAGGAGCTACTGCATCGCTGTATTCTACAGCAGGAGCTGCTCCATCGCTGTATTCTACACCAGGAGCTGCTGCATCGCTGTATTCTACAGCAGGAGCTACTGCATCGCTGTATTCTACAGCAGGAGCTGCTGCATCGCTGTATTCTACAGCAGGAGCTGCTGCATCGATGTATCCTACAGCAGGAGCTGCTGCATCGATGTATCCTACAGCAGGAGCTGCTGCATCGATGTATCCTACAGCAGGAGCTGCTGCATCGATGTATCCTACAGTAGGAGCTGCTGCATCGATGTATCCTACAGCAGGAGCTGCTGCATCGATGTATCCTACAGCAGGAGCTGCTGCATCGATGTATCCTTCAGCAGGAGCTGCTGCATCGATGATCCTACCGCAGGAGCTGCTGCATCGATGTATCCTACGGAAGGAGCTGCTACATAGCTGTATTCTACAGCAGGAGCTGCTGCATCGCTGTATTCTACAGCAGGAGCTATTGCATCGCTGTATTCTACAGCAGGAGCTGCTGAATCACTGTATTCTACAGCAGGAGCTGCTGCATCGCTGTATTCTACAGCAGGAGCTACTGCATCGCTGTATTCTACAGCAGGAGCTGCTGCATCGATGTATCCTACAGCAGGAGCTGCTACATCGCTGTATTCTACAGAAGGAGCTGCTGCATCGCTGTAATTCTACAGCAGGAGCTATTGCATCGCTGTATTCTACAGCAGGAGCTGCTGAATCGCTGTATTCTACAGCAGGAGCTGCTGCATCGCTGTATTCTACGCAGGAGCTGCTGCATCACTGTATTCTACAGCAGGAGCTGCTGCATCGCTGTATTCTATAGCAGAAGGTACTGCATCGCTGTATTCTACAGCAGGAGCTACTACATCGCTGTATTCTACAACAGGAGCTGCTGCATCGCTGTATTCTACAGCAGGAGCTGCTGCATCACTGTATTCTACAGCAGGAGCTGCTGCATCGCTGTATTCTATAGCAGAAGGTACTGCATCGCTGTATTCTACAGCAGGAGCTACTACATCGCTGTATTCTACAACAGGAGCTACTGCATCGCTGTATTCTATAGCAGGAGCTGCTGCATCGCTGTATTCTACAGCAGGAGCTGCTGCATCGCTGTATTCTACAGCAGGAGCTACTGCATCGCTGTATTCTACAGCAGGAGCTACTGCATCGCTTTATTCTACAGCAGGAGCTACTGCATCGATGTATCCTACAGCAGGAGCTGCAGCATCGATGTATCCTACAGCAGGAGCTGCTGCATCGATGTATCCTACAGCAGGAGCTGCTGCATCGATGTATCCTACAGCAGGAGCTCCTGCATCGATGTATCCTACAGCAGGAGCTGCTGTATCGATGTATCCTGCAGCAGGAGCTGCTGCATCCATGTATCCTACAGCAGGAACTGTTGCATCGATGTATCCTACAGCAGGAGCTGCTGCATCGATGTATCCTACAGCAGGAGCTGCTGCATCGATGTATCCTACAGCAGGAGCTGCTGCATCGATGTAACCTACAGCAGGAGCTGCTGCATCCATGTATCCTACAGCAGGAGCTGCTGCATCCATGTATCCTACAGCAGGAGCTGCTGCATCCATGTATTCTACAGCAGGAGCTGCTGCATCCATGTATCCTACAGCAGGAGCTGCTGCATCCATGTATCCTACAGTAGGAGCTGCTGCATCCATGTATCCTACAGCAGGAGCTGCTGCATCGATGTATCCAATAGCAGGAGCTCTGCATCGATGTATCCTACAGCACGATCTGCTGCATCGATGTATCCTACAGCAGGAGCTGCTGCATCGCTGTATTCTACAGCAGGAGCTACTGCATCGTTGTATCCTGCAGCAGGAGCTGCTGCATCGATGTATCCTACCGCAGGAGCTGCTGCATCGCTGTATCCTACAGCAGGAGCTGCTGCATCGATGTATCCTACAGCAGGAGCTGCTGCATCGATATATCCTACAGCAGGAGCTGCTGCATCGATGTATCCTACAGCAGGAGCTGCTGCATCGATGTATCCTACAGCAGGAGCTGCTGCATCGATGTGTCCTACAGCAGGAGCTGCTGCATCGATGTATCCTACAGCAGGAGCTGCTGCATCGATGTGTCCTACAGCAGGAATATTATACCTGAGTAGCACCTAAGGGGACCTGCAGTGTCTTGGTAATGAAAGTTAATTAATCAGGTTTGATACAAGAGACGGATAGATTCTGTTCTGGATCAAGAGTGTTTCCAGAGTGTTTCCTGGATCAAGAGTGTTTCCAGAGAGTGTTTCCTGGATCATGAGTGTTTCCAGAGAGTGTTTCCTGAATCAAGAGTGTTTCCAGAGAGTGTTTCTGGATCATGAGTGTTTCCAGAGAGTGTTTCCTGGATCAAGAGTGTTTCCAGAGAGTTTTCTGGATCATGAGTGTTTTCAGAGAGTGTTTCCTGGATCAAGAGTGTTTCCAGAGAGTGTTTCCTGGATCAAGAGTGTTTCCAGAGTGTTTCCTGGATCAAGAGTATTTCCAGAGAGTGTTTCCTGGATCAAGAGTGCCTCCAGAGTGTTTCCTGTATCAAGAGTATTTCCAGAGAGTGTTTCCTGGATCAAGAGTATTTCCAGAGAGTGTTTCCTGGATCAAGAGTATTTCCAGAGAGTGTTTCCTGGATCAAAAGTGTTTCCAGAGAGTTTTTTCCTGGATTAAGAGTGTTTCCTGGATCAAGAGTGTACCCTAGATCAGAGTGTATCTGGAGCAAGAGTGTTTCCAGAGAGTGTTTCCTGATGAAGAGTGTCTCCAGAGAGGTTTCCTGGATAAAGTGTTCTCAGAGAGTGTTTTCTGGATCAAGAGTGTATCCTGGATCAAGAGTGTTTCCTGGATCAAGAGTGTATCCTAGATCAAGAGTGTATCTGGATAAAGAGTGTTTCCAGAGAGTGTTTCCTGGATGAAGAGTGTCTCCAGAGAGTGTTTCCTGGATCAAGAGTGTCTCCAGAGAGTGTTTTCTGGATCAAGAGTGTATCCTGGAATCAAGAGTGTTTCCTGGATCAAGAGTGTATCCTGGATCAAGAGTGTTTCAGAGAGTGTTTCCTGGATGAAGAGTGTCTCCAGAGAGTGTTTCCTGGATCATAAGAGTGTCTCCAGAGAGTGTTTCCTGGGATCAAGGTGTATCCTGGATAAAGAGTGTTTCCAAGCTCCTCCGTAAAGGGTTTATGAGCCGCGAGTCAGTGTCGTGTTACAGACTCATAAGAACATAAGAACATAAGAACGAAGGAACACTGCGAAGGCCTATGGCCCATGCGAGGCAGGTCCAAGCCCCCTACCGGCTTAAGCCAATGCCCCCAAACCCTAGTCAGGTCAGGTCACACTGACTTAAGGGAGGAACACGGAAAACCGACCTGTTAGCACAAGCTATCGGTCTAACTCACACCCACCCACTCTACTCATGTATTTATCCAACCATTTTTAAAGCTACACCAAGTTCTGGCCTCTATAAGGGTACTTGGGAGTTTTGTTCCACTCATCCACAACTCTATTACCAAACCAGTACTTTCCTATATCCCCCCTGAATCTGAATTTTTCCAACTTAAAACCATTGCTGCGAGTCCTGTTAGGCTAGATATTTTCAGCACACTATTTACATCCCCTTTATTTATTCCTGTCTTCCACTTAAAAACCCATCAATCATATCCCCCAAATTCTACGTCTTTCTAGAGAGTGCAGTTTCAGGGCCCTTAGTCTATCCTCATAGGGAAGGTTTCTGATACATGGGATCATCTTTGTCATCCCCCTTTTGTACATTTTCCAGAGAATTTATACCCATTCGTAATACGGTGACCAAAACTGTGCAGCATAATCTAAATGAGGCCTAACCAAGGATGTATAGAGTTGAAGAACAACCTGAGGACTCCTATTATTTATGCTTCTTGAAAATGAACCCAAGGATTCTATTAGCTTTATTGCGAACACTTATGCACTGTTGTCTTGGTTTCAGATTACTGCTAACCAGAACTCCTAAATCTTTTTTCGCAATCCGTAATATTAAGATTACATTATTTATTTTATATGTGGTTTGGTTATTGTCCTGTCCAATATTTAGAACTTTGCATTTGTCTATATTAAACTGCATCTGCCACTTCTCCGACCACTGCATCAGTCTATTCAAATTTTCCCTGGAGTGCTCGAATGTCCTCGTCAAAATGAATTCGACGGCCTTTTTTGGTGTCATCGGCAAACTTCCCGGGATGTCGCTCTTTATGCCCTCTTCTTATGTCGTTTATGTAGATTGTGAACAGCAGGGGCCCAAACCCACTGACCCCTGGGGAAACACCGCCGTGACGCTTCCCCACTCTGATTTCTCCCCATTTATGCAAACTCTCTGCTGCCTATTTGTCAACCATCCCTCTATCCAGGAAAAATTTTCTCCTCCTATTCCATGTGCTTTAATTTTCCTCAATAGTCTCTGATGTGGGACCTGTCAAAAGCCTTACTGAAGCCCATATACACAATATCATATTCGTTACCATGATCTACCTCCTAAAATACCTTAGTGAAAAAAGTTAATAAATTCGTAAGGCAGGAACGTCCCTTTGTAAAAACCATGCTGAGATTTCGTTGATTAATTTATGCTTTTCAAGGTGGTTTCGAACTGCCTCGGCAATTATTGATTCCATAAATTTTCCCACTATGGAGGTTAGGCTTATTGGTCTATAGTTCGAAGCTAAGGACCTGTCACTGTTTTAAAAATAGGTATCACATTTGCCTTTTTTCCACTTATCTGGCACCATGCCAGTTTGTAGTGATATGTTGAAAAGATTAGCCAAAGGTGTGCTAAGCTCCTCTTTACATTCCTTTAGAACCCCTTTGGGCATACATTTTCATCAGGGCCTGGGGATTTGTTAGGTTTTAATTTATCTATTTGCCTAAGGACCATGTCACTTGTGACCCTAATAGTGCACAGTTTATTATCGCCCTTTTTCTACAAAATTTATCATTACTGGAATATCACTGGTATCCTCCTGTGAAAAACTGAGGGAAGTATGTGTTAAAAATTCTACACATTTCCTTATCACTGTCAGTGAGCTGACCGAGGAACTTTTGAGTGGGCCTATCTTGTCCCTGATCTTACTTCTGTATACCTGAAAGAATCCTTTTGGGTTAGTCTTCGATTCTCTTGCAACTTTAACCTCATAATCTCTTTTTGTTTTTTCAATTTCCCCTTTTTTTATTTCTCTCTTTAACTGAATAAAATCGATTTCTTAATTGCCCCTCTCCTCTTTTGATTTGCCTATATATGCCCTTTTTTTGACCAATCAGATATTTTAATCTATTGTTCATCCATTTAGGATCATTTTTGTTTGATCTGATTTCCCATTTGGAACATAATTTGACTGAGCAGTAGAACTATGCCCTGGAAAGCATCATATCGGCAACCATCACCACCTACCTGACCCCTAGTCAGGTCATTCCAGCTCAGCCCACCTAAGTATTTTTCAGTCCTATGAAATCAGCCAAGCGAAAGTCAGGGACGGGGACTTGATTGCCTTATTGGGGATTCCTTTGATATGTTAAAACTGAGTGATTTGTGATCACTCTCCCCAAGTCATCATTAACCTCAAGATTATTAATTAGTGTTTCCCTACTGGCAAGAACCAAGTCAAGGAGGTTATTTCCCTAGTTGGCTCTGTCACAAAAATGTTTTAAAAAACAATCCTGGATCGTATCAAAAAAGTCACCCGACTCTAAATTTCCTGTCAAATTGCTCCAGTCAATCTGTCTATAGTTGAAGTCTCCCATTAGCACAACATTTTCGTATGTAGATGCCTTTACGAATTTCGTCCATAGAAGGGTTTTCTGCACTCCCTATCAAGATTTGGGGCCCTGTAAATCACACCCCAAAAATTTGTTTTTTTTCGGCCCTCGAGAAGCTGTAAAACCCAAAAAGATTCAGTGGCTGACGCTTCTAATTTAATATCTTGTCTAACACACAATTTAAATTGTCTCTGGGCATACATCGCTACTCCACCACCTTTCCTGTTGACCCGTCAGTGTGGAATAATTTATAGCCTTGTATGTGACTTCAAAGGCATCTCTCTATCTTTCAGATTGAGCCAGGTCTCTGTTATAGCAATAATATCTACGTTTCCTGCACTTGCAATTAATCTTAGCTCATCTATCTTATTTCTAACACTCCTGCTATTAGTATAGTAAACCTTAAGGGAGCTAGTCCCTTGCTTTCCCTCTGCTGTCCCCTTTGTTTTCTGACCTGTTCTATTGTCTTTATTTATAACTTCATGCTGAATGGGCCTTTTTTTACATTTACTGTTTCCAACCCTAGTGTTGCAACCTGCTTGTTTCCACACACCCCATACCTCTATCTTCCATCAGTTTAAAATCATAGGCATTTCACCCAATGGCCCTTTTCAATCGAGTCTGCAAGTGCTACCACCCCCCCCCCAGAGAGATGAACCCCATCCCTTGCATACATATCATGTTTGCCATAAAAATTGTTCCAGTTGTAAATGAATGGGATTGCAAGTTCCTTGCAGTATCTGTCTAGCCAGCAATTTACCCAAATTGCCCCAGACAACCATTCATTTCCTACTCCCCTTCTAGGCAAGATGTACATATGATTGGGATCCCTCCCTTAGACTTAATGAAATCTATAGCTGACCTGTACTTATCTAGCAGCTTACTCTCCCACCCTTCCCAATATCATTTCCACCAGCACTGAGACAGATATGGCTTGTTTTCCCATTACCTGACATGATATTAAACCAGTCCCGTTGACAATGTCCCCAACACCAGCTCCAGGGAAGCACACTCTATCTCTCATTTCTTATTCCTATTACAAAAAGCACGGTCAACATATCTTACCTGAAGGGGTCACCAACCACAAGAATGCGCTTACCTTCATTAGCAGGGGGAGTAGTTACCCTTACCTTCCCCTGGCCACTGAAGTACATTCATCCTGGAGAACAGAGAAGCGATTTCCTACCTTCAGATCTTCACTCTTAACTTTCCTTACTTGATGCGCCCCCCATTACTGTGAACAACTCGCCACTTGTAGCAGGTGCTGGGCTGCACCTCACTGCTGGTACCCGTTGCTACCTCCCCACCTACAGCCTCCTCACAGTGAGAGACAGACTGCACCTCACTGCTAGAAGCCTCATTCCCCACATCTCCAACACCTCACACACTCTCCCAGGCCCATTGAGGTGGACCTTCAGCCTCCTAATCTCCTCCTGGAGAAGCAAGACCTCCTCCTTCAACTCTCCAAACTCAGTTTTTAAAACACTGCAGAAGCAAGCCATGCTTTGTAACCGTCCACGCTAATCCCCAAAGCAGCTCAGGGTCTGTGACCTCACGTGACGACTGACCACTGACCACTGACGACTGACCACTGACCACTGACGACTGACCACTGACCACTGTGACGACTGACCACTGACCACTGACGACTGACCACTGACCACTGACGACTGACCACTGACCACTGAAAGACTGACCACTGACCCCTGACGACTGACCATGACCACTGACGACTGACCACTGACCACTGACGACTGACCACTGACCACTGACGACTGACCACTGACCACTGAGGGAAGTGGATGAACATGTGTGTTAGAATGACGTGTTGAGGTGGTGGTGAGGTTGAGTCAGTTCCCTGAGGCAGCTCCCTGAGTAACTCTGCGTCACATGATGCGGCACAGGTAAACCACGGGTTTAATTAACGAGTTATTTTTTCTTCCATTGCATTCCTCAGGTGGGGAAAAAATCAGACATGGCCCTAGAGCTGGAGTGTTGCAAGAAGGCACTCCTGGTGTGTGCTGCTGCTGCTGCTGCTGCTGATCTGTAACATATATATATATAAAATATATATTTATATATATATATATATATTATAATATATATTATATATATATTATATATATATATATATATATAAGCGTTAAGATGCAAAAAACCGGGGGGGGGGTTGAATGATGCCTGGGCCCTTTTATTTTGCAATCAAACATTATCGGGAGCTTGTAATTTGCAGAAAAAGGAGTCCAAGAAAACGATAAAAAAAAGGAAACAAAACACCCCGGGCCCGTCCCCCCCAAAGGCAGGTGACCAAAAAGTAAAAAAAACTTTCATCATCATTCACCCATAAAGTTTTTCCAGAGGGCAACTACACTTTTTAAAAAATTGCAACATTATCCACTCACCTTAAAGGGTGCAGGCATGTATTTCCCCTCCGCACTGTAACATCCTCAGTCACCTTGGTGCGGCACTTACTTCCCCCCCTCCAGACTGAAAACACCCCTAGTACCCTTCGAGTGCAGGCCTTATTTCCCACCTCTAGCATTTTAACATCCTCATCTCCTTCAAGTGCAGGCATGTATTCTCACCTCCAGCACTGTAACACCCTCAGTTCCTTCAGAGTGCAGGCACGTCTTCTCACCCCCAGCACTGTAAACCCTCAGTCATCCTTCAGGTGCGGACGTATTTCCCATCCAGCACTGTAACATCCTCGCACCCTTCAGAGTGCAGGCATGTACTTCCCCCTCCACACTGAAACCTCAGTCATCCTTCGAGTGCGGGCCTGTACTTCTCACCTCCACACCCTGTAACACTAGTCAACCTTCGGGTGCAGGCACTGTACTTTCCCCCCAGCACTGTAACATCCCACTCATCCTTTCAGATGCGGCCTGTACTTCTACCTCCGCCTGTAACTCCCTCATCCTTCAGAGTGCGGGCCCCTGTACTTCCACCTCCAGCACTGTAACATCCTCATCACCTTCAGAGTGCAGCACTGACTTCCACCCCAGCACTGAACATCCTCAGCATCCTTCAGAGGAGGCATTTATTTCACCCCCACCCCTTTTAAACATCCTCACTCCCCCTTCAGAGTGCGGCACTGTACCCCCCACCTCCAGCACTGTAACATCCTCACTACCTTCAAGTGGGGCATGTACTTCTCCCCCTCCAGCACTGTAAACCCTCATCATCCTTCAGAGTCAGGACTGTATTTCTCACCTCCAGCACTGTAACATCCTCAGTCTCCCAGAGTGCAGGCACTGCTTCTCACCCCCAGCACTGTAAATCCTCAGTCACCCTTCAAGTGCAGGATGTATTCCCCACCTCCGCACTGTAAACCCCTCATCACCTTCTTAGTCAGGCACTGTATTCTCCCCCTCCACACTGAAACACCCTCACCATCTTAAGTGCAGCTGTACTTCCCACCTCCACCTGTAAACCTAAATTCATCCTTTGAGGCAGACGTACTTCCCACCTCCAGCATGAACATCCCAGTCATCCTTCAGATGCAGGCACTGATTTCCCCACCCCCCCACTGTAACATCCTCAGTCTTTCCTTCAGAGTGCAGGCATGTATTCCTCCACAGCACTGTAAATTCAGTCATCCTTCAGGTGCAACCCACTGTACTTTCCACCTCCAGCACTGTAAAATCCCATCACTTAAAGGTGCAGGCACTGACTTCTACCCCAGCACGTAAACCTCACATTTCAGGTGCAGCATTACTTCCCACCTAAAAGCCTGTAAATCCTCAGTCACCCTTTCAGAGTGCGGGCACTGTACTTCCCACCTCCACCTGTAACACCCTCAGTCACCCTTCAGAGTGCAGGCACTTACTTCCACCTACACTGTAAATCCCAAATCACCTTCAAAGTGCGGCACTGTTTTCCCCCTCCAGCACTGGTAACCCTCAGTATCCTTCAGAGTGCGGGCACTGTATTTCCCCACCCCACACTGTAACATCCTCAGTCACCCTTTTCAAGTGCGGGCCCTGACTTCCCCCCTCCAGCACTGAAACATCCTCGTCACCCTTTTCAGAGTGCGGGGCACTGTACTTCCACCCCAGCACTGTAACATCCTCACTTTCCTTCAAGTCAGGCACTGTATTCCCCCCTCCAGCATGTAAATCCTCATCATCCTTCAGAGTGCAGGCATGTATTTCCCTCCCCTACACATGTAACATCCCCATTACCCTTCAGATAAGGCACTGTCTTCTCCCTCCACACTGTAACTCCTCAGCACCCTTCAGAGTGAAAGCACTGTATTTCCCCCCTCCAGCACTGTAACCCCTCAGTCATCCTTCAGAGTGCAGGCACTGATTTCCCCACCCCCACACTGTAACATCCTCATCATCCTTCAGAGTGCAGGCAGTATTCTCACCTCCACACTGTAACACCTCATCACTTCAGAGTGCAAGCCTTACTTCCCACCTCCGCACTGAAATCCTCAATCCTTCAGAGTGCAGGCACTGTACTTCTCACCCCCAGCACGAAACACCCTCACTCACCTTCAGAGTGCAGGCCTTACTTCTCCCCTCCAGCACTGAAAACCTCAGTCATCCTTAAAGAGTGCAGGCACGTACTTCTCACCTCCACACTGTAACATCCTCCTATCTTCAGAGTGCGGAACTGTTTTCCCCACCTCCAGCATGTAACACCCTCACTATTTCAGAGTGCAGGCACTGTACTTCTCCCTCCACACTGAAAACATCCTCGTCCCCTTTCAAGTGAGGCACTGTACTTCTCACCCCCACACTGAAAACATCCTCAGTCACCCTTAGAGGCGGGCACGTATCCACCTCCGCACTGAAACATCCTCACTCATCCTTCAGAGTGCAGGCCGTACTTCTCACCTCCGCACGTAACATCCTCATCTCCTTCAGATGCAGGACTGTACTTCTCACCCCCAGCACGTAAATCCTCACTCACCCTTTCAAGTGCAGGCACTGTATTTTCCCCTCCAGCACTGTAACATCCTCGTCACCCTTCAGAGTGAGGCACTGTTTCTCCCTCCCAACGTAACTCTCAGTCACCCTTTCAGAGTGCAGGCACTGATTCACCTCCGCCTGTAACATCCTCCTCACCTTCAGAGGCGGCACTGTATTTCTCCCTCCGCACTGTAACATCCTAGTCACCCTTTCAGAGTGCAGGCACTGTATTCTCACCCCAGCACTGTAAATCCTCAGTCATCCTTCAGAGTGAAGCACTTACTTCCCACCCCCAGCACTGTAACATCCTCACTCACCTTCAGAGTGAGGCACTGTACTTTCAACCTCCGCACTGTAACACCCTCCTCTCCTTCAGAGTGCATCATGTATTTCACCTCCAGGATTCAGTCCCACCGGGTTTTTTCCTAAATTTCCCTTAAGATGTTCATAAACGATTCCCGTTTTTTTCTCATATAAGGCCGCGAGCGATAAACAATTTTGCAATCATTGATAATCAACATTATTAAACAACTACTAAAACATAAAACAAAGTCCGCCCTTTTCCCGACCTTGACATAGAGGCCAGGATGTTTTCCAAGAGTTTTATATACGGAAAATACTTTTGTTTCAAACCATTATATACAGCATCCCTCTGTGCCTAGCGCTGTGTCACGTGACCCCCCTTATTGCCGCGCACATAGGGGCCCTGACCCAGTCAGAATCCAAAACCAGGCGACGGGGGGTATCACGCTAGGCTGCGTCGTTTTGCACAATATGCTCATTAACGCCTCCTTATTGGTGTCATTGCTGTCTGGGGGATTTTTCGGGGGTAAACCCCCGGGGCCCCCTCCAGACCAGGCTTCCTGGTGGATCAGGGCCTGATCAACCAGGTATTTCTGTTGGCCGCCCCAATCAAAGTGGAACCACGCCCGGGTTTGGGCAGGTACGATGAGGTGTCGGGGCCATCTTCCTCTTGAAGGGACCCCCAAAAAAGGTGTGAAAATTGACCTTTTGCAACATTTTGCCATTAAGTAACTTTCCCCATTCAGTACAGAGATGAATGAACATCAAAATGGTATAAAATACCGAAGGGATTGACTATGGGACTGAACTTCCCAGGGTGAGGGGCTGACAACCTCAAATTCTACGACTCAAGGGTGAGGATTGATTACATGTCTTCACATCTCTGTTTCCCGCCTACTTTCTGGGGATTCATGAGAAGCCTACTGAGTAGGCGAAACTTTTGGGTAAAATTGCCTAACGTTTTCCCATGTGTCTTACCTACCCCGAGATGAATGGGGAAGATGAGAAGGAATTTTTGGTAACAGTCCCTGTTTGAGCCCTGTACGGACTGAGGAAACCATTGTTTCGAAAAACGCATCACCAACATGAGACTAACATTACTGGGAAATAAGTCAGTGGGCGCCTCGAGGCCACCACCTGATCCTGCCACTATATACTCGTTTTTTAGTTATGTTGATGACACTCGCCCATGAGGGGCCACGCCAGGTCACCCCTGGGGCCAGGGGTTTCCCACATGGGGCCGGTCACCCCACGGAGAAGACCCGGGGCCCAAAATTTCCCGGGAACCCGCCTGGACTTTTTTCTTATTAGGCTGAAGAAGTCACTCGGGCGAAACGTTTCTTTTAATAAATGTCCCCAAAAAATGTACATAAATGTCTTTTTTCCCCATTTGTTGTTCACCAAACTATTTCTGCTCTTGTGTGCATACATTTTACTTTTATTTTGTTAACTCTTACGACGCTTGGGTCCCTCTGGAGAAAGTAGATTTTTGTGCTATTTTTAAATTTGGTGGTCAAAATTTTTGGGTCATTTTGGGATGGAAATGGGGAAACAATCAGTTTTGATCCGAGGAGGGGGGCAGTCCTCAGTTACGGTCAAAAGTTTTACCAGTAGCACCAAGGGACCTTGGAGTGTTTAGCGCGGGATACACTGGATATTTTGTTTTAAAGAAGAGTGGAGTTGACAGGTAGAATTTGTTAAGAAAAAATACCCTGTTGCACCAGGTAAATTGAACACTGTACACAAACCCTTTGGGTTTTACAACCCAACCATCACTTTTTTTCCTTTTTAGTCTACCCCACAACACACACACCCACACACCAACAACACACAACACATCGGTAATGTTTAAATTGCATTTCTTCAAAAACACGTCGCGTATGACCCTTTGTGGCTTTGGGACTTCTTTTTGATTATAATAATAATTAATTCAAAACACGTGTAGGTTCCTTAGAGGCTGCCCGCTGCTGCTGCTGCTGCTGCTGTGCATGATTTGATGTGGTCAATTGTTTGTTTTAAATTCAAGGATGATGCTTTCACGTAGTTTTTTGTGGGGAAACAACGCCGGGTGGCTCGGGCCCCTGCCCGCTGAAAGTACTTTTATTGTGGTATCTCATTTGCGCTGGTTGTTCTGGGCCCAGGAAATGGGTTTTTTGGCTTAGTTATATTTGCTTTGGTTAAGGGGAAAACTCCCTTCCCAAAAAGTTGTCAATGGGAGAGGGATGTTCAAGTGGAAGGTTCCCGCCTGTGGTGTCGAACATGAAAAATAAAATGTGTATTGTTTTTGACTTTGCAATGGAAATAGTTTTAACGATTAAAATATGGACGGTGTAACTCAGAGGTGCTGGCCTCTGCGGAGTGCACATTTGAAGACGACAGGCTTTTAAACCCAAAAGCAATCCCCTACCATCCCCCAAACCCAATCTTGCCCCCTCAGAAAAAATAATTGAATATTTAATTTTAATTTTTTAAAGGGGGTTTGGGCCGGGGGCCAAAGGAAGCCCTCGTCAGGTGACCCGTTTGTTTAATATGTTTTATTATTACCCCATACCCATCCTGTGGGCGGTATCAAAAGATTACAGAGGTACATAATTTCCCGGGACTGGACTCCCCAAAAATTTGATAGCCCGAGCAAGTTAAGAGGAAAGAAACCCCAATTTTACAAAGTTTTGAACTCACAATTTACAAAGGGAAGAACTCCAGGTAAGTCTGGTCAAATCAACAAGTTACAAAAGGGTTTTACAGATTACAAGGTACGTAAGGGTCCAGGGAAGGGCCCCCCCGTTTTGATAGCTGAATAGGTACAAAGGTATTTAGTCAGGTGACCCAAAAAATCCAGAGGCGTATCAAAAGACTGAGACCAGTGTCAGGAAAACTTTTTCCTGTTTCCTGATATTCTTACCTAACTTTAACACTCCTCCCCCCAAGCCCCTGATAAAACAATGGTGAAACAAATTTTTCTGATCCCTTTTGTGTATGACTTGTAGTTGCCACCAACCCCGCGTGGTCAGACCAGGGGGCGAACTTTCCTCCCCTTGGGGGGGGGGGACCCCCTCGATACTATTTCTCCTTGTTTAGGGGTGATTTTCACTCTTCATTTTCACTCTACCCTGCTGCTCTGAATTTGACGAAGAAGCCTGCTCAATGGCGAAACGTTTCAAAAATAAGAACCCCAACTGTTGTCATGTGTCTTAATGACCAAACCCCCCTAGCACATCAGCTCCCCACTTGGGTCTGGGGGTTTAACCCCGGTTCGGTTGAAAATTTAGGAGTTTTACCCCTTTAAACACCTACTGTCCTTTCACCATCATAAAAAGGGTACCTGGGTGTTTGTCGACTGGTGTGGGTCGCATCCTGGGGAGAAAATTTCTAATTTGCCCGAATGGTCCTCTAACAAACGGATTTTAATTTTTAATAGCAGTGATGTCAGCTAGGACAAAATACCTTGTCTGTACTTGTAGAAATAAAGATTTTATTATTATTATTTTTATTTTATTATTATTATTTTTATTTTTTATTATTTTTATTATTATCTTACGTAACTTGCCTACAACAGCAGCGCCCCGGCTAAACCCTGAAGTCCCAAAAAGATGCTTCCCGATGGGTTTTGAAAAATACGAACATAAAAAATAGGAACACGCAGCACCCATGGCCATACTAGGCAAATCCTTTTTAAAAACCAAAACCCACTAGCGAAAATTTTTGGGCCAACCCACCTCCAGTTGTAAAACCCCGGGGGTTGCCGCACAACCCTGGGTTGTTCTGGTTCAATGTTAATTGACTAATTCTTGGTTTTTTTACGTCCACTTGGCTGGAGGAAAGGTTCTGACACAGACACTTGCGAGTTTTTCGATAATTTAGTATACAGGACAGGCAAGGGAAAAATCAAACAAATGAAAGAAACAAAGAATTTTTAAAGGCTTTATGAGAGCAATTGTAGTTATGTTTGAGTATTTAACATCTCAGTAAAAAGACATTGTTTCTAGTACCTGGGTTGTGTAAGAGTAGTAGTGGTGGTTTGGGTAGTGGTGGTGTGGGGTGGTAGTGCGGGGATTGGGTGGGAGTGGAGTGTGGTAGTGCTGGGAGTTTTGGTAGTGGGGGTAGTGGTGGTGGTAGTGGTAGTAGTAGTGGTGGTGGTGGTAGTGCTGGTAGTTGTAGTGGTGGTGGTAGTGGTAGTAGTAGTGGTGGTAGTGCTGTAGTGGTAGTGGTGGTGGTAGTGGTAGTAGTAAGTGGTGGTAGTGCTGGTAGTTGTGGTGGTAGTGGTAGTAGTAGTGGTGGTGGTGGTGGTACTGCTGGTAGTTGTAGTGGTGGTGGTGGTGGTAGTGCTGGTCGTTGTAGTGGTGGTAGTGGTGGTGGTGGTAGTGGTGTAGTTGTAGTTGGTAGTAGTAGTGGTGGTGGTGGTGGTAGTGCTGGTAGTGGTAGTGGTGGTGGTAGGTGGTGGTGGTAGTGCTGGTAGTTGTAGTGGTAGCGGTAGTAGTAGTGGTGGTGACAGTGGTGGTGGTGACAGTGGTAGTGATGTGGTGGTGACAGTGGTAGTGATGGTAGTGGTGGTGGTGACAGTGGGTAGTGATGGTAGTGGTGGTGGTGACAGTGGTAGTGATGGTAGTGGTGACAGTGGTAGTGGTGGTAGTGTGGTGGTGACAGTGGTAGTGATGGTAGTGTGACAGTGGTAGTGATGGTAGTGGTGGTGGTGACAGTGGTAGTGATGGTAGTGGTGACAGTGGTAGTGATGGTAGTGGTGACAGTGGTAGTGGTGGTAGTGGTGGTGTGACAGTGGTAGTGATGGTAGTGGTGACAGTGGTAGTGATGGTAGTGGTGGTGGTGACAGTGGTAGTGATGGTAGTGGTGACAGTGGTAAGTGATGGTAGTGGTGGTGGTGACAGTGGTAGTGAGTGGTAGTGGTGGTGGTGACAGTGGTAGTGATGGTAGTGGTGACAGTGTAGTGATGGTAGTGGTGGTGGTGACAGTGGTAGTGATGGTAGTGGTGGTAGTGACAGTGGTAGTGATGGTAGTGGTGGTGGTGACAGTGGTAGTGATGGTAGCGGTAGTGGTGACAGTGGTAGTGATGGTAGTGGTAGTGGTGACAGTGGTAGTGATGGTAGTGGTAGTGGTGACAGTGGTAGTGATGGTAGTGGTGTGGTGACAGTGGTAGTGATGTAGTGGTGACAGTGTAGTGATGGTAGTGGTGGTGGTGACAGTGGTAGTGATGGTAGTGGTGGTAGTGACAGTGGTAGTGATGGTAGTGGTGGTGGTGACAGTGGTAGTGGTGGTAGTGGTGACAGTGGTAGTGATGGGTAGTGGTGACAGTGGTAGTGATGGTAGTGGTGGTGGTGACAGTGGTAGTGATGGTGTGGTGGTAGTGACAGTGGTAGTGATGGTAGTGGTGGTGGTGACAGTGGTAGTGATGGTAGTGGTAGGGTGACAGTGGTAGTGATGGTAGTGGTGGTGGTGACAGTGGTAGTGATGGTAGTGGTGGTGGTGACAGTGGTAGTGATGGTAGTGGTGGTGGTGACAGTGGTAGTGATGCGTAGTGGTGGTGGTGACAGTGGTAGTGATGGTAGTGGTAGTGGTGACAGTGGTAGTGATGGAGTGGTAGTGGTGACAGTGGTAGTGATGGTAGTGGTTGGTGGTGACAGTGGTAGTGATGGTAGTGGTGGTGGTGACAGTGGTAGTGATGGTAGTGGTGGTGGTGACAGTGGTAGTGATGGTAGTGGTGGTGGTGGCAGTAGTAGTGATGGTAGTGGTAGTGATGGTAGTGGTGACAGTGGTAGTGATGGTAGTGGTGGTGGTGACAGTGGTAGTGATGGTAGTGGTGGTGGTGACAGTGTATGTGATGGTAGTGGTGGTGGGGACAGGTAGTGATGGTAGTGGTAGTGGTGACAGTGGTAGTGATGGTAGTGGTAGTGGTGACAGTGGTAGTGATGGTAGTGGTGGTGGTGACAGTGGTAGTGATGGTAGTGGTGGTGGTGACAGTGGTAGTGATGGTAGTGGTAGTGATGGTAGTGGTGACAGTGGTAGTGATGGTAGTGGTGGTGGTGACAGTGGTAGTGATGGTAGTGGTGGTGGTGACAGTGGTAGTGATGGTAGTGGTGGTGGTGACAGTGGTAGTGATGGTAGTGGTGGTGGTGACAGTGGTAGTGATGGTAGTGGTGGTGGTGACAGTGGTAGTGATGGTAGTGGTAGTGATGGTAGTGGTGACAGTGGTAGTGATGGTAGTGGTGGTGATGACAGTGGTAGTGATGGTAGTGGTGGTGGTGACAGTGGTTAGTGGTGGTAGATGGTGGTGGTGACAGTGGTAGTGGTGGTAGTGGTATGGTGAGCAGTGAGTGTGATGGTAGTGGTTTGTGGTGACAGTAGTGACGGCGATATATTAGCCATAACTAAACATGGAGCTGATAGGTAACACTGTCTTATAAGAATGTTTCCCAGAACTGCCAGGTGATGCTGACACCCATCCTGGGGGCAGGGACGGATCTACCATGAGACCGATGAAGCTTAACCTTGAGGGGGCCCCCGACCCCCGAGGGGCTCCAGAACCTACTTTAGTCCACAGTGATTAAAAATTTTGGGTCTGCTTTTAAAAAATAATAATATAATATAATTCTTTACAAAATAATATTTAAACTATCATGTAGGCTAGTCGTTGGTGGTTACCATGGTGACCCCATAATAGTTCAAGCTTCAGGGCTACAAATTTGGCCTGGAGTTTTACGACTTGCCGCGAGTTCAATCCCCGCCCGTACCTTGGTTGTTTGCAGTCGTGTCATTACGATGTCGTAAGTCAGTTAAGCGAGGTACTGTCGCTATAACTGTAAGTTTAGTGGCAGTGTCACTGTCCAGTGACACTGCCAGTGACAGTGTCACTGTCCATTGATACTGTCCCTGCGGACAAAATCAATATTAAAAAAAAACACATTCAAGACAATTACTCATTTTTTCACGACTTTTAGAGAAATAACCCGCACACAGGAGAAACTCGCCACGATGTTTCGCTCACACTTGGACCATTTACAAAGTTACAATATTGTGGGTTGTTCTAGTCACCGTATTGTGACTTGTTCTCCAAGACTTTTATTATCTACATAACTTCTCAACTCTGAGTTGACTGGTGTGGTGAGTCATGTGTCACGCTACTTATGGATAACTTAGGTCATATATAAAAATTATACTATACCGTATATATATATATATATATATATAATATATATATATATATATATATATATATATATATATATATATATATATATATATACTAGTTTATCAACAAAGTGTGTATTTATGTGTGTTCTTACCTATTTGTGGTTGCAGTGGTCGAGTCACAGCTGCTGCCTATGCGTGTGTGTGTGTGTGTGTGTGTTTGTGTGTATGCAGTACTTGGAGGGAGTTCCGGGGGTCAGTGCCCCCGCGGTCTGGTCTGTTGTAGTTCTCTTGTAGGAGTTACACAGTTCTCTACTGGCCACTATTCTCTCATCCCTTTTCTAGAATTATCCTTAACAGGTTGTAAGTTCATCCCCTATCCTGTAAGTTCATGCCATCCCCTATCCTGCCATGTACCCAGCAGCTGCGCCCGCTTCACCACACTCTGAATGTAAACACATTATAATCTCTATGGAATAAACAGTGTTAAAACAAGCTGTTATATGTATGTACATGCCAGGATGTACGTGTACTGCGTGACCTTCACAGCGCACACACACCCACACAACTAGGTGAGTAACACCACACACACACACACACACGTAGCTTTAAGAAGAGGTACGATAAGGCTCTTGGAGCAGGAGAGAGTGGACCTAGTAGCGACTAGCGTAGAGGCGGGGCCAGGAGCTGTAAATCGACCCCTGCAATCACAAATAGGTGACTACACACACACACCCACACACACACGTGACCCAGTAGCTGCTAGTGAAGAGGCGGGGCCAGGAGCTATGAATCAACCCTTGCAAAACCCCAACTAGGTGAGTACAACTAGGTGAGTACGCGCGCGCGCGAGGTTAGAGGGGACTTTCACTTTCCCACAGACCCAGCGTCTTCTCTATTAAACCCTCATTGAGGTTCACTGCTTCGTCTTTGCTTCCTCAGCGAGACACTTCCGTGTGGCTTACATCCTCGTGCTCCACACACACACACACACACACACACACACACACACACACACCTGGTCCAGCAAATGGCTTCTCGAATTTAATCCTGCCAAATGCAAAGTCTAAGATAGGGAAGGGGCACAAAAACCCACAGACAGAGTATAGCTAGGGGGGCCAAAGACTGCAACCCCTAAAGGGAGAAAGATCTTGGGGTGAGTATAACACCGAGCAGTCCCGGAACACACATCAATCGATAACGCTGCAGATAGGGGCGCCGGCAAACCTGAGAACGCATTCCGACCCCTTTAGAAAGGAATCATTCAAGACACTTACACCGGTTGTCGGGCCCCATACTGGATAGCGCACCCTTTTGGAACCCGCACTTGATAAAGCACGTCAAAACAAGAAAGTAAAAAGGGTTTGCAAAAAGGGTTTAGTTCCAGACTAAGGGGAATGTCCTTGAAAAAGTTTAAGGGAAAAATCGGGCCTGACGACACTGGGGACAGGAGGGTCAGGGGAACAGATAACGACATATAAAATACGCGGGGAATAGACAAGGGGAAAAGGGGACAGGAGTTTCCAGAGGGACACAGAAACCAAGAGGCCACAATGGAAGTTGAAGACACAAATGAGTCAGAGAGAAAAGGGGAAGTATTTCTTCATCATAGATTGTAAGGCAGTGGAATAGCCTAAAAAAGACGTAGTGGGGGCGGGAACCATACACATTTTTTAAAGACGAGGTTTGAAAAAAGCCATGGGGGGGGGAAGAGGGGGTCATAAAACCGGAAGAGGGGGGGCCAGGAGCTAGGACTCGCCCCCCTGAAACCCACAAATAGGGGGGTAAAAAAAGGGTGATACACACACCACACAAACACACCACACCGGAGCCGGGACTATGATTCGCCCCCCTGCAACCAAAATTACAGAAAAAACACACAACATACACGGGGGGTCCAGCTGTGACTCGACTCCTGAAACCCCAAAAATAGGTAAGTACGCACAACGGAAAAGGGAACGAAAAACCCAGATTTCAGAAACAAGAACTCTGAAGGAATGAGAGAATTCCGAATACAGTGCAGGGGAGCAAAAACTGGAAGGACAGACATGAAATAAAATGCTGGAGTACCAGTTGGAATGCCGGGAAGAGAGGACAACTTGCCCCCAAAGGGGAAGGGAAAAATGGCAAAGTAAAGAAACCCTTGGTTCAAGCTGAACAGAAGAGGGGGAAAGGGAAGGGGGGGGAAAAAGGAAAAGTTAAGAACTGAGAAAAAACTATAGAAGTGAAGGACAGACGAAACAGGACGTAATCATAGAACAAAAGAAAATGTGCGACTGTTGAAGAATAAATACAACAGGAGAGCCAATCTAAAAAAAAAACACTTGATCACATCAGACAATGAAACATTCAAGATCAGTAACTGCTGAAGGGAAGGGGAGAAGCTCAAGAAACGACAAGGAGGTCTGTAAAATGTTGAACAGCAGGTATAAAGAGTCTTCTCAGGGGAAACAAGGGAAATATCGAGGCCAAGGACAAAGGTGTGCTAACATGGAACTATACACATACATAGATAAATGGTTCAGAAAACCCGAAAAATTTGAAAAAATTACACAATGCTTCACATTTGTTGCACATGTATCTAATTTATCAACACAACAGTGCAGAAAGGGGTGAAAACACTTTTAGACCCTTTAAAATTCAATGCAACGAACATTATAAATTTTGCCAAGGGGATCAAAAGCAGCTAATCATGGCAAACCTAAAACAGCAATGGATACTAACAGTTACCAAGTTCTGGAAGATAGAAAAATGTAGACTGAAACTTATGAAAGGGGCAGGAAGGGAAGCTTTTGAACAACAGACCATTTAATGAACGTATACCACACAAGGTATGGATAAAGATCAGGAGATGTAACCCTTTTGCAGAGAAGTGCTTTTATAAAAAACCAACACATTGCATTTCTGAAACCAAAAAGGGAAGTGGGACGAGAGAAGAGAGAGAGAAGAGAGAAAAGAGAAGGGGTGGACTCTTTATTCTTTGACAAAAAGGACACCAGCTCTACCTCAAAAGAACTGGGACAAGAAACATGACAGCGAGAGAATCCGATCCCCAAAGGGGAAATTAAAACAAAGAGTAAAATTTTTGGAGAAGAGACGTCATATGAGGTTAAACACGCCCCTTTAGGGAAATCATGGCCGGGTTTGAACAGTGGGAGCCAAAGTACTTTTAAAGATAGGAAAGATAATAACAGACGTGATGATTCTGTTATATTCTTTAGCGGGCTCTGTTTTTAAGGGGTTTCAAATCTACTACTACGCGGGGGTCGTTTAAGGAGATTTACGTAACATTACCAGCTGGGTGCCCCTCATGTAATACATATAGACACCTCTCATGAATACGATGATAACACCTCTCAGTGTTTTAACGATGATAAACACCTCAGTGTATATATACTAAAAATTTTTTACCTCCATCATACACAAAGACATAGCCTCTAAATGGTCTATTTATAAAACCCTGAGAGAACTACTTCCTTTGTATACCTATAACACACCTTCAATGTATCATACCTAATAACACTTCCCCAGTAACTAGAAACCATCTCTCAGTATATATAACCTAAGTAACGGGAATACAATAAAGGAAACAACAAAGACCGTTAATGTGCAAAATTATTATTGAAATTTGATCTTGTTTATTTTATTATTAAACACGGGCAGCGCTGAACCATCATGCTACCAGAGAAAAGTTACCATCTATTCTCCTTATCTTCTCCCTCTCTCCTCTTCTCTCTCTCCTCTCCCCTCTCTCTTAATATATAAAATTAATATATATATATATATATATAAAAATAAATAATTTTATATAATATAAAAAATATATATAATTTAAAAATTTAATATTATATATACACAATAGATCACAGAAAAACAGGTGTTTTCAGAATATGAAAAACAACCACTTGAAAGAATGAAAAATTTCCAAGTTTTTTCGTACTCTCACATTATAAAGGAACTAAAATAAAGCATAAAAGGGAAAGGGATATAAGGGGTCTAGCCAACACCCCACTATCAATCCCACAACTTTAAAACCCTGACGCCACCAAAAAAGCAGCCCGCCGGCCCCCAACTAATTTAATAAACACTGGACAAATAATTTTTTTTAAAAATTTCTTATTTCTTGGGTAAATAGTTTGTTGGTGGGTTTATGAAGGACCGTCTATTTGGGGCCGGCGGCCTGCTTTCTTAGATCGCGCATCGGGTGTTTAATTTTTGTGGATCTGATGGGAGGTTTTGGGCTAACCCCATATACCTTCCTTTGATGTTTTTACTTTCATAGTTCCCTTTGAAAATGGAGTACCAAAAAGCATTTGGGAATTCTCTATTCTTTCACAGTGGTTTTTTGCATATAAATATAAATATAAATATATATATATATATAAATAATATAAATATTAATTTTAATATATAAAAATATATAATATTATATAAATATATAAATATAATATATATATATATATATATGAGTTTTAAAAATATATATATAATGTATATTATCGTTTTAAACCGTAATTAAATTTTGAATCAACCCCTCAACCAAAATTAAGTACACACACACTGCCATACACACATGGTAGAAAACAGGGAGCCAGGACTAGGATCGCCCCTGCAACGTTACCACACACAAGTCCCACACACACACACACACACCACACGGACCACACAAAAGTGACCACACACACACAAACACCACAACGTACCACACACAAGTGACCACACACACACACACACACAACACGTGACCACACACAAGACCACACACAAGTGACCACACACACACCACACACACTGACCAACACAAGTGACCACACAAAATGACCACACACACACACACACACACACAAAACGTGAACCCCCCCCAAGTGACCAACAACCACACACACACAAGTGACCAACACAAGTGACCAAAAACCACACACACACACACTGACCACACACAATGACCACCCCACAAAGGGACACACACAAGTGCCCCAACAAAATACCACACACCAAAAGTAACTACACTTTTGTGACCTATTTTAAACCAACACACATTACACCTAGTGCTTTACTTTTTTCTTATCGGGTTTTATTACGGTAAACTACATAAAGAAAATAAATTGTATTGCTTGTTTTATTTTTACAGATTTTTTATCCTCTTAGTTAGGAGGGGTTTTTAAATTTCTCTTAAAACCAAAACCCTTCATGTTCACACTGGAGAAAATCAACGTACCAAAACCATCTTGAACTTGTTGTAATCTGCTATAAAAAGTGCCATTTTTGGGGTTTTGGGTTTTGTGTGTGTTGGGGTGTGTTTGTGTGTGTGTAATAGTCGCCCATATCCGATGCGTAGGTCCCAAACTTCATGTTTTTTTTCTCATATATGTTTTTTAATTTGCATACTCATTTTTGTGTGTTTATTGTGTGTGTGCGGCTTTGTGTTTGTTTTTGGTTTTGTTTGCTTGTGTGTTTTTTTTTGTGTGTGCTTGTGTATTTGTTTTGCCTGTTTTGTGTTTGTTTTGTTGTGTACTCACCTAATTGTGGGGTTTCAGGGGTCGATTATAGTTCCTGGCCCCGCCCTTTACTAGCCGCTATATCACTCTTTCCCATTTGGGATGGCTTGTGTGTTTTTTTGGGGTCCTGTGTGTTTGTTTTTTTTGGGTGTGCCCCCCACTTAAGAAACAGCTTTCGTACATAATTTAATTTTTTTTAACAACGCTAAGTTCATAGGGTCAGTAAACTAAAGTTATTTTTTTTACATAAAACCGCAGTGGTAAAATAAACAGATGAAAAATATAACATTTTTATTTGTACATCAAAAAGAATTTCGGGCATCCCGTTTATGTACGCCACAATCCTCCTCGCTCCCCCGCATTTTGTGATGTCACACCCCCCCAGGAAGGGTCCTTTAAAGCGGGAGGGGCTCTGATCTAGGAATTTGGGTCTGTGCCCAGTTCCCTGAATTAACCTGAATCCTTCCACCCCCCATAGGGGCGTATAATCCCGGGTTTTTAGTGCTTCCCCCTTTATTATAATAATAATAATGGTTTTCACAAACCACTCTTTTTTTACTGACTCACAAAAACATAATAACACATTGCCTCACACCCCTATAATATCTTATTGACCCCGCGCCCCATGTGAGGGAGGACGTAACTGTGGCCTCACAGTCAAGGGGGCACGGGGCCCAAGTTCTAAGTGCATCCACCAGTGTTGCTGCATCTAACACAAATTTTTATAAAAAAACATAAAAAATCAAAGGCCCACACATAATGGACCACCGGGAGGCCAGTCTGGGCCTGGCCGCGGGGACGTTTATCCCCCCGGGAAAACCTCCAGGGAAGTCTGTTTTCAAAACTTTTGTCTCTTAAAACCCACAAATTTACGTTTCCACACACAGAGATAAAGTTTCATCTTTGGTTTTCAACCACCGTTATATGAACTACCCCCAAAAAATTCACATATTTTGCCACACTAGATGGGACGGTAACAAAACCTACCCACGGCTGCTGCTCTAGCACGCACTGAAGTTCAAAGTAGACCTAGCTAACATTAAAACTTTTCACTATAGTTTTCCGTCATTCACTTTTTCCCTCACACTTAGATCCTTTCCTTTTCCCCCTTTCCCCCTTTTTGTTTTGGTTTTTTTGCCCTGAGAGCAAAAATGACCTTAACTATTGCCATACGATAAGGGGGACCCCCAAATCACAGGATCCCCTAGCCACTCGACCGGGGGAAGGGGAGGGGAAGTGCGGTGTAGGCAGCTGACGTTCCCGGGCACCTCCGCACTCTCGTTCACCCACAACACCGCGGATCAGGGTTGGCACTTCCTGAAGCTGGTAGGTTCCCTAGCGCCCCGGGAACCCGTTTTACCTGGGTCCTCTTGGCGCGCGGAAGGGGACACCAGTTTGGGTTTTTTATTCTAGGAAGGCTCGTGTTCCTTTTCCTGAGGTTCAAACCAACCCCTTCCTGGCGCTTTGGGGGTTTCCTTGTAGAAATCGGCGTGGACAACGACAGGTGCCCTTCCCCACGAGACACGTTTATCAAGAGGCGCGAAGGGAAAGTTTTTCGTGGGATACTAATTTTTCGGGGGGGTCACTGAGAAGCTGTGCTGGCAGACTAGCGGTAGATTCAGGGACCAGGGTCACCTCCCTGGAACTCACAAGATAAACGACACAATTCCGTTGTATAACCACAAATTTTTAGTTTAAATCATGGGGCGAGGGAAATGGTTGCCGGGGGGTGCCGTTCACAGGTTGCAAGAGTTTAAACCCCCCCCACATCTTTTTTCCAAAATCAAATTTTTTTTTTTCCCTCCACCTGACGATGTTCGTAACGCCAATCTTTACCCTTTAAACACGTTACCCCATCATTAAGTTTTTTTGGGGAAAAAAAAACCGAATTTACCCGTAGCGTGGATGGGGGCGTTAGTGAGCGACGCCCCTGCTTCAACAAAGGGTTTGTCATAACCTGAACAGAAGCTCTCCCCCCCAGATTTTGTACAAAGGTTTTTACGTCAAAAGCACGAACCATATTTCTTGGGGGCTCTGAGGGCGGGGAAAAAAGGCCCCGAGCTTGGGACCTAGTCATCAACAGCGTTGATGGGGGGTCCTTGGTCTTCTCCTTGTGGCCCCAACAGGTCTCTCGGAAGTAAAAGGTTTTTTTTTGTAGGGACTGACCGAGCCTCTTGGTCTGGAAATGAGATCATATTTTTGCTGCTTCTCCCGAGTGTAGGGTCCTACTTGCTGCAGCACTGGCACCCCCTCCCTCCGCACTGCTTTCGCTGTTTGGGTTTCTTGAACAGCCAAAAATTTCATGAAGATCGGGACAGGCGGTGACTTGAAAGACTCCGCGTTGGAACCAGGGACGAGAGGGGCTTTTTAGAGACATCTGTCGAAACGCCCAGAGAAGCAAGCTGGAAGAGAGGGGGCCGGCGACAGGACCACCCCAACCACTACCAGCAACCCTCACCTGCACCACCACCTCTCCTTCTGTCTGTCTCACACCCGGGGACTCAAAACACCTCACCACACACCTGCGAATGGTCCACAAGCCTCATGGGGTAACTCACTTTGGGGATTTTCATACTAATAATTAGTACCGTTTTTTTGGAAACGCACTAAACACAATAACGCGAGCAGCACTGGCGGGCTTGCATAAAATTTAAGCTGCCGGTACTTGTGGCTCAAATGTGGTGAGGAACAAACACGTGCCAAGCGAGGGCGAGTGCAGTCACACTGCACCATACAGGGGGACGCAGAGTGGGACGCACCATCAAACACCACCCCTCTCAACTGTGTTGTTGTTGTGAGGAGGAACACGGTTGCTTGGGTGATCAAAACACGCGTGGTTTGCTCAAGTGAGTCAAACCACGCGTGTGTTCCGCTGCATGTGGGGGATCAACACCCGCACGCCTCGCGGTTTTTCTGCCATCCTGTCGCAGCCCGCCTGGGTCTCTCCTGCCGGTGTAAACACACAGTGGTAAAACGTGCGCAGTAGCTTGGTATGCGTCAGTGTGTGGGTGAAGTAGTGGGGGGGATGGCAGGACACTCACCAGCTGACGCTTACCATGTGACTGAGGAAGTGCGGCAACCAACACTAGCTAGCTATCTCGCCACCTCATTCACGATACTACCAGGCCCACCACACCCTCCCTCCACATCCCTCCCATCAATCCCCTCCCACCACGTACCACCCATCCCACTCCCACCTTAACTCCAGCACTCGTGTTGCCAACGGAACACGGGCTACATAACTGCTATTACTGGGTTAATATTAATCCTACTCTAACCGTCCGACACTTGATTGATTTGATAGTTCTGTTAAGAGCTCCAACACTCATCCTATGAGTGAATA
>NC_069440.1:10274684-10292184 GCF_026875155.1 Cherax quadricarinatus | reverse complement strand
TGTTGTTGTGTGTTGTCTTACCACCACCGGGAAACACCAGAGAGGTGTGTGTTTGTAGTGTGTTGTTTTGTGTGTTGTCCTTACCCACCACCAGAACACCAGAGTGGTGTTGTTTGTAGTGTTTGTTTGTGTGTTGTCTTAACCACCACCAAGGAACACCAGAGTGGTGTTGTTTGGTAGTGTGTTGTTTGTGTGTTGTCTTACCCACACCAGGAACACCAGAGTGGTGTTGTTTGTGTAGTTGTTTTGTGTTGTCTTACCCACCACCAGGAACACCAGAGTGGTGTTGTTTGTGGTGGTTTGTCTTACCCACCACCAGGAACACCAGAGTGGTGTTGTTTGTAGTGTGTTGTTTGTGTGTTGTCTTACCCACCACCAGGAACACCAGAGTGGTGTTTGTTTGTAGGGTGTGTGTTTTTGTGTGTTGTCTTACCCACCACCAGGAACACCAGAGAGGTGGTTGTTTGTAGTGTGTTGTTTTGTGTGTTGTCTTACCCACCACCAGGAACACCAGAGTGTGTTGTGTTGTTTGTGTGTTGCCTTACCCACCACCAGGAACACCAGAGTGTGTTGTTTGTGTGTGTTGTTTGTGTGTTGTCTTACCCACCACCAGGAACACCAGAGTGGTGTTGTTTGTAGTGTGTTGTTTGTGTGTTGTCTTACCCACCACCAGGAACACCAGATGGTGTGTTTGTTTAGTGTGTTGTTTGTGTGTTGTCTTACCCACCACCAGGAACACCAGAGTGGTGTTGTTTGTAGTGTGTTTTTGTGTGTTGTCTTACCCACCACCAGGAACACCAGAGTGGTGTGTTTGTAGTGTGTTGTTTGTGTGTTGTCTTACCCACCACCAGGAACACCGAGAGTGGTTGTTTGGTGTTTGGTAGTGTGTTGTGTTTGTGTGTTGTCTTACCCACCACCAGGAACACCAGAGTGGTGTTGTTTGTGTGTTGTTTGTGTGTTGTCTTACCCACCACCAGGAACACCAGAGTGGTGTTGTTGTAGTGTGTTGTTTGTGTGTTGTCTTACCCACCACCAGGAACACCAGAGAGGTGTTGTTTGTAGTGTGTTGTTTGTGTGTTGTCTTACCCACCACCAGGAACACCAGAGTGGTGTTGTTTGTGTGTTGTCTTACCCACCACCAGGAACACCAGAGTGGTGTTGTTTGTGTGTTGTCTTACCCACCACCAGGAACACCAGAGTGGTGTTGTTTGTAGTGTGTTGTTTGTGTGTTGTCTTACCCACCACCAGGAACACCAGAGTGGTGTTGTTTGTGTGTTGTCTTACCCACCACCAGGAACACCAGAGAGGTGTTGTTTGTAGTGTGTTGTTTGTGTGTTGTCTTACCCACCACCAGGAACACCAGAGTGGTGTTGTTTGTAGTGTGTTGTTTGTGTGTTGTCTTACCCACCACCAGGAACACCAGAGTGGTGTTGTTTGTAGTGTGTTGTTTGTGTGTTGTCTTACCCACCACCAGGAACACCAGAGTGGTGTTGTTTGTGTGTTGTTTGTGTGTTGTCTTACCCACCACCAGGAACACCAGAGTGGTGTTGTTTGTGTGTTGTCTTACCCACCACCAGGAACACCAGAGTGTGTGTTTGTTTGTAGATGTGTTGTTTTGTGTGTTGTCTTACCCACCACCAGGAACACCAGAGTGGTGTTGTTTGTAGTGTGTTGTTGTGTGTTGTCTTACCCACCACCAGGAACACCAGAGAGGTGTTGTTTGTAGTGTGTTGTTTGTGTGTTGTCTTACCCACCACCAGGAACACCAGAGTGGTGTTGTTTGTGTGTTGCCTTACCCACCACCAGGAACACCAGAGTGGTGTTGTTTGTAGTGTGTTGTTTGTGTGTTGTCTTACCCACCACCAGGAACACCAGAGTGGTGTTGTTTGTAGTGTGTTGTTTGTGTGTTGTCTTACCCACCACCAGGAACACCAGAGTGGTGTTGTTTGTAGTGTGTTGTTTGTGTGTTGTCCTTACCCACCACAGGAACACCAGAGTGGTGTTGTTTGTAGTGTGTTGTTTGTGTGTTGTCTTACCCACCACCAGGAACACCAAGTGGTGTTGTTTGTGTGTGTTGTTTGTGTGTTGTCTTACCCACCACCAGGAACACCAGAGTGGTGTTGTTTGTAGTGTGTTGTTTGTGTGTTGTCTTACCCACCACCAGGAACACCAGAGTGGTGTTGTTTGTGTGTTGTTTGTGTGTTGTCTTACCCACCACCAGGAACACCAGAGTGGTGTTGTTTGTAGTGTGTTGTTTGTGTGTTGTCTTACCCACCACCAGGAACACCAGAGAGGTGTTGTTTGTAGTGTGTTGTTTGTGTGTTGTCTTACCCACCACCAGGAACACCAGAGAGGTGTTGTTTGTGTGTTGTCTTACCCACCACATTTATTTAGCCACAGGTACACATAAGTACAATTATCATACATAGTCTACCTGAAGGGTATTCCGGGGATAAACGCCCTCGCGGTCTGGTCCATGACCAGGCCTCATGGGGGATCAGGGCCTGATCAGCTAGGCTGTTACTGCTGGCTACACGTAGTCCAACGTACGAGCCACAGCCCGGCTGATCCGGCACCGATTTAGGTATTCGTCCTTCTTGAAGACAACCAGGGGTCTACTGGTGGGTTCATGTGCTTAATAAACATCCATAAAATTATTTGAAACATTATTTGGGGGCGTCAGAAGTGAGTTTTTGTCTCATAATGTTAGTGAGAATAGTAGCGTAGTGGTCAGTTTTATCCGTGAGTATACTTAGAGTTGGGACCATCTTGGTGCAGACATGATCAAGGATTTAAGATGATGCTTGAGTGATTCTAGCGGACCTGGTGATCGAGGGAGTTAGCAGGCAAGACTACATGATGTTAAGGAAGATTGATGCTTGTGGGGTTATTTGCTTGACCAAGATTAATGATGAAATCTCCAGTGTGAGAGATACACACCCTTGGGTGTATATATCCTGAGATACACTCCCTTGGGTGTATATATCCTGAGATACACACCCTTGGGTGTATATATACTGAGATACACACCCTTGGGTGTATATATACTGAGATACACACCCTTGGGTGTATATATATCCTGAGATACACACCCTTGGGGTGTATATATCCTGAGATACACACCCTTGGGTGTATATATACTGAGATACACACCCTTGGGTGTTATATATCCTGAGATACACACCCTTGGGTGTATATATCCTGAGATACACACCCTTGGGTGTATATATCCTGAGATACACACCCTTGGGTGTATATATCCTGAGATACACACCCTTGGTGTATATATACTGAGATACACACCCTTGGGTGTATATATCCTGAGATACACACCCTTGGGTGTATATATCCTGAGATACACACCCTTGGGTGTATATATCCTGAGATACACACCCTTGGGTGTATATATCCTGAGATACACACCCTTGGATGTATATATCCTGAGATACTCACCCTTGGGTGTATATATCCTGAGATACACACCCTTGGGTGTATATATCCTGAGATACACACCCTTGGGTGTATATATCCTGAGATACTCACCCTTGGATGTATATATCCTGAGATACTCACCCTTGGTGTATATATCCTGAGATACACACCCTTGGGTGTATATATCCTGAGATACACACCCTTGGATGTATATATCTGAGATACTCACCCTTGGTGTATAATATCCTGAAATACACACCCTTGGTGGTATAAATCCTGAGATACACACCCTTGGGTGTATATATCCTGAGATACAACCCTTGGGTGTATATACTGATACACACCCTTGGGTGTATATATCCTAGGATACACACCCATGGGTGTATATATCCTGAGTACACACCCTTGGATGTACATATCCTGAGATTACACACCCTTGGGTGTATATATCCTGAGATACACACCCTTGGATGTATATATCCTGAGATACACACCCTTGGATGTATATATCCTGAGATACACACCCTTGGGTGTATATATCCTGATATACACACCCTTGGGTGTATATATCCTGAGATACACACCCTTGGGTGTATATATCCTGAGATACACACCCTTGGATGTATATCCTGAGATACACAACCTTGGGTGTTATATATCCTGAGATACACACCCTTTGAGTATATATATTGAGATACACACCCTTGGGTGTATATATCCCGAGATACACACCCTTGGGTGTATATATCCTGAGATACACACCCTTGGATGTATATATCCTGAGATACACACCCTTGGGTGTAAATATCCTGAGATACACACCCTTGGATGTATATATCCTGAGATACACACCCTTGGGTGTATATATCCTGAGATACACACTCTTGGATGTATATATCCTGAGACACACACCCTTGGGTGTATATATCCTGAGATACACACCCTTGGGTGTATATATCCTGAGATGCACACCCTTGGGTGTATATATCCTGGGATACACACCCTTGGGTGTATATATCCTGAGATACACGCCCGTGGGTGTATATATCCTGAGATACACACCCTTGGGTGTATATATACTGAGATACACACCCTTGGGTGTATATATCCTGAGATACACACACTTCGATGTATATATCCTGAGATACACACCCTTGGGTGTATATATCCTGAGATACACACCCTTGGGTGTATATATCCTGAGACACACACCCTTGGGTGTATATATCCTGAGATACACACCCTTGGGTGTATATATCCTGAGATACACACCCTTGGGTGTATATATCCTGAGACACACACCCTTGGGTGTATATATCCTGAGATACACACCCTTGGGTGTATATATCCTGAGATACACACCCTTGGGTGTATATATCCTGGGATACACACCCTTGGGTGTTTATATCCTGAGATACACGCCCTTGGGTGTATATATCCTGAGATACACACCCTTGGGTGTATATATCCTGAGATACACACCCTTGGGTGTATATATAATGGGATACACATCCTTGGATGTATGTATCCTGAGATACACACCCTTGGGTGTATATATCCTGAGATACACACCCTTGGGTGCATATATCCTGAGATACACACCCTTGGGTGTATATATCCTGAGATACACACCCTTGGTTGTATATATCCTGGGATACACACCCTTGGATGTATATATCCTGAGATACACACCCTTGGGTGTATATATCCTGAGATACACACCCTTGGGTGTATATATCCTGAGATACACACCCTTGGGTGTATATATCCTGAGATACACACCCTTGGGTGTATACTCCTGAGATACACACCCTTGGATGTATATATATCCTGAGATACACACCGTTGGGTGTATATATCCTGAGATACACACCCTTGGATGTATATATCTTGAGATACACACCCTTGGGTGTATATATCCTGAGATACACACCCTTGGGTGTATTATCCTGAGATACACACCCTTGGATGTAATATATCCTGAGATACACACCCTTGGGTTGTAATATCCTGAGATATTACACCCTTGGATGTATATATCCTGAGATACTACAACCCTTGGGTGTTATATTCCTGGATACACACTCTTGGATGTATTATCCTGAGACACACAACCCTTGGGTGTATATATCCTGAGATACACACCCTTGGGTGTATATATCATGAGATACACACCCTTGGGTGTATATATCCTGGGATACACACCCTTGGGTGTATATATCCTGAGATACACACCCTTGGGTGTATATATCCTGAGATACACACCCTTAAGATAAGATAAGATAAGATTTCGTTCGGATTTTTAACCCCGGTGGGTTAGCCACCCAGGATAACCCAAGAAAGTCAGTGCGTCATCGAGGACTGTCTAACTTATTTCCATTGGGGTCCTTAATCTTGTCCCCCAGGATGCGACCCACACCAGTCGACTAACACCCAGGTACCTATTTGCTGCTAGTTGAACAGGACAACAGGTGTAAGGAAACGTGTCGAATGTTTCCACCCGCATGGAATCGAACCCGGGCCCTCCGTGTGTGAAGCGGGAGCTTTAGCCACCGGGCCACTTACCCTTCGATGTATATATCCTGAGATACACATCCTTGGGTGTATATATCCTGAGATACACACCCTTGGGTGTATATATCCTGAGATACACACCCTTGGGTGTATATATCCTGGGATACACACCCTTGGATGTATATATCCTGAGATACACACCCTTGGGTGTATATATCCTGAGATACACACCCTTTAGTGTATATATTTTGAGATACACACCCTTGGATGTATATATCCTGAGATACACACCCTTGGGTGTATATATCCTGAGATACACACCTTTGGGTGTATATATCCTGAGATACACACCCTTGAGTGTATATATCCTGAGATACACACCCTTGGGTGTATATATCCTGAGATACACACCCTTGGGTGTATATATCCTGAGATACACACCCTTCGATGTATATATCCTGAGATACACACCCTTGGGTGTATATATCCTGGGATACACACCCTTGGATGTATATATCCTGAGATACACACCCTTTTGTGTATATATCCTGAGATACACACCCTTAGATGTATATATCCTGAGATACACACCCTTGGGTGTATATATCCTGAGACACACACCCTTGGGTGCATATATCCTGAGATACACACCCTAGGGTGTATATATCCTGAGATACACACCCTTGGGTGTATATATCCCGAGATACACACCCTTGGGTGTATATATCCTGGGATACACACCTTGGTGTGTATATCCTGAGATACACGCCCTTGGTGTATATATCCTGAGATACACACCCTTGGGTGTATATATCCTGAGATACACCCTTGGGTGTATATATCCTGAGATACACACCCTTGAGTGTATATATCCTGAGATACACACACTTGGGTGTATATATCCTGGGATACACACCCTTGGATGTATATATCCTGAGATACACACCCTTGGGTGTATATATCCTGAGATGCACACCATTGGGTGTATATATCCTGAGATACACACCCTTGGATGTATATATCCTGAGATACACACCCTTGGGTGTAATATCCTGAGATACACACCCGTGGATGTATATATCCTGAGATACACACCCTTGGGTGTATATATCCTGAGATACACACTCTTGGATGTATATATCCTGAGACACACACCCTTGGTGTATATATCCTGAGATACACACCCTTGGGTGTATATATCCTGAGATACACACCCCTTTGGTGTATATATCCTGAGATACACACCCTTGGGTGTATATATCCTGGGATACACACCCTTGGATGTATATATCCTGAGATACACACCCTTGGGTGTATATATCCTGGGATACGCACCCTTGGGTGTATATATCCTGAGATACACACCCTTGGGTGTATATACCTGGGATACACACCCTTGGATGTATGTATCCTGAGATACACACCCTTGGGTGTATATATCCTGAGATACACACCCTTGGGTGCATATATCCTGAGATACTCACCCTTGGGTGTATATATCCTGAGATACGCACCCTTGGGTGTATATATCCTGGGATACACACCCTTGGATGTATATATCCTGAGATACACACCCTTGGGTGTATATATCCTGAGATACACACCCTTGGGTGTATATATCCTGAGATACACACCCTTGGATGTATATATCCTGAGATACACACCCTTGGGTGTATATATCCTGAGATACACACCCTTGGGTGTATATATCCTGAGATACCCACCCTTGGGTGTATATATCCTGGGATACACACCCTTGGATGTATATATCCTGAGATACACCCTTGGTGTATATATCCTGAGATACACACCTTTTGGTTTATATATCCTGAGATACACACCCTTGGATGTATATATCCTGAGATACACACCCTTGGGTGTATATATCCTGAGATACACACCCTTGGGTGTATATATCCTGAGATACACACCCTTGGGTGTATAATCCTGAGATACACACCCTTGGATGTATATATACCTGAGATACACACCCTTGGGTGTATATATCCTGAGATACACACCCTTGGTGTATATATCCTGAGATACGCACCCTTGGGTGTATATATCCTGAGATACTCACCCTTGGGTGTATATATACTGAGATACACACCCTTGGGTGTATATATCCTGAGATACACACCCTTGGGTGTTATATCCTGAAGATACTCACCCTTGGGTGTATATATCCTGAGATACACACCCTTGGGTGTATATATCCTGAGATACACACCCTTGGGTGTATAAATCCTGAGATACACACCCTGGTGTATATATCCTGAGATACACACCCTTGGGTGTATAAATCCTGAGATACTCACACTTGGTGTATATATCCTGAGATACACACCCTGTGTGTATATATCCTGAGATACACACCCTTGGGTGTATATATCCTGAGATACACACACTTCGATGTATATATCCTGAGATACACACCCTTGGGTGTAATATATCCTGAGATACACACCCTTGGGTGTATATATATCCTGAGATACACACACTTCGATGTATATATCCTGAGATACACACCCTTGGTGTATATATCCTGAGATACACACCTTGGGTGTATATATCCTGAGATACACACCCTTGGGTGTATATATCCTGAGATACACACCCTTGGGTGTATAGTATCCTGGATACACACACCCTTGGGTGTATATATCCTGAGATACACACCCTTGGATGTATATATCCTGAGATACACACCCTTGGGTGTATATATCCTGAGATACACACCCTTGGGTGTATATATCCTGAGATACACACCCTTGGATGTATATATCCTGAGATACACACCCTTGGGTTGTATATATCCGGAGATACACACCCTTGGGTGTATATATCCTGAGATACGCACCCTTGGGTGTATATATCCTGAGATACTCACCCTTGGGTGTATATATACTGAGATACACACCCTTGGGTGTATATATCCTGAGATACACACCCTTGGGTGTATAAATCCTGAGATACACACCCTTGGGTGTATATATCCTGAGATACACACCCTTGGGTGTATAAATCCTGAGATACTCACACTTGGGTGTATATATCCTGAGATACACACCCTTGTGTGTATATATCCTGAGATACACACCCTTGGGTGTATATATCCTGAGATACACACACTTCGATGTATATATCCTGAGATACACACCCTTGGGTGTATATATCCTGAGATACACACCCTTGGGTGTATATATCCTGAGATACACACACTTCGATGTATATATCCTGAGATACACACCCTTGGGTGTATATATCCTGAGATACACACCCTTGGGTGTATATATCCTGAGATACACACCCTTGGATGTATATATCCTGAGATACACACCCTTGGGTGTATATATCCTGAGATACACACCCTTGGTGTATATAACCTGAGATACACACCCTTGGATGTATATAATCCTGAGATACACACCCTTGGGTGTATATATCCTGAGATACCACACCCTTGGGGTGTATAATATCCTGAGATACACACCCTTGGGTGTATATATCCTGAGATACACACCCTTGGGTGTATATATCGTGAGATACACACCCTTGGATGTATATATCCTGAGATACACACCCTTGGGTGTATATATCCTGAGATACACACCCTTGGATGTATATATCCTGAGATACACACCCTTGGGTGTATATATCCTGAGATACACACCCTTGGGTGTATATATCCGAGTCACACCCTTGTGTATATATCCTGGTACACACCCTTGGGTGTATATATCCTGAGATACACACCCTTGGGTGTATATTATCCTGAGATACACGCCCTTGGATGTATATATCCTGAGGTACACACCCTTGGGTGTATATATCCTGAGCTACACACCCTTGGGTGTATATATCCTGAGATACACCCCCTTTGGGATGTATATATCCTGAGATACACACCCTTGGATGTATATATCCTGAGTACACACCCTTGGGTGTATATATCCTGAGCTAACACCCTTGGGTGTATATATCCTGAGATACACACCCTTGGGTGTATATATCCTGCGATACACACCCTTGGGTGCATATGCCCTGAGATACACACCCCTGGGTGTTTATGCAGTGGAAGATATACATCTTCGGGCGAACATGTCCTTTGGGCGTATGTCTCCCCTGGGAGGTAAGGTTCGTCAGAAAACAGGACAAGTGTTTCCTGACGCGGGTCTTAGTCATATGACCCACCGTTGGAGCTTTTGGTCATCTGACCGAGACCTTTCCCTGGCTTACCGGTCCACCTCTTTAAAAATTATGGTCATAGTTAAATCTCCCCTGAGAGACACTCTGTGTGTATATACCCAGAGAGATATGCACTTCTGGGTGTATATATCCTGCCGTATAAATGGCATAGCCTGGCTGGCGGCCACCAGAGGCCGCCAATTCAACACTGCTGACGCACATATCATTTTATATATTATTAAACATCAGTTTTGCTATTACGTTGCCATTAGACCGCCCATTGACGTCACAGTATTACATCGGTGAACCGTGCTGACACTTGGCACACACACAGGATCCATACATAGCTTGAAAAAGAGGTACGGCAAGAATCTTAGAGCAAGGAGAGTGGACCTAGAAGCGACCAGCGAAGAGGTGGGGCCAGGAGCTGTGAATCGACTCCTACAACCACAAATAGGTGGGTACACACACATAATCATCTGGCCATTAATATATAACTCAGGTATATACCAACAGCCGGATGGATTGACTGATGGAAGCTGCTGTTGCTGGTGGCTTTACCAGGTGTTGTATTTTTGTTAGTAAACCACCAGAGGTTACAGTGCTACTGAAGGGCTTTTGGTCCAGGGGAATTGGAGACAACCTTCCCTTCCAAGGATCAAATTTCATTACGGAATCATTCCTCATTTGTTGTATGTCCTCTACGGATTTAGCGCTTCCCCATGAATAATAATAATAATAATAATAATAATAATAATAATAATAATAATAATAATAATAATAATAATAATAATAATAATAATAATAATAATAATAAATATTATTTTAATAATAATAGTAATAATAATTTTAATTATTATAATAATCACAATAATAATAATAAACCTCGGTTAGAAAGTAAGTTTAGAGTAACATAGAAACCGGTTTAGGTTGAGACGACGTTGTCATGGAGGCAGGAACTGTTAGCTACGTGTTCTCCTGTGCATTTTTATCTCTCACAGGTTGACTCGAAACTTGTGAAATAAACACACATAGGAGATTATACATTCGTTTTAATTTTGTTCTGGCCACACCGGCCGTCTCACACTGAATAACGATGAGTCTTACAAAGAAGAAAACATTGACCATCACTCATCCAGTGGCTGACTGTGAGTTTCTGTTTCTAATGGGCAGGTTTTATTTTTCTGTTAAAGTCATAGGATTGTGTTTTGGTTCTGCTGTGTTATTCTTAGCTTTTAGCACTGATATAGAATTACACACACACACACACACAAATATATATATATATATATATATATATATATATATATATATATATATATATATATATATATATATATATATATTTATATATATATATATATATATATATATATATATATATAATATAGATATAGATATATATATATATATATATATATATATATATATATATATATTATATATATATATATATATATATATATATATATATATATATATATATATATATATATATATATATATATATATATATATATATATATATACAGTAAATCAGAGACAAATAAATACCACAATAGGACTGTATATTTTGATGTTAGGTTAGGTCGTCAGTAGGTATAAGAGAGGTTTGGTGAACGAGGCTATATAAGGGGAAGATTGTACCGTAAGTGTTGTACGTGATGACACACAAGGTGGGTCAGGTGAAGTACACACACACACACACACACACACTTGTGGTTTTTCCCTCTGTGAGAGAACTATACACTCACTGTATGGAAGATGTGTTGAGATCTGTGACTGTAGTGGCTCTACACTCACTGTGTTGAGATCTGTGACTGTAGTGGCTCTACACTCACTGTGTTGAGATCTGTGACTGTAGTGGCTCTACACTCACTGTGTTGAGATCTGTGACTGTAGTGGCTCTACACTCACTGTGTTGAGATCTGTAACTGTAGTGGCTCTACACTCACTGTGTTGAGATCTGTGACTGTAGTGGCTCTACACTCACTGTGTTGAGATCTGTAACTGTAGTGGCTCTACACTCACTGTGTTGAGATCTGTAACTGTAGTGGCTCTACACTCACTGTGTTGAGATCTGTAACTGTAGTGGCTCTACACTCACTGTGTTGAGATCTGTAACTGTAGTGGCTCTACACTCACTGTGTTGAGATCTGTAACTGTAGTGGCTCTACACTCACTGTGGTGAGATCTGTAACTGTAGTGGCTCTACACTCACTGTGTTGAGATCTGTAACTGTAGTGGCTCTACACTCACTGTGTTGAGACCTGTAACTGTAGTGGCTCTACACTCACTGTGTTGAGACCTGTAACTGTAGTGGCTCTACACTCGCTGTGTTGAGATCTGTAACTGTAGTGGCTCTACATTCACTGTGTTGAGACCTGTAACTGTAGTGGCTCTACACTCGCTGTGTTGAGATCTGTAACTGTAGTGGCTCTACACTCACTGTGTTGAGACCTGTAACTGTAGTGGCTCTACACTCGCTGTGTTGAGATCTGTAACTGTAGTGGCTCTACATTCACTGTGTTGAGACCTGTAACTGTAGTGGCTCTACACTCGCTGTGTTGAGATCTGTAACTGTAGTGGCTCTACACTCACTGTGTTGAGACCTGTAACTGTAGTGGCTCTACACTCGCTGTGTTGAGATCTGTAACTGTAGTGGCTCTACACTCACTGTGTTGAGACCTGTAACTGTAGTGGCTCTACACTCGCTGTGTTGAGATCTGTAACTGTAGTGACTCTACACTCACTGTGTTGAGACCTGTAACTGTAGTGGCTCTACACTCGCTGTGTTGAGATCTGTAACTGTAGTGGCTCTACACTCGCTGTGTTGAGACCTGTAACTGTAGTGGCTCTACACTCGCTGTGTTGAGACCTGTAACTGTAGTGGCTCTACACTCGCTGTGTTGAGACCTGTAACTGTAGTGGCTCTACACTCGCTGTGCTGAGATCTGTAACTGTAGTGGCTCTACACTCACTGTGTTGAGACCTGTAACTGTAGTGGCTCTACACTCGCTGTGTTGAGATCTGTAACTGTAGTGGCTCTACACTCACTGTGTTGAGACCTGTAACTGTAGTGGCTCTACACTCACTGTGTTGAGATCTGTAACTGTAGTGGCTCTACACTCACTGTGTTGAGACCTGTAACTGTAGTGGCTCTACACTCACTGTGTTGAGGATCTGTAACTGTAGTGGCTCTACACTCACTGTGTTGAGACCTGTAACTGTAGTGGCTCTACACTCGCTGTGTTGAGATCTGTAACTGTAGTGGCTCTACACTCGCTGTGTTGAGATCTGTAACTGTAGTGGCTCTACACTCGCTGTGTTGAGATCTGTAACTGTAGTGGCTCTACACTCACTGTGTTGAGATCTGTAACTGTAGTGGCTCTACACTCACTGTGTTGAGACCTGTAACTGTAGTGGCTCTACACTCGCTGTGTTGAGATCTGTAACTGTAGTGGCTCTACACTCACTGTGTTGAGACCTGTAACTGTAGTGGCTCTACACTCACTGTGTTGAGATCTGTAACTGTAGTGGCTCTACACTCACTGTGTTGAGATCTGTAACTGTAGTGGCTCTACACTCACTGTGTTGAGATCTGTAACTGTAGTGGCTCTACACTCGCTGTGTTGAGATCTGTAACTGTAGTGGCTCTACACTCGCTGTGTTGAGATCTGTAACTGTAGTGGCTCTACACTCGCTGTGTTGAGATCTGTAACTGTAGTGGCTCTACACTCACTGTGTTGAGATCTGTAACTGTAGTGGCTCTACACTCACTGTGTTGAGACCTGTAACTGTAGTGGCTCTACACTCGCTGTGTTGAGATCTGTAACTGTAGTGGCTCTACACTCACTGTGTTGAGACCTGTAACTGTAGTGGCTCTACACTCACTGTGTTGAGATCTGTAACTGTAGTGGCTCTACACTCACTGTGTTGAGATCTGTAACTGTAGTGGCTCTACACTCACTGTGTTGAGATCTGTAACTGTAGTGGCTCTACACTCACTGTGTTGAGATCTGTAACTGTAGTGGCTCTACACTCGCTGTGTTGAGATCTGTAACTGTAGTGGCTCTACACTCACTGTGTTGAGACCTGTAACTGTAGTGGCTCTACACTCGCTGTGTTGAGATCTGTAACTGTAGTGGCTCTACACTCACTGTGTTGAGATCTGTAACTGTAGTGGCTCTACACTCACTGTGTTGAGATCTGTAACTGTAGTGGCTCTACACTCACTGTGTTGAGACCTGTAACTGTAGTGGCTCTACACTCACTGTGTTGAGACCTGTAACTGTAGTGGCTCTACACTCGCTGTGTTGAGATCTGTAACTGTAGTGGCTCTACACTCACTGTGTTGAGACCTGTAACTGTAGTGGCTCTACACTCACTGTGTTGAGATCTGTAACTGTAGTGGCTCTACATTCACTGTGTTGAGATCTGTAACTGTAGTGGCTCTACACTCACTGTGTTGAGATCTGTAACTGTAGTGGCTCTACACTCACTGTGTTGAGATCTGTAACTGTAGTGGCTCTACACTCGCTGTGTTGAGATCTGTAACTGTAGTGGCTCTACACTCGCTGTGTTGAGATCTGTAACTGTAGTGGCTCTACACTCACTGTGTTGAGACCTGTAACTGTAGTGGCTCTACACTCGCTGTGTTGAGATCTGTAACTGTAGTGGCTCTACACTCACTGTGTTGAGACCTGTAACTGTAGTGGCTCTACACTCACTGTGTTGAGACCTGTAACTGTAGTGGCTCTACACTCGCTGTGCTGAGATCTGTAACTGTAGTGGCTCTACACTCACTGTGTTGAGACCTGTAACTGTAGTGGCTCTACACTCGCTGTGTTGAGATCTGTAACTGTAGTGGCTCTACACTCACTGTGTTGAGACCTGTAACTGTAGTGGCTCTACACTCGCTGTGTTGAGATCTGTAACTGTAGTGGCTCTACACTCACTGTGTTGAGACCTGTAACTGTAGTGGCTCTACACTCACTGTGTTGAGACCTGTAACTGTAGTGGCTCTACACTCGCTGTGTTGAGATCTGTAACTGTAGTGGCTCTACACTCACTGTGTTGAGACCTGTAACTGTAGTGGCTCTACACTCACTGTGTTGAGATCTGTAACTGTAGTGGCTCTACATTCACTGTGTTGAGATCTGTAACTGTAGTGGCTCTACACTCACTGTGTTGAGATCTGTAACTGTAGTGGCTCTACACTCACTGTGTTGAGATCTGTAACTGTAGTGGCTCTACACTCGCTGTGTTGAGATCTGTAACTGTAGTGGCTCTACACTCGCTGTGTTGAGATCTGTAACTGTAGTGGCTCTACACTCACTGTGTTGAGACCTGTAACTGTAGTGGCTCTACACTCGCTGTGTTGAGATCTGTAACTGTAGTGGCTCTACACTCACTGTGTTGAGACCTGTAACTGTAGTGGCTCTACACTCACTGTGTTGAGACCTGTAACTGTAGTGGCTCTACACTCGCTGTGCTGAGATCTGTAACTGTAGTGGCTCTACACTCACTGTGTTGAGACCTGTAACTGTAGTGGCTCTACACTCGCTGTGTTGAGATCTGTAACTGTAGTGGCTCTACACTCACTGTGTTGAGACCTGTAACTGTAGTGGCTCTACACTCGCTGTGTTGAGATCTGTAACTGTAGTGGCTCTACACTCACTGTGTTGAGACCTGTAACTGTAGTGGCTCTACACTCACTGTGTTGAGACCTGTAACTGTAGTGGCTCTACACTCGCTGTGTTGAGATCTGTAACTGTAGTGGCTCTACACTCACTGTGTTGAGATCTGTAACTGTAGTGGCTCTACACTCACTGTGTTGAGATCTGTAACTGTAGTGGCTCTACACTCACTGTGTTGAGATCTGTAACTGTAGTGGCTCTACACTCGCTGTGTTGAGATCTGTAACTGTAGTGGCTCTACACTCGCTGTGTTGAGATCTGTAACTGTAGTGGCTCTACACTCACTGTGTTGAGACCTGTAACTGTAGTGGCTCTACACTCGCTGTGTTGAGATCTGTAACTGTAGTGGCTCTACACTCACTGTGTTGAGACCTGTAACTGTAGTGGCTCTACACTCACTGTGTTGAGACCTGTAACTGTAGTGGCTCTACACTCGCTGTGCTGAGATCTGTAACTGTAGTGGCTCTACACTCACTGTGTTGAGACCTGTAACTGTAGTGGCTCTACACTCGCTGTGTTGAGATCTGTAACTGTAGTGGCTCTACACTCACTGTGTTGAGACCTGTAACTGTAGTGGCTCTACACTCGCTGTGTTGAGATCTGTAACTGTAGTGGCTCTACACTCACTGTGTTGAGACCTGTAACTGTAGTGGCTCTACACTCACTGTGTTGAGACCTGTAACTGTAGTGGCTCTACACTCGCTGTGTTGAGATCTGTAACTGTAGTGGCTCTACACTCACTGTGTTGAGATCTGTAACTGTAGTGGCTCTACACTCACTGTGTTGAGACCTGTAACTGTAGTGGCTCTACACTCGCTGTGTTGAGATCTGTAACTGTAGTGGCTCTACACTCGCTGTGTTGAGATCTGTAACTGTAGTGGCTCTACACTCGCTGTGTTGAGATCTGTAACTGTAGTGGCTCTACACTCGCTGTGTTGAGATCTGTGACTGTAGTGGCTCTACACTCACTGTGTTGAGATCTGTAACTGTAGTGGCTCTACACTCACTGTGTTGAGATCTGTGACTGTAGTGGCTCTACACTCACTGTGTTGAGATCTGTGACTGTAGTGGCTCTACACTCGCTGTGTTGAGATCTGTAACTGTAGTGGCTCTACACTCACTGTGTTGAGATCTGTAACTGTAGTGGCTCTACACTCGCTGTGTTGAGATCTGTAACTGTAGTGGCTCTACACTCACTGTGTTGAGACCTGTAACTGTAGTGGCTCTACACTCACTGTGTTGAGATCTGTAACTGTAGTGGCTCTACACTCGCTGTGTTGAGATCTGTAACTGTAGTGGCTCTACACTCGCTGTGTTGAGATCTGTAACTGTAGTGGCTCTACACTCACTGTGTTGAGATCTGTGACTGTAGTGGCTCTACACTCACTGTGTTGAGATCTGTGACTGTAGTGGCTCTACACTCGCTGTGTTGAGATCTGTAACTGTAGTGGCTCTACACTCGCTGTGTTGAGATCTGTAACTGTAGTGGCTCTACACTCACTGTGTTGAGATCTGTGACTGTAGTGGCTCTACACTCACTGTGTTGAGATCTGTGACTGTAGTGGCTCTACACTCGCTGTGTTGAGATCTGTAACTGTAGTGGCTCTACACTCACTGTGTTGAGATCTGTAACTGTAGTGGCTCTACACTCGCTGTGTTGAGATCTG
>NC_069440.1:10267184-10269684 GCF_026875155.1 Cherax quadricarinatus | reverse complement strand
GCGGATTTAAGGTCAAGGAAGGTAGTGTATGAGCTGTCAGTGTGCAAGGTGAGAAAGGTGGCTATGCAATGATGCACGCTCCTTCCATGCATGAAACCATGTAACCGGGGAGACAAAAATTGTTTGATTCTGTACATGAGACGATTAAGAATCATTCTCTCAAATGTTTTACACAAGCAGCTAGTAAGAGATATTGGGCGAAATGCATTTTGTTGATTGGGCTTAGGAATTGGAATGATGAGGCTGTTGGTCCAAAATTGAGGGAACTCCCCAGTTACATAGCTCATGTTATATAATTCAAGTAATGGATTACCTGGTACTCGACACAGCAATCTGAGTATGTTGTAAGTAATACCATCCTCACCAGGCGACGTGGAGTTGCCCTTAGTTAGTGCTGCATCAAGTTCATAATTAGTGAATGGAATGTTGCAGTCATCTTCTTTGCTGAGCATAAAGCAAACAGGTCTCTCCCTTGCATCATATTTGCCATTTAATTTTTCCTGTGTGGTACTGGGAAGATTGTCATAGCTAGATGTAGCAGCCCAAGCATTGACTAACTTATTCGCCCTATGTAAGGGATGAGGGTGCGCGATCTGCCCAGTTCTGTTACCCTTAATTCTATTTATGTCCCTTCATGCCCGGCTAAGTGGGGTGTGAGCATTAAGACCGTTGACAATTTTTTCCCAGTCTGCCGCAGCTCTGTCATACGCTCTCTGGCAGCAGCAAGGGCAGTTTGGAAGAGCCTCAACATTCCAGGGGTACGATGTTTTCTATAGGCTAGGCCTAGTCTGCGAGCAGTACGTTTCAGTGTACGAAGTTTAGAATCATTGTAATAAGTATGGTTTTTGAAGGAGGTATGATTATTATGGAAGTTTGTTGGGTTTAGAGTACCAAGAGGTTTCAGTGGCGGCTCTAAGTAGTTCTGAATACTGCTCACAAGGTCATTGTTAAAGGTCTCTACAGAGGAACACTCATAGGAATTTTACCAGTCAGTCACATGTGCAACAAAGTCATCATGCTGATCAGTGGGAACATTAAAACGTTTCCGTTTGAATATCCCACCAAGAAGGATAGTATTACCAATATCTAGTGAGGTTAGCCTAGGGAATGATCAGACGCTGTATCTGTTACAATGGATGACTCACAGCTGGCAGAAGTAACATATGCACTGTTGTCTTGGCTTCAGATTACTGCTAACTAGAACTCCTAAGCATTTTTCGCATTCACTTTGATTGAGATCTACGCTAATTAGTTTATGCAAGCCATGACTGTTTTCTTCTCTCAGGATTAGAACCTTACATTTGTCTACATTGAAGTGCATCTGCCATTTCTCCGACCATAACATGTAGCTCTCTTGTGTCCCCATCACTTTTCATGTGACGGATTATTTCAGAGTCACCAGCAAACTTGCTTATGTCGCTGTGTATTCTCGTATATACGTTGTTCATGTATAATATGAACAAGGATGCCCAATACTGACCCCTGTGGAACACCACAGGTAACTCACCCATGCCTGGATCCAGGAGGTAATTTTTTCAACCGGTCCATGTACCACTACTTTCTCAGTTTCCTGACTGGAACTTTATCACGGGCCTTAATGAGGTCCACATACACAGTATGTCATCGATAATCATGCTCTACCGCCTCAAATTCCTTGATGAAAAATATTAGTAAACTCGTAAGGCAAAAAGCGCCCCTGTGTTTAAAACGTTCATTTCACAACGTTATAACTGTAGTTGATCTCTCATGATGAAAATCAAATAACGTAACTGCATTTTAATTCACGATTGCATGTGAGTCATGATTGTATGTAATTGATGCTTCCCTGCAAATTCCTAATTACCTTCGTAAAGGTAATGGTAGCCTGCGCGAGGGGCTGTAAGTATCATTACTGATGATGGCTGCAGTTGCTTGTCTGTAACTCAGTTGTGACGAGATGCAGCAAGGAAGCTTGTGAATGCCGCCACCATATTAGAAAGCAAAACGTGGGAAGAACCATGAGGAAAGACGTGTAAACTGGTGACTGAGGCAGATAATAATAATTCATCGAGTGAATGACCAAAACAAAAGACAATTCAACAGGTGAATGATCAAAATAAAGAACAAAACAACATGTGAACGATCAAAATAAACAAAAGATAAATAACCAATATAAACAACAGATGAATGACAAAATAAACAACACAAACGATAAATGACCAAAATAAACAACAGAACAACAAGTGAATGACCAAACATATCAAAGTTTACGTTGTTGAAGAGAGATAATATTTATTACCTGAAAGAGTGCGTTGACTGAGTGTGAGGGAGTGACTGCAGCCACTTGACTGAGTGTGAGGGAGTGAGTGTCCCCTTGACTGAGTGTGAGGGAGTGAGTGCAGCCACTTGACTGAGTGTGAGGGAGTGAGTGAGCCACTTGACTGAGTGTGAGGGAGTTTACTGCAGGGCCCCTTGACTGAGTGTGAGGGAGTGAGTGAGCCACTTGACTGAGTGTGGGGGG
>NC_069440.1:10247711-10262711 GCF_026875155.1 Cherax quadricarinatus | reverse complement strand
ATTATTATTTTATTATTATTATTATTATTATTATTTTATTATTATTATTATTATTATTATTATTATTTTGTGATAAATGCCTCGAAAAATGCAAAGAATCCTTTCTTTCTTTGATGTTATTTAATTAAGTTCATGTGGTCCATGATGGCAACGGCACCTGCACACTAACAGCACCTGCAAGGCAGTGATATTGCGACCAGAAATTACAGAGAACCTTCACCATGCCAAATCAAATCGAGAACAACGTCCCCGTATTGGGCCCCTACTTAAACAAATGGGCCACCCAGATGACAGCAAAGGGAATGAGTGAGCTACTCAAGTCCAAATGACTCAGTTTTAGCAAGCCGCTAACCAACTGAGAATCGAAGATCAAAATGATTTTTTGGGGAAACCCAGAATTTGTTAACACAAGCCTACGATGTTTTCCTGACGCCAAAGACTCGAACAGGCGATAAATGACATGGCCCATCACTCTGCCCCAGGCCAGACTCATGGAACCCGTGTTCATCAAGAACTGCAAGAAGCCCATCACGAGCTTTAATTCCTATGGAGAGGGAGCCCTGACAAGGGGTCGTCCCACATTACTAAAACAACGACTAGCCCCACCCACAAGGGGCAGTAAGCAACAGCAAAGAAATACAGACGATAGCACAACTCCCTATCATAAAAACTTTGAAAAGGTCCTAAGAAGCAAGATCACCACCCATTAGAAACCCATCAGTTACACAACCAGGGGAAAAATGGTTAGAAGGTCGCTTTCCCGTCTGTCCTCAACTATTGATCACTACGACAAGGTCCTAGATGCATAGAAGACAAAAGAATGCAGATTAATATATACAGACTTTGCAAAGCCTTCGACAAGTGTGACCAGGCGTAATAGCGCACAAAATGCGTGCTAAAGGAATAACAGGGAAAAATCGGTCCCATGGTCTATAATTTCCTCACTAACAGAAACACAAAAGAGTACGTCAACAGAGTAAATCGAGGCACTACGGTGAAAAGCTCTGTTCCACAGGCCTGACAGTACTCCGCTCCCATCTTGGGTTCCTCATCCTCATAAACTGGGCATAAACAAGGATGTCAGCAAAAGCACCGTGTCTTCCTTTGCAGATGACACCCGAATCTGCATGACAGTGTCTTCCATTGCAGACACTGCAAGGCTCCAGGCGGACATCAACCAAATCTTTCAGTGGCTGCAGAAAACAATATGAAGTTCAACGATAGAAATTTCAATTACTCAAAATATGGTAAACATGAGGAAATTAAATCTTCATCAGAGTACAAAACAAATTTTGGCCACAAAATAGAGCGAAACACCAACGTCAAAGACCTGGGAGTGATCATGTCGGAGGATCTCACCTTCAAGGGCCATAACATTGTATCAATCGCATCTGCTAGAAAAATGACAGGATGGATAATGAGAAAACCTTCAAAACTAGGGAGCCCAAACCCATGATGACACTCTTCAGGTCACTTGTTTTTATCTAGGCTGGAATATTGCTGCACACTAACAGCACCTTTCAAGGCAGGTGAAATTGCTGACCTAGGAAAAAGTACAGAGAACCTTCAAGGCGCGTATAACGGAGATAAAACACCCAATTACTGGGAGCGCTTTAAGTTCCTAAAACCTGTATTCCCTGGAACGCAGACGGGAGAGATAATGATTATTTACACCTGGAAAATCCTAGAGGGACTAGTACCGAACTTGCACACGAAATCACTCACTAACCCAAAGCAAAAGGGCTTGGCAGACGATGCAACATCCCCCAATGAAAAGCAGGGGGTGTCACTAGCACGTTAAGAGACCATACAATAAGTGTCAGGGCCGAGACTGTTCAACTGCCTCCCCGCACACATAAGGGGGATTACCAACAGACCCCTGGCAGTCTTCAAGCTGGCACTGGACAAGCACCTAAAGCGGTTCCTGACCAGCCGGGGTGTGGCTCGTACGTTGGTTTGCGTGCAGCCCAGTAACAGCCTGGTTGATCAGGCTCTGATCCACCAGGGGCCTGGTCACAGACTGGGCCGCAGGGGCGTTGACCCGGAACTCTCTCCAGGTAACTCCAGGAGCACATAAGTGCGATAAAAACACCTCACTTATTGGGAACGCTTGAAGTTCCTCAACTGTACTCCCTGGAACGCAGGCGGAAGGATACATGATTATATACACTTGGAAAATTCTAGAGGGATTAGTACCAAACTTGGGCACAAAAAAACACTCCCCATGAAAGCAAACGACTCGGCAGACGATGCCAGATCCCCGCATGAAAAGCAGGGGTGTCACTAGCACGTTAAGAGACAAACCAGTAACTGCCCGGGGCCCCAAGACTGTTCAACTGGTCCTAACATACATAAGGGGGATCACAAAAAGACCCCTGGCTGTCTTCAAGAAGGCCTGGACAAACACCTAAAGTCGGTACCTGACCAGCCGGGTGTGGATCGTAGTTGGACTGCGTTTCGGCTAACAGTAACAGCCGGTTGATTAGGCTCTGTTCCACTATGAGGCCTGGTCACAGACCGGGCCGCCGGGGCGTTGACTCCCGAACTCTCTCCAGGTATACTCCAATTCCTCTCACTGTATCTACAACTAAAATATAATTTGATACGTCTGTACCCTCCTGTAAACATGCACATCTGAAGTCTGCCACATCCGACAAAATACCCCTCATTAAAATCCTATATCATTATTTTGTATACTCTACATCATCTCTGGGATGTACTTGTAAATCATTACAGTTGTACCGGATGTGGATGTGTGAATGGTTCATTATTTTGTAATTTGTTCATGATTGTAACCGTGTATAGAGGTGTAGATAATCTATTACAATGCAAATTTCATGTTGTGACCAGATCTAACTTTGGAGTCCAGTCCCTGGACCCATTAGTACCTCTGTAATCTTTTGACTACCGCCCACAGGAAAGGGTATGGTGTGACTAAACCCCCCACAGGATGGGTATGGTGTGACTACCGCCCACAGGATGGGTATGGTGCACTACCACCCACAGGATGGGTATGGTGTGGACATCCACCCACAGATGGGTATGGTGTGACTACCACCCACAGGATGGGTATGGGGTGACTACCACCCACAGGATGGGTATGGTGTGACTACCACCCACAGGATGGGTATGGTGTGGGGCTACCACCCACAGAGGGGTATGGTGTGACTACCACCACAGGATGGGGATGGTGTGAATACCACCCACAGGAGGGTATGGGGTGACTACACCCCAGATGGGTTGTGTGACTACACCCCAGATGGGGTGGGTGACTACCCCCCACAGGAATGGGTTGGTGTGACTACCACCCACAGGAAAGGGTATGGTGTGACTACCACCCACAGGGTGGGTTTTGGTGTGACTACCCCCACAGGAAAGGGTTTGTGTGACTACCACCCACAGAAATGGGTTATGGTGTGACTACCACCCCAATGGGTATGGTGTGACTACCACCCACAAATGGGTATGGTGTGACTACCACCCACAGGATGGGTATGGTGTGAAATACCACCACAGAGGGTATGGTGCGACTACCACCCACAGGATGGGTATGGTGGACTACCACCCACAGGAATGGGTATGGTGTGACTACCACCCACAGATGGGTATGGTGGGGACTACCACCCACAGGTGGGTATGGTGTGACTACCCCCACAGGATGGGTATGGGGTACCCCCAAATTATAGTATAAACTGATAACAACCCCCAAAATTATGGGGTTTAATCCCCCGTGGGGTTGTAAACAGGTTAATGGGGTAATAACCCCCATATAATCTAAAACCAACAGAAACAGAGGACTAACAAATACAAAAGATCAACAGACACCAAAGATCAACAGACGCATTCCAATGGAAACGAAAAGACCAACAGCAGGGAAACGTAAATAGAAGACCAACCGGAAGCAGACCAATAGACACAGAACAAATACGTATACGAGACCAAATAAACAGAAGCCAATGGAAAACAAAACCAACAGACACAGACCAAAATAAACAGAATAAGTAATTTATCGGTATACACAAATACAGTTACACAGATTATCATACATAACGCAATGTGTAGGACCCACGAAACCCAAAAAAATCGAAGTTGACTTATTTCCATTGGGGTCCTTTATTTATTTCCATTGGAACAGACTAACAGAGGGCAAAATAAACACAAGACCAGCACAAATACACTCTGCACTCGCTTATTTACAATTTTTAAAATGTTGGGGTACTGGGGGAAAAAAAAAAAAAAAACCCAATGACCACCGCACCGAACTGGACAGAAACGCCCCTAATCCATTTCCTCCCCCTCATTACCTTTCCTTTCCATAACCCTTTTTTACCCTCTCCCCCCACAAGCCATGCCCCCTCACAATCCTGCCCTTCTTTTTTTTCCCACAATCCACGTTTTTCCCTCCTCTTCCACAGTCCATGCTCCCCTCCCCCTCCCTCCTCCTCCCCCTCCTCCTCCCCCTCCTCCCCTCTCCTCCTTTTCTCCCATGACCTGGCCTCCTTTTCTGCAACCCCGGTTTTTTTCCATAACCATCCCCCCTTTCCAAAATCCACGCTTTTCCCTCCATGCCCATGTTCTCCTCTTCCATAACCCATGCCCCTCTTCCACACCTGTGTTCCTCCTCTTCTTCCTTTACCCATGCTCCTCCCAGCCCTCAACTGCTTCCATCACAGTATCCCAGATGAGGGGATTAAGGGGGGGGGGATGTTGACCCAGGGAGACAAGCAAGAATCTCAGCCAAGACTGAGTACAAAGTTTTGGTGGACGCCAGCGACTACAAGTGGCAGGGCGAGGCTGTTTCTTGCACACGTATCCGCAACGAACAACGAAATACATTAAACATTTGCAACCCATCATGATTTATTGACAATGGACGCCACAGGTGCTCGAAATGCCTTGACACTTTTTTCTCTCTCAAGATATCGAACATTTGGCAGCGATCTTACTGGATATAGGTATCTGCTTGTGGGTCCGCCAGACCTCCATGGTAAAGCCTACCCATTTATAGAGCAAGTGTGGTGATGGTATTGATGGTGCGGGCATAGTAGCAGTATATGGTAGTACGATATGGTAGTAAGGTATGGTAAGGGGTATGGTATTGTAAGGAGAAAGGGGGAAGGAGCCGCCAGACGGACCCAAAGTACCTGCTTGATGATCGGCGCCACGGCCACCCCCCCCCTACCTACATGGTGTACCCTGACTCCGCCTCACTTATTGATTCTTCCTCCACAACCTCTCAACCACACGGTGAAATACTCACAAAGATGGAGGCTGGTGTCACTAGCTGCTCACCAACCAATCTTGAAAGAGCCCAAATACAAATACGTCACCTAAGTTGCCCGAAATGCTCTGCGTAACCAGGGACTTTCTATATAGTATGCCATTGATGTCAGCTATGGTATGTATAAGTTGTATCACGTACTTGTAGAAAAAGATTATTATTATTATTATTATTATTATTATTATTATTATTATTATTATTACTATTGTTATTTTAAGTAGTAGTCCCTAAAAGGAGGGTCCTTGACGTTGGTGAGGGGCTCTTGATCTAGGAAACTGGATCTGTGCTCCGGTTCCCTAAATTGATCCTGGATACCTTCCAACCCCCACATGCGCTGTATAATACTACGGGTTTAGCGCTCCCCCATAATAATAATAATAATAATAAAAATAATAATAAAAATAATAATAATAATAATAATAATAATAATAATAAAAATAATAATATCTTTATTTCTACACGTACATGTATATGGTATACTGTCCTAGCTGACAACAATGACATATATAAAAAGCCCCTTGTTACACAGAGCATTTCGGGCAAATTAGGTCAGTTTTGTCCCAGGATGCGACCCCACACCAGTCCACTAAAACCAAGGGACCCATTTTATTGAGGGGTGTGGAACATAGAAAACCCGGTGGTAAAGACGCTCAATGTTTCTGCCTTCGCAGGGAATCAAACCCCGGGACCCTCGCCGGGTGAGGCGAGAGCTTTATCCACCAGGTAGTAGTATCATAATTGTTTTTTTCATTTTAATGGATACTATCCTAGTTCAGATATACATAATATATTATATATGTGTACCATCCCCATCGGGAGTACTTTCAAAACTATTGCCAGACAAAAACTACAACGTTACTCAGGAAATATCTAAGTGAAAAGTGATTGAGTAAAGAATTTTTTAAAATGTGGTATGTTAGTCTGGCCTGCCTTGTGGCCCGCCAAACAAAACCTGGAGTATACCTGGAGAGGGTATACCCTGCCAACTTTACCTGGAGTATACCTGGAGTGGGTATACCCTGCCAACATACCTGGAGTTTTACCATGGAGTGGGTATACCCCGCCAACATACTGGAGTATCCCTGGGAGGGTTACCCTGCCAACATACCTGGAGTATACCGGGAAAGTGGGTATACCCCCCCAACCATACCTGGAGTATACCTGGAGAGGGAAACCCCTGCCAAACCCATACCTGGAGTTACCTGGAGGGGTTTATACCCCGCCAACATACCTGGAGTTTTACCTGGAGTGGGTTTTACCCTGCCAACATACCTGGAGTATACCTGGTGAGGGTATACCCGCCAACATACCTGGAGTATACTGGAGAGGGTTTATACCCTCCCAAAACATCCCTGGAGTATACCTGGAGGAGGGTATTACCCTGCCAACATACCTGGAGTATACCTGGAGAGGGTATACCCTGCCAAACATGCCTGGAGTATACCTGGAGAGGGTATACCCTGCCAACATACCTGGAGTATACCTGGAGAGGGTATACCCTGCCAACATACCTGGAGTATCCCTGGAGAGGGTATCCCCCGCCAACTTTACCTGGAGTATACCTGGAGAGGGGTAACCCTGCCAACATCCCTGGGTATACCTGGAGAGGGTATACCCCGCCAACATACCTGGAGTTTTACCTGGAAGGGTATACCCTGCCAACATACCTGGAGTATACCTGGAGGGGTATACCCCGCCAACATACCTGGAGTATACCTGGGAGAGGGGTATACCCGCCAACATACCTGGAGTATACCTGGAGAGGGTATACCCTGCCAACATCCCTGGAGTATACCTGGAGGGGGTATACCCCGCCAACATACCTGGAGTATACCTGGAGAGGGTATACCCCCCCAAATTTTACCTGGAGTATACCTGAAGAGGGTATACCCTGCCAATATCCCCGGAAGTTACTGGAAAAGAGTATACCCCGCCAATATCCCTTTGGAGTATACCTGGAGAGGGTATACCCCGCCAATATACCTGGAGTATACCTGGAGGGGGTTTATACCCTCCAATATACCTGGAGTATACCTGGAGAGAGTATCCCCCGCCAATATACCTGGAGTATACCTGGAGAGGGTTTTACCCTCCCAAAACATACCTGGAGTATCCCTGGAGAGGGTATACCCTGCCAACATCCTGGAGTATACTGGAGTAGGGTATACCCTGCCAACTCCCTGGAGTATACCTGGAGAGGGGAAATAACCCTGCCAACATACCTGGAGTATCCCTGGAGAGGGGTATACCCCGCCAATTTTACCTGGAGTATACCGGGAGAGGGTATACCCTGCCAACATACTTGGAGTATACCTGGAGAGGGTATAACCCCGCTAATATACCTGGAGTATACCTGCGAGAGGTTACCCTGCCAACAAACCTGGAGTATCCCTGGAGAGGGTATACCCTGCCAACATACCTGGAGTATACCTGGAGAGGGTATACCCTGCCAACATACCTGGAGTATACCTGGAGAGGGTATACCCTGCCAACATACCTGGAGTATACCTGGAGAGGGTATACCTCGCCAACATACCTGCAGTATACATGGAGAGGGTATATATACAAGGGTATAAGTACAAGGCTAAAGAGAAGCAATTAAGGTTATATTAAAAATATAAGCGCTAGACCCATCTGGTCACACAGAAGAGAAAATGAGTGAATATTGATTGTGAGAGGTTGTTGCATCAGCCAGCCTCCAACATCATTCTTGGCAATCCTCCAGGATAAACAGTTTGTCTTGCAGGTTAATAATGCACCAACTGGACCATTATTACTGGACAGGTAAAGTTGGTCAGGAAACAGGACAAGTGTTTCCTGACGCGGGTCTTAGTCACCGTGGGACTGCCTGTCTTATTTCCATTGGGGTCGTCAATCTTGTCCCCCCAAGATGCTACCCACATCAGTGGGACTAACATCCAGGTAACCTACTTGCTAGGTGAACGAGACAACAGGTTTAGGGAAAACCACCCATGTTTTCACCCTTTTTGGGGGATCAAACCACGGACACTCGGGTGTATGAAGCGAGAGCTTTACCTACCGGGCCCACGAGCCACCTGTGACTCGCAGTTGGAGTTTTTGGTCATCTGACCGAGACCTTCCGCTGGCTTACCCCTCCAAAACTTTAAAAACTATGGTTATAATTATAAACTATCGTTTTATTATTATCCCCCAAAAGGTACCTTTATCCAAAATAGATCAATCTAACAGATATATCCTAATTAAAAGCGAATTGGGATTTGTAGGTATAATTTTAGGATTTTTTTGGGTAAATAGTGTGAATCTCCCCCCCCCCTCCACACACATCATTTGTAAGTAAGTTCATTCAGGTTTTGTAAGTAAGTTTATTCAGGTATACACAAATACAGTTACATAAAAATTATCATACATAGCAGCATATGTGTAGAGAACCGGGGAAATAACTAAAAAAAGTCAGAGTGACTTATTTCCCTTATTATTAATTGAGTTTTAATAGCTTATTATTGGGTTATAAGAAGATAATATCTTATTATTGACAAAAAAGGGAGAAAATATTTATTATTGTACAATAAAGGAGATAATATCTTATTATTGTACAATAAAGGAGATAATTCTTATTATTGTACAATAAAGGAGAAAATTTATTTATTATTCTAATAAAAATGAGATGTGATAGGAATTAGGTAAATGAGTCATTTATATTTATGTTAAGTAATAGGACACAATTTGCAACTAATGTGACATTTTATTGTGGCAACGTTTCCGCTCCCCCAGAAGCTTTATCAAGCTGTTATTACAGCCAGTATTTATATTTACACGGTGTTAGCTAAAAAAAAAAAAATCTTTTCCCCTCCGTTTCTGTAGCTACATTCATCAGACCCCTTTTGTCACTCTTCTTGAACTGGTTCATGTTATGACTGACTTTGACATGTGCGGGTAGTCTGTTTCCATTCCTTTATTACTGTACAATAAAAGATGTTTGAAGCCTGGCCACTGACTGTGGTACTACAAAATTGTGCTCTCTCCCCCTAATACTATAACGGGTTTCCAACCTTGACAAAAATTGGTAGCAAGATATTCTGGATACTGTGAGCAATTTAATAAACTTGATTTAACATCAGTTGTTTTACTCTGTCTTCAATATCAGTATTTAATGACTGATGCATCTTAAAGATAGACATAACCATATTTTTTTTAAAGGGGGGGGGGGCGATAAGCCAGCGGAAAGTCTCGGTCAGTGACAAAAGCTCCAGTTTACGGGATCATCATATGATAAAGGGACCCGCGTTAGGAAACACTAGTTATGTTCCCTGACTAAACCTTACCTAACGTGCCCTACAGATAGACAGGATGCTACTCCATAATTTTTCATTTATGTAGATACATTATAATTAAACAGCTGGAAAAAAAATGGAACCCGATGCAGTCTATGTGATAGATGGAGAGTGCCTCCTTTAATACAAATACAATTAATTTATTTTCGCAGCATATAGATCATGTGGGTTTTACTTTATAATAAAAAAAAAAAAAAAGTCACTTTGATTGACTTTTAGGGGGGTTATTATAGGTAATTTACATACGTTACTATATTGATAACTTGTGCAGCTGTAGTTATGTATAAGAGTGTACGTCCAGGTAAAAAGTACCGACGTGGTAAAGAATTGGACCCCTGTGAAAACATCTGGGTATCTTTATCTGTAGCGTTTCGCCCCAGTGACTTTTTAGTACAACACAAGGACATAATATGAAGAATTATATACAAAAAATGAGATAATGAGTCCCTCGCCTTGGCGTAGGTTTAAGACCACCGAGGTCTTGAAGGAACTGAGTCAACGTTTCGCCACTCGTGGCGAAGCTTAGTGTGAAACTTGGTGTGAAGCTTGATGTGAAGCTTAGTGTGGGAAACTTAGTGTGAAGCTTGGTTTGAAGCTTGGTGTGAAGCTTGGTGTGAAGCTTGGTGTGAAGCTTAGTGTGAAGCTTAGTGTGAAGCTTGGTTTGAAGCTTGGTGTGAAACTTGGTGTGAAGCTTGGTGTGAAGCTTGATGTGAGCTTGGTTTGAAGCTTGGTGTTTAAAACTTGGTATGAAGCTTGGTGGAAGCTTGGTGTGAAGCTTGATGTGAAGCTTGGTTTTAAGCTTGGTATGAAGCTTGGTGGAAGCTTGGGTGTGAAGCTTGGTGTGAAGCTTGTGTGAAGCTTGGTGTGAAGCTTGTGTGAAGCTTGATGTGAAGCTTGGTGTGAAGCTTGGTTTGGAAGCTTGGTTTTGAAGCTTGATGTGAAGCTTGGTTGTGAAGCTTGGTGTGAAGCTTGGTGTGAAGCTTGGTTTGAAGCTTGGTGTGAAGCTTGGTGTGAAGCTTGGTGTGAAGCTTGATGTGAAGCTTGGTGTGAAGCCAAGAGGTACAGGATGTCACAAGCATAACGACGAAGGAAAAGTCTTACGGTCACCATTATAAAGAAACGTGTGGAAAAAGACACTTAAGTACAGTTTATTACGTTTATTAAAATGAACGTTTCGCCACCAGTGACTTCTTTACCGTAACATTTATCAGAAAGAAACGTGCTGGGACCACCAGTATTATAAGGAAGGAAATGTTGGGACCACCATAATAATAATGATAATTATTATTTTTATTATTATTATTGTTATTTCTGAGGCCTTTTTTTTACCAGAATAATTTATACACATGTGAAAATTAAGGGGTTGGGTAGCTTTCATTACAGCACTAAACCCGTAGGGGTCATACAATACACTGGAGAAAATGCGTCAGTACACTGGGGTGGGAGTTGCAAAGGGCATTTTGCACTGAGAAAGTACTCACCTATTTTTTGGCTACAGGGGTCGATTCACAGCTCCTGGCCCCGTCTCTTCTCTGGCCGCTACTATGGCGACCAGTGTGTTTGTGTGTGTACATATATGGGAAGACAGTTGTTAATTGGGTAGTGAATGTTGCACTTTTTTTCTGGGACTGACTTACCTTGTCGGGGAAAAGGTCGATTTGTCTCCCCATTCTTCCCTCAAGGGAGGTTCCTTGATGCTGGTGAGGGCTCTTGATCAGAGGGAAATTTGGGTTTGTGCTCCAGTTCCCTGAAAAGAGCCTGAATCCTTCCATCTCCCCCCTACAGGCGCTGTATTATCCTTACGGGTTTATTTTATTATTATAATCAAGAGGGAAGCGCTTATTATAATCATAACTAAGCGCAAAACCCACAAGGGTCATCCAGCGCTGCTTCTTCAGTCCAATACAAAAAATAGCAGAGATGATGAGTTTGAAGTAATCAGTCCCTGGAGTCGATGTGATCACTCTATGTCTCGAGTATTATTATTATTATAATCAAGGGGGAAGCGCTAAACCCGGAGGATTATACAGCGCCTGGGGGGATGTGGAAGGCATTCAGGCTTAATTCGGGGAACTGGAGCACAGATCCAATTCCCTAAATCAAGAGCCCCTCACCAACATCAAGGAACCTTCCTTGAGGGGTACAGTTCCCTAGATCAAAAGCTCCTCAACCTCAATTTTTCAACCATGCTGACCTCTGCAGTATTTTCCATTAAGCATCCGAGTATTCTTCTTCTGAATGACTTCAGTCTCTAATGGCTAATTTATCCTATGAAATTGACGTTTTTTTTTTTTTGGGGGGGGGGGGAGTAAACCCCAGAGGGAGGAGGGTAGGCATTGTAGGTGCAAATTTCTTAATTTTCTAACCTGGGTAATAAACCTGACATACCTTTGTAATCTTTTGACTACTACCCACAGGATGGGTATGGCGTGCATAATACATTAAACTAACTTTTAGATTCTGCAAAATAGATGAAAAATACAGCTTTGGTCGACTTATTTTATTAAACAATGGACATGGAATAACTGAAAATGTCCCCCCTGTTCAGAAGGTCAGTTTGGCTTCACTGGTTCAACTTAGGTTAAATCTACATAATACAATTTTTATGTACCCGTGACATCTGTCTACCCTCAAGGCTATAGTAACAAGTTTGTATTATTTATCCGAAGCCTCTGGCAAAACAGTCATGGAGTGAGTGATGGTGAAAGTGTTTCTTCTTTATTGGGACTACCAAACCTCGGTGGGAAATGTCCAGTGTTAAATAAAAGCCTAATAATATAATCAAACTAAGCACTAAACTCGAAAAGGTCATACAGCTGTGCAGGGTGGGATGTGCTAAGGAATATGCAGAGGTCAGAGTCTAGCCTAGGGTAGGGGACTACAAGAAATAGTTTTAGCTGGGGTAATGGCAAGTGTCAAAGATAAAATATAATCAAATTTGGTACACTGAGTTAGTTTCTTGAAAAAGGTCCAAGTAGGAGTCTGAGTCAAAGGTAGGACATATTCAAATTATTACCACTATAATCAAGAGTTAAATTCACAAGTCTCATACAGCAGGACATATTCTAAGCCTAAATAATAATTACTAAACCCTAATTGCTGATCAGTCTTATTGAAATTCTTTAATTTTGGCCTATATAGGTCACCAATGGCCATTTTTAATGAAGATATTGGGAAAATTGATTATTATAGTAAAAAAAGAAGCGCTATTGGGAAAATTGAAATAACTAAGAAAATTTAAGCTGATCATATTGGCTTCAAACCTTCAGTCCAGTAACTTGACATTATAACTTCAGACTTAGTGTAGTATGGGATACCGATTTGTGTGACATAACTAAAGAACACCTCAATTTGGCTTTAAATATTTTAAATTATAATCATAACTATATGCTAAACCACCAGGGTCACACAGCACTGCAAATAAACGTTTTGTTTATTTGGTGGAAAGTTTTAATGTGTTGAATTGTCATGTCTCAATTTGTCGCTTTATATTAAAATTGGAATATTAGTGTCCGTATGATAACTTGTTAATGCCTCTTCCTTTTTCACTCTAAAATCTTTATTGCTAACATTTAACTTCATTACAAACTTACGCTGAACTATGCCTTTCAGGTGCAATGACCAAAATACATAATTATTGCATTCCAGGGAGCACTAAACCTGTAAGGGTCATACAGTGTCTTAAGAAATGGAAGGCAATTAGGTACGACCCAGGAAAGGAGATCTAGGTAGTTTCTTGGAGCATGAACTCCTCATTGGAGGATTATTACAATCATAAGTGCTAAACTCACTAGGGTCATACAGCACTGCAGGGTAGGGGTGTTGCTGGAGCTGAGGTAGCCAAGTGTGGAGATTATTATTATTATTATAATCAAGGGGGAAGCGCTAAACCCGGAAGATTTACAGCGCCTGGGGGGGGGGGATGTGGAAGGCTTCAGCTTAATTCGGGAACTGGAGCACAGATCCAATTCCCTAAATCAAGAGCCCCTCACCAACATCAAGGAACCTTCCTTGAGGGGCCAAGTGTGGAGAGGATAACAGAGGTAGAGGTATATTCTGCGTGCTCGTTGCCCTCCTTTGATTATCAATATAATCAAATGAGCCACTAATCCCACCTTTGAGTTTCCTCCCAAATGATCTCTTTCCTCCTGCACCTTTTGGGAGTTGTTATAGCTTAACCTCATGAGGACTGTCATTGGAAGGAATGGGAAGCAATCAAGTTCATTCTCTGATCAAGAGGCCTCTTGGCATCAGAACACCCTTTCCCTTTAGGGAGTGAGGATTTGGAAGTTAACATTTACACATTGCATAGAATGAGGTAAAAAGTCTGGGGATTACGGAGCCCTCGGGAATAGACCTTTTTGGATTACATAGCAACTGAAATACATACATTAGTGTTAACATGTAGAGGATCAGGCATCACCTCATACTACATGCAGCATATGCACTTTACCTTTATCTCTGAAGAACTTTTGAGAGTTTGACTACTCTCAGAGCCCAGCCATGGGCCAGGCTCGTCTGGTGTTTGCCTGGTCAACCAGGCTGTCGCTGCCCCACATATCCAACACATTATTATAATCAAAGAAAGCGCTAAACCGACAAGGGTCATACATCACATATCCATCATATTATTATTATTATAATCAAAAAGAAGTGCTAAGCCACAAGGACTATACAGCGCTGCAGGGCAGGAAGGAAGCGAGGGCATCAGGTGGCAAAAGGGAGATGGATGAGTAATAGGTTACGGGTAACAGCGGGGCAGTGGATGGTGAAAGGGTAAAGGGCAGCAAGAGACTGAACTAGAAAGGGCTGAGGGGAGTGCGAAAAGTATCATCAGAGTTTGTGGAGTAAATCAGTCATTGTCAAGAAGTCAATGAGAGAGTCAGGATTAAAGGAGGGTCCATCAGCAAGAAGGGAAGGTAAGGGGAGAGTAGTAGAACGAAGACGACGTTGGAGGTAAATTTTTGCATGGGTCGTTGATAGAGAGGGCAGTCTAACAGAATGTGGCTAATCGATACTGGAACTTGACACTGCTCACAGAGAGGAACAGGGTGCCTCTCCATGAGATACCATGAGTAAAAATGGTTTTGGCCAATGCGAAGGCGGGAGAGAGGGGTCTCCCCAACCTCGGCACTGATGACAAGAAGACGGCCAGTAACCCATGCTTGGTTTAATAGTAATGAAGTTTGTTACCGAGCAGAGTTGACCAACGTTGTTGCCAATGGGTGCGAAGGTGGGTAGCTATTGCAGCAAAATAGTCCAGAAATGGAACACCTCGATAGGAAATCGGTAGGTCATGTTTCTGCTGACCGCGCAGCAGTGTCTGCCTGTTCATTGCCCTGTTAGTCGACATGGGCCAGGGACCCAAAAAAAAAAATTTCTTATGTTTGGTAGAGAACGGCATAG
>NC_069440.1:10197124-10247211 GCF_026875155.1 Cherax quadricarinatus | reverse complement strand
ATGTAAAACTGTTTACAATTTTTAAAAACAATGCCTTTTGTTTTAGAAACTTCAATGTTCTGTGGCGGATATGCAAAACCATGGGGAATGATTAGTGCGCAAATTATGAAATGGTCGAAAAAAAACTCAAAGAGTGGGTTTCCCTGGGTACTTTTTAAAAAAGCAATTAATATGCAAGCCCATTTAATAAGTAGCCGCGTAAGGGGAAAGGGTGGAGAAAACGAAGTTTAAAACCCTAGTGGGAAAAAAGAAATGTAAACATGGATAAAAATAGGGAATTACTGGGATGAATAACTATGGGAGAAAGAAATTAACTTGCAAGAGAGAGGGGAAACAGATTGGGAACGATTTTGTTTAAAAGAGTGTCGGCTGTGTGCAGCGAAATGCGGATTATATGGGTTTGGGTCAAGAGGAGTGTTACAAAAAAAAATTGGGTGAAAGATAACTAAGAAAGGTATTTAAAAGGGAAAAAAATTATGGAAAGGGGAAAAATGTTAAAAGCTTAAAAGAGGGCAAAAGAAGAGACTGAAAAATTCAAAAGTTTAAAAAAGAAGCGTTTAAAGAAAGGGGAGTAAAGTAAACAGGGATGAAAAAAGGAAGATAGCAAATGTGTGAAGGGGTTTACGAAATTTTCTGAAAATAACATTGGAGACTAAAAATAAATACGAAAGAGGGGAAAAAAATAGATTTTTAATTGGTATTTTAAAGTTATATGGTGGGGTGAGGTATAGGAAAAGAAATTTTTTGAGTTTAAAACATAAATGGGAAAAAGGAGGGGAGACTTTTATGCATGGGCGGGAAAAGAAAAAATCTGTTAAAAAGGGAACAGAGGCGGTAAAAAAGAAAGTGACCAGGAAACTGGTTGGAAGAAACATTATCATTGTGTTTTCTATGTGCGGGTTTTTGTAAAATAGACAAGGGAACAGGAGAGCAATGGGTAAGTTTTTTGAAAAAATTAACAGATAGTAAAGCTAAGTTAGGGTAGGGAAAAAAAAAAATAAAAATCAACAAGTCAGCCCTCTCCCACTGAGGCAGGGGACCCCCAAGAGAAAGAAAATCCCAAAAAAGAAAATATTTCATCATCATTCAACACTTTCGCCATCACACAATCCTTTTTGCAGAGGTGCCAGAATACAACAGTTTAGAATATATACGTTAAAAATATAAATAATTCCCCAAAGGCCAATTCCCAAACCCTCCTTTTTGAGTTTGGGCATTGTATTTCCCCATTTCCAGGACTCAAGCCAGCTATATAAAAAAAAAACCGTTTCCCTAAAACCCCTTCCTAAATATTACCCTGTCACACCCCAACAGATGTCAGGCCCCAAATCCCATTTGTCCCCATTCATCCTACAAAACACGCCCCCGTACGTTGCTGGAAGTTCAAACCCTCGCCCACACCACCCCCTTTTCCCCCCTCCCCCCAACCTTTTCGAGGACGCCCCCTCCCCTGCCTTTCCCTTCCCCTACGATTTATACGCCCCCAGTATTCTACTTTGATCCTTCTCTCAAAAATGACCAAACCACCTAAAAAAAAAACCTTTTCACCCATGACTAATACTTTTTTTAAACTCCGCACTTCTCCAAATTCCCACACCCCGAATTTTCGAAAAATTTTACACCACACATTGCCCTGACAGGACTTCTCCACTCCCTCCAACAGCCCCTCCTCGCTGCAGCATTTACAACCCAAGCTTCACCCCATACAAGTGTGTTGGTACTACTTCTTATCATTCCCTTCTTTGCCTCCTAGACAACTTTTTTTTTGCCTCACTATCCTAAAGCCCCATCCCCTTTTTTTTTTCGTCAATTTATGATAACCTCACCCTTTCCCATAAATCCATCCGCTGACCCACACTCCCAAATATCTGAAAACATTCACTTCTTCCTATTCCTCCCCCCCAATTTTTATCCCAATTTTTTTTTTTCAAAAAATTTGATACTCTCATCACCCTTTTCTTTTCTCGTTCCTTTCAACTTTCTACCTTTTTCACCATTCCCAAAAATTTGCCACTAACCTTTGCAATTTTTCTTTAGAAAACTCCATAAGACAGTTCATCAGCAAAAAGTAACTCACTTTCCCTTTTGTATTAATTCCCCTAATTTTAAACCCCCCCTCTCCCCCCAACACCCTAGCATTACTTCTTTTAATCTCTTAAATATATTAAACAATCATGGTGACATTACATATCCCCGTCTAAACCTACTTTTACCCGGGAAAAGTCTCCCCCTCTTTACACACCCCAACCCGACCCCATATCCCCTAAAAAATCTTTCGCATTTAATAAATTCCACCTATTCCTTTTCCCCCATCCGACTTACAACCCAGTTTTGGTTCCCAGAAACGGCGTAAATCGAAAAAGGGCCTAAGTCGAACTTTACTTGAATATCAACCGCATTTTTTTTAATGATATTTTTTTGTTTTATTTAGGGATTTCATGTTTTATTTACTTTTTTGCTGTTTTAAATGTTTTTATACTGTAAGGGTTTTGGAAAACCTGTTACAACACAAATAGTTTTTTATTTCCCCGAAATTTGGCAAAAAAAACATGTCTTAAGTCGAGTGGTCATAAAACGAGCGGGCGTTAAATCGGATGGTAGGGTACTTGCAACATCTGCCACATTGCTCCCCTATCCACAATCAATCCTTTCCCAAAACCCCAAATGCAAAAAAACTTCCCTACCTTTATCTAAATAGTCACTATAGCTTCAATGTAAACACTTGATCTACACATCCCCTCCCCCACTCTAAAACCTCCTTGCCTCCGCAATTCTAATTCTCTTCCCTCGAATTCTTTCATAATAATCCTACCGTACACTTTTCCTGGTTACTGGAAATTATTTCCCCCTTAATTTTTACAATCTCTTTTGTCCCCCTTCCCTTCATATAAAGGGGCTATACACCCTCCTGTCAAACCTGGTACCTTTCCCCCCTTTCAACATTTTTTAAACAAAAATACCAACCCTTAACACTGTCCCCCCTGCTTTTTTAATTTCTGTCATGACCCGTCGTTCCAGCTGCTTTACCCCCCTTTCATTTATGTAATGCTTTACCACCTCCCCCAACCCCAATCCCGCTTTCTTTACTCCCAAAAGATGATATTCCTCCCCGGCTGCAGAAATTACAGCCTCCCCTTTTTTCGTGACATTTTAAAATTCCTCAAAATATTCTCGCATCTACCCAAAAACCCCCTCCCCATCTACTAACTCCCTTACTTTTTTTTTTAACTGATAAACCATTTGTTCCCTAGGTTTTCTTAACTTTTTTAACTCCCCAAAAATTTTGTCTTATTTCAAAAAAATTCCTTTGACGTACCTCTCCCACTATCTCCGCTTTTCTTTTTCCACTCTCTTCATTTTCTTTTACTCTCCATATACTCTACTCTTTTTAAACACTTCGCTTTTAAAAAACCTCTCATAAGCACCTTTTCTCTTTTATCAACCCTTTACTTCATATTCCCCCAAATCCCCTCTTTTCCCCCTGCACCACCCTCCTATAACCAAAAAAACTTCTGCCCCCCTGCATATATTAAGTAAAAGGGTATGCTGTCACAAAGTTGTATGAGATGCATTTATAATGGAGCAAAAAAAATAAATAAATCCCCCAAAAGTTCAAGTTAAGGGGAGGCAAAAAGTGTTTGAATCAGTATATAGAGAATATGGAGCTGCTCTTTGCACGGGAAAAGGCTTTAGCAGTTTTTAAAGAGAAAGCAGATGGGGGAGTGGTGATAATTAAATAGATAGGCAAAGAAGGTAGCTAAAGTGTGGAGGAGCCAGTGGAAAGGTTTTATAAATAAAAAAAGAAAGGGGAAATGTGACGGCATATTAAAAAGATTTGGGAAGGTTTGCCCTGGGGAACGTCTGGAGGTAGGTGTTAAGGTTTTGTGTGAGGAACTGGACATCCCAAAGGCATGTGCAAGTGTTAGACAGGAAGTGGGAAATGGGGTTTTGCTTGACGTTGTTGGGGCGTACAAGGGTTTTTTATAAGGGATTTAGGGAAAGGTTGGCCCGATCGGTCCTGGAGAAGGAATGGGGAGTTTCACTTGGAGGGAAACTGGGCTGTGACATCAGCATCCCCTGGCAGAATGACTGAGGGTGGTGGCAACTTTCCTATTGAGTCACCTTCCCTTTGGGGGGGGACTATATGGAATGTTAATTATATTTGGAATAAAACAATAGTAAAAGTCACTGAAGTACTGTAAAGCACCTCCCTCCCACTTACGACCCATTTGGTTTAAAAACGGTCGTAAGTTGAAATGGACGTAGGTCGAACTTTACTACGAATTCAACATCACATTTTTTAAAAACTTTTATTGTTTCATTTAGGTATTTCATGTTTTACTTTTTCTTTTTATGTGTTAGCCTATTTTATACTGTAAGGTTGGTAAACACGTGACAACACAAAAGTTGTTTTTTTCCCGAAATTTGGCAAAAAAAAAAAAAAAAAAAAAAAAAAAAAAAAAAAAACGGGCGTAAGCAGTGGGCGTAAGTCGAGCGGTCGTAAATCGGTGGTAGGTGATATACCTTTAAATAGTGTTCAAACCAATTTTTCAGATTACTGTAATAAATACTGAAAATAAAGGAGTTTAAAATTAAGCACAAATTCGGGGAAGAGAAGGAATGCAACTGTTAGATGGATTTAGTAGTAGTCGTGGGGACCCCCAATAACGTTTACCCCGAATGCGCCCAAATTATGAAAGTGCATTTGTACGTGTTTTTTTTGGGGGGTCTGAAATGGATAATCTTTTCACAAAATTTCTTAGGGGAACAAATTCGGTCAGAGGGCACCTGAACAATTCTTAAAAGTATCTTTTCCCCCGGGGGTCCACTGTAGTTCATACTGCAATATATCTAATGTTTGTAGGGAAAGATTTTTTAATTTATACTTTATCTACGAATTTTTTATAGTGATAAAGATATTTAAAACTGTTAAGTGAAGTGTCCCTTTAAAAATACAATCTGTTTTTGTAAAAACCCTTAACCAATGAGTGATAGGCAGTTACAGCTCCATACTATGAATACTGTACTTTATAAAAAGCTCATTTCAATTCCCAAGAAATTTTGGAGGGTCCCCGAAAATCGTGTCAATGGAAGAACATGTAGTGAAAAACTCTAAAAAAAAAGAAAATTTTTATAGCTAAAAATTTCATTACCTCTAATAATTTTAGCAAAAATAATACGGGCATGGGCCCGACCCCTTATATGGCCTCTTAACAACCAAGTTATTTTCTCTTAAACTAAATAATGCTTGCCGCACTCCATGATGATTCATCTGACGTTGATGAATGGTTTTGAAAAATTCATCCATTCAGACACTGCTCTCATTTGGATCTTTTATACAAAGAAAATTTTTCAAAACTTGCCCAAACTTTGGGCAAAGCCTACTTGACTAGGAATGGGTTCCACCAGACCCCCCCCACTCTGCTTTGCCTCACCCGATACAGTACATAAGCCCCTGCACGCCCTGTGCTGTACTTTGTACAAAATTTATGGGGTGAAACATAACTCCAGGCTGAGGGACTAATTACCCAAACCCCCCCTCTCCTTATACCTTCCTGTTTTTTATAAAATGTGAAGCCACTGTGAAAAGTTTTTCAAAAAAGGGTTTTCATATACGCATACGTAAATCTCAATTCAGGACTGAAAATAGTTGAAAAATTTAGCTCAAAGCAGCAGAAATGTTTGATTTTGCAAAATTCCAGAGGACACAAATTACTCCCCCATCCAATGTGTCCAATGGGTTTGGGGTGTTCATGAGTGCACGACATTTATACAATTATTTATTAAATAATGCAGTAGTCGTAGCTTTTAAAATTCATTTTTTTTTTGTAAATAAAAACTTCAAAAAGTAAAACAAGTGTAATATGGGAGTGCCTGGAGACATAACCATGAACAGAGGATGTGTTTTTTAGTGCGGAAATGTCTACATTGTTTATTTCTAGAACCTATTTTTAAATTGCTAATTTTTGAATTGTGTGTGAAATTGGCCAAATTACCAATTTTAATCACTATTTGGTAACTGAAAATAGGTCAATGGGCAGTTTCTTGTACCAATAGAAGGAATACTAGCTAAATACCTACGAGTTTGGTCGATTGGATTATCATGGGGGGAGCTAAACCCTAGGGATCATACAGTGCCTGTAGAGGGATGGAAGGCATTTTGGATTCTATTCAGGGAATGGAGCACAGAAACCAATTCCCTAGATCAGACCCCTCACCAGCGTCAAGGAACCTCCTTTGAAGGGGAAAGACTGGGGAAAAATGGAACTGGTCGAAAATAGGGCTCAAAGTGGGCAAAATTCAGATACGTAAATTTTCACTCAGACTGCTAACTTTTGCTAGAGCATAATTCCTAAGTTTTCCACCCAAAATTTCATACTTTTGGTTTCATTACCTTTAGGAAGATTCTTACCATTTAAAAAAAAAAATTCTTGAACATTTTGGCCTTGTGGACACTTCAGTCATGTGGCTTCAGTTTTGCCAAAAGAACCCGCTTATGGCAAAAAGCTTTTCCCTTAATTATATCTTTATCAGGATGCGAGTCTTACCTAAAAAAATTTTTTGTTTCACTGCTTTAGAATCTTTTAAAAACTCAATAAAGCTGAAAGAATTTAAATAAATCACTCTTCTGTTTAATTGAAAACATGCATAAATTTACAAACATTTCATTAAAAATTTTACACAGCAATTCGCTGTAAAATAAAATTTTGCAAATTTTTAATTTGGTAAATAATGGATTGAAAATTCCCTTGAAATAAACGAAGCACAAAAAAATTAATGCTATGAAAATTTTTCTAGCCTCGTATCAAAATATTTTATGTTCAATGTTTTTTTGGGCCTTGTCAAGGTGCCTTCTGAGCCGGAGCCATAAAGTCTAACTCTGATCCTTTGCCCACAATCTCACGGGAAAAACAAGATCCCCCAGAATTGCATCATGTACGAAGTCAAGGTACGGTTAAAATAAATTCCCCTTAATGCAGGGGGGTTTTAAGGTTAGAAAAATTTTTTTGCAATTACATTTCAGTTCTTCTTAGAGTTAGAGCAGTCAAGGTCCATGTCTTGAAAATATCAATAACACTTGATATGAAATTTCAAACTGCTAACCTACGTAAACCTTCCATATAACGACTTAGGAAATATGAAAATGAAATCCCTGGGGTAACGATTTAAAAACTAGAAGCCTGTTTGGGTTTCAATTACCATTGTCACAATCACGGCAAAAAATATCCTTTTGCACTACAAATAGTATTTTTAGCCACCCACTTTCCAAATAGTCTGTTATACGAGTTTACTACCATTTTAGTTGTATTATCTTGTAATATAGAAAACTATCATTACATCAAATTTATTTAGATTGACAGTTTTTATTTTGATTTCCTTTTAAAAAAAGCTTTAAAATACATCTGCATAACATAGTCTTAAAGTATTATATGGGTATGTATATGACCTTAAAAGTAGTGCGTCATTGTAAGGCATTCGTATTCAGAAATTTTATCAATGTATTTGATCATTTTTTTCGTGCACACCCATCTATGTCCCTTTCATGGAAAGGTGTCTGCAATTGTTACCCCCATTCATAGCCAAGGTCAGCATCAGTCAAAAATTTATAAAACACATATACCATCAGTAGGAAAGGAGGAAATGAATACAGAAGGGGCCCGCTTATACAGCAGGTAAGGTTCCAGATACTGATGTGAAGCAAAACCTGCCGTAAAGTAAAACAGCACCCTCCTCTTTTTTTTTTTTTTTTTTTTTTTTTTTTAACTTCAAATGCATATAACATTTTGACACACTTTTTAAGAGAGCAATAGTTAAGAAAAAAAAAAATACATATTGTACAACATTTTCTTACCTTTAAAATTTTAGCTTATAGAAAAAGGTGAAAGTATTTTTTTGTAAGTCGAAATACGAAAAAACGGCATAACTGAAACCCCCTTTCATTAGCAAAACACCATAAACAAGCACTGTAAAGCTGGGGGCCCGACTTATATACATCTGCATGACTGGACGAAACAGGAAACGCTGATTTTTTCCCAATGTGAAATTACAAAAGTAAAGTGCCCGATATTTTTTAAAAATGATAAAAATACAAACTGAATATGTTTAACATTTTTAAAAAAGGGAAAAGTAATATATCACAGAAACATGTCAATAATGAAAACCCCAAATCTGAAAAAGTTTAATGCGACAAATTTTTTTTATTTTTCGAGGTTTTTACTTTTGCAGAAATTCATGGACTGCAACGCCTCACCCCCTACAAAATCCCAGCCATACAAACTTTTTCTTACCTTGATGAAAATTTTATTTTTCATACAAAACATTCCCTAATTTTTAATTATTGTATATTAAATGCCCTTTGATGTTAGTACGTATTTACAAGGCCAAAATCTCAAATGTTCTAGAAAACAATATCAAAGATACATACCTCCTGGGTCTCCTTTGCTTGGGTGGGTTCTTCAGCTTACGAGATGGCTTAGGTATGATGCGGCGCTGTGCAATCACTACAACATGTTTGCCATAAATTTCTTTTCCAGCTCACGAAACCGGGGCGCTGTTGTAAAACGTTGAAAGGCACGCAACAATGGCACAAGGCACGAAGATTGCGATGCACTGCAAGGAAAAACTATCACTACATCTTACAAAGAATCAACAGTAATTCAACATTTTTTTTTTTAACAAGTCGGCGTTTTCCCACCGAGGCGGGGGGTGACCCAAAAAGAAAGAAAACCCCCAAAAAGAAAATTACTTTCATCATTCAACACTTTCACCTCACTCACACATAATCAACTGTTTTTGCAGAGGTGTCAGAACAACAGTTTAGAAGCATATACGTATAAAAGTTACACAAATATCCCTCCAAACTGCTAATATCCGAAAACCCTCTTTTAGAGGGGCAGGCATTGTACTTCCCATTTCCAGGCCCTCAGTCCGACTATGTAAAAATAAGGGTTTTTTCCTGAATCCCTTCACTAAATATTACCCTGTTTCACACTCCAAACATATCTTTCAGGTCCCAATACCATTCGTCTCCCATTCACTCCATCGAACATGTTTCATGCATCCCTTCTGGAACTCCAAGCCCTCGCCCACAAAACCTCCCTTACCCCTTCCTTCCAACCTTTTCGAGGGCGACCCCTACCCCACCTTCCTTCCCCTTTACAGAAATTCAGTATATAGAAAAATAAAAAGTAACCTGAATTGTCATGTCTGCACATATCTGGCTAGATCATTCTCAAATGAATTAAGGTGAACGAGTTTCCTCATTCAAGTGGGAAATGTATGACTAAAATTCCAGGCAATCACATCATACAATGAATATGGTGAAAAATCTTTAGTTCCAGTAGCATCAAAATTACATTAATTTTTGTTCAAATGAACCATACAAGAATGCATGTGTGTGCATATAAAATGCTTTATTATACAGGTAGGTATAATTCTTGTGTACTGAACTTTGTATCGTACAAGTAGACCACTTCAGCACTCAAAATAGTTGAACATACATGTACATATCACACAAAACCCCTCAAATATTTACATAATTTTAGATCATAATACTGATTATGATTCATATACCTCTGATATACCTTCGATGAGTTTTGAGACTATGCTCTTGGAGCCCGGCCATGGACCAGGGTTATCTGGTGCTTGCCTGGTCAACCAGGCTGTTGCTACTGGTGGCCTGCTGCCCCACATATCCATCACAGCCTGGTTCATCCGGCACTTGTTGGAGGGACAATTTTTAATCTTAAAATGCCCACCATCATAACAGTGAAGAATTAAACATACCTTCTTATCTCCAACTTCAATCTGCTTAGCTCCAGTAATTGTGAGTTCTCGAAGCTGTGTTTTTAAACTTGAGTTCATTTCCAGGTCGGCAAATTTCCCCGAGGAGGTTTCGAATCATGGGGCCTTTCAGCCGTTGTTTTTTTATTTGCCGTTGCAAAACGCGGCATCTGAAATAGTAATGGTTATGTACTAAAAAAAAACTGACCCCACTGACATCCCTTAGTAAAAAAAAAAAAAAAAATTTTAAAACGAACCCTTTATCACAAAGGTGTGCAGTGCCGTCTGGGGAGAATTGCCCAGGCTTAAAAAGAGTACAGATTATAAAAAATACTTTGCTAACATCTTTTTCTCCATACATTATAAAATATACAATAATAAATATAAAAAAAATTCAGTTTTTAATACAGGACAGTATAAACAAAATTTTACCACGTATGATATTCATTTAAAATAAATAAATAAATACTAGGTAAGAAAATTTATTTTTGGGGGAAAAATGCTTACCTGTAAGTATACAGCCCTGAAGAATGAGAGGGGGGGGGGGGAAAGGGAGAGAAATGAGGTTTATGAAGAGGCCAGCCCAATTTCCCCTGGACAAAGGGAAACCCTTCAACGCATCAATCACCTAAATAAGGTTTAGTGGATGCAAAACAAAGTTGTCAGGCGGGGCCCACAACTTTTCTAAATCAACTCCCCAAGTTAGCAAGGGGCGGGGTTTGGCGCATTAAAATAACCCGAGTTTCCAAAAAATTAGGTTTTGGTTTGTTATTTAGACGGTTTCCAACAGTTACACAAAATTTTACATTGAGTTTTTTTGCCGAACAAAAATACCAAAACCCCCTAACAAATCAACTTAGAATCCCTGCCAGAACACTTATTATAAAGCACATTTTTAATGACTAAAATAAAGAGTGCCAAATGTTCAGATAGCAAAGCTCTTTTCTGACATACCCCTTAAAGGGTTAATAACCTGAAAACCCATGAACCCCCAAGCGTGGGCAAATTTCTGAGGGACCCTCGGATCTTGCCTCGGATGTGACTCAAATGACTAGGTAATAGGCAGCAAGCATTGTTTACCCTTTTACATTGTGTCCCCCTTGGTAACTTTGGGGTCCTGGCTTGGACCCAAAATTTCTTTACACTATAAAGCTACAAAAAGTAATTTAAAACGGGGGTTTACAAAATTGTTCCCAAACGATTTAAACTGCTCGCACGTTATTTTACCATGGGTGATGGCTCTAACAATTTGTAGTTATCCACGTTACAGAAAGCTTAAAAGTATCTTCTTTCAGCTACAAGAATGAAATGGTTTTCCCAAACATGGAAAATTTGTAACAGTTTACATAATATGAGTAGACTCCGAAAAGTAAGACACGATTGCAAAAAAACCATCCCCGGGGGGGTAGAACCCGCAATCAGAGGTTCAAAAATCCAGACCCTCGTGTTTGCCACAATAAAAATTACCTATTGGAAGAAAAATTATTGTGGCTATGTCCCGTGGTAACGTGACGGTTGGGGTTTTGAGACTCTCTGATTTCGGGTTTTATCCCCCCCGTGGTATGGGTTTTTTAATAAGGTAGAGTTAATGATACTAGTCCTCGGTAGTAAGTGGGGAGTATCCCGCCTGTCCGCGGGAGCCGGGGTTCGATTTTCCCCCGGGGAGATGGTTGGGGGGCCGGGTTGGTGGCAAAACTCCCCCTTCACAAAACGGGGGGCCCCGGGTTTGATTCCGGGGGTGGGAAATTCCGACACGTTTCCTTACACCTATTGTCCTGTTCACCTTGCAGGGGAAATAGGACCCGGGTTTGTCAACTGGTGTGGGTCGCATCCCGGGGGCGTTTGGACCCCCAAAGGAAATAAGTTTGCAGTCCCCCGATGACGCACTGACTTTCTTGGGGTTTTCCTGGGTGGTAAAACCCCCCGGGTTAAAAAACCGAACGAAATCTTTCTTTCTTATCTTATCTTTCTTTAAAGAAGAAACATGAGGGAAAATTTAAAAAACAGTAAGTTTTGATTTATTTTTTGTATAATATAATGGTGGACTGACCACACTTTCAAATACATAGATGAAATTACAATAAAGTCACTGAATTGTTGAATTATCATTAATTAAATCTTCATAATTTAACATGTGCCTATACTATTATTTTTATTATATTAGTAATAGTACTACTACTACTACATCCGTGGGGGCAATGTATGCCTATTTATTTATTTATTTATTTACAATTTGAGCATACATACGAGGTACAAAAAAATACAGATAAGAGCAGCATGCCAAAGCCACTTATACTATGCATAAAATCACCCTAATGTAAATGAAGTTGATGAGCAATGGTTAGTTAGCCAATAACCATCATAGACCTACAGTGGTGATACAGTATGATGTTAATTTTACAAATTTATAGGGCGATAATTTTGCACTCGCTGGAAGGCGCTAAATAAGTAGGGGTCATATAACGCCTGGGAAGAAATGCGAGGTAATTAAGCTCGATCCACGAAAGGAGCCCCAATTCCATGGATCAAGAACCTCTCATCGGCATCAGGCATTCTCCCCTGACCCCTTAAATGAAGAGATAGTTAAAATATATATCATATAGACGACCACAGTCGGCATCAACACAAGTCCACATGTACAACACACCACCTTAACTCACCAATAAATCAAAATCAACGACATTAATCAACTATTTTAACACACACTTCCCACCTCTAGTACCACACTGCACCACCTCGACACCTGCACTCCCAAAATGCAGCCTCAAGAGGCTAAAACTGAGGTAAATATGTAAGTAAAGTAGTGTTACCTCTGGCAGTAGTGTGGCAGGGAGGAAGGAAGGCAGCAGCAGCAGCAGCAGCAGCTGAACTTAACAATGCGCACTGCCGCTAAATTCAAATTATTCAACCCACGTGTAAGTTTATTCAGGTATAGGTACACATAAATACAGTTATATATATTGTTATACATAGTAGTATATGTGTAGATTACTAGGATAACCTGACAACGTCGGATAAAGAGATTTATTTTTATTGGGGTTCTTGTAATAGCTTATTATTTCAGCAATAAAAAGAGATATACTAGAGATATGGTAAACTGAACTATTTACATTAATATTAAAAAGAGGATAAGATCACAGTAATAGGTACATGTATGTTAGTTATACAGAAAGTACTTTCTTCCCTTGCTGTAGCTACATTCATTAGTTACCTTCTGGCACTCTTCTTGAACTGGCTCCTGCTGGGTTAGTAACCCAGAATAACCCAATATATTAGCTGTTTCTGACCTATCTTCGCTAGGGTTCTTTGATCCTCTTGCCCAGTATATACCGATATGGGTGTTTAATGTGCATAGTTGTTCTTTCTTGATTTGTGCAGTGTTTCCTCCCGGTGGTCTGGTGGCTAAAACTCCCGCTTCACACACGGAGGGCCCGGGTTCGATTCCCGGCGGGTGGAAATTCCGACACGTTTCCTTACACCTATTGTCCTGTTCACCTAGCAGCAAATAGGTACCTGGGTGGTTAGTCGACTGGTGTGGGTCGCATCCTGGGGGACAAGATTAAGGACCCCAATGGAAATAAGTTAGACAGTCCTCGATGACGCACTGACTTTCTTGGGTTATCCTGGGTGGCTAACCTCCGGGGTAAAAAATCCGAACGAAACCTTATCTTATGTAAGCATAAGTAAGGCTCAGTGCCTCACGTTGTTAGTGCTACTTAATACTACTAAGAACAAAAAAAAAAAAACAAGAATAATAAAAGTGTCAAGGACCCCAATGGAACTACGTCACTTAGACTTTTTTGGGGGGTTATCTTAGGTACTTTACACTATCATAATTATATTTATGTGTACCTGTGCCTAAATAAACTTACTTATTCCATTTTGCTCGAACACATCTCGGCGAGTACCTTCTCTGACTGGCTTGAGTCCCTTGTCTTGACCTTCACTTGGGCTAGTTATGATCTCGGTCTCCTGCATAGATAGGTAGGTAGGTAGGTTTGTCAGGAAACAGGACAAGTGTTTCCTGACGCGGGTCTTAGTCAGATAATGACCCGCCGTTGGAACTCCATTGTGAGATTCTGTCTCTTATATGTCTTCCCAAGCTTCGGGGAGACCAGACCTCATAGTGGATCAGGACATGATCAAACAGGCTGTTACTGTTGGCCGCATGTAACGACGTATGAACCACAGCTCGGCTGGTCAGATATTGATTTTAGGTGTCTGTCCAGCTCCCTCTTGAAGACAGCCAAAAGGTTAATTGGTAACCTTCCTTATGTGTGGTGGGGGCAGTTGAACAGTCTTTGGGCCCCCTTGACACTTACTGTGTCTCTAGTGTACCCATGGCACCCCTGCTTTTCACTGGGATGATGTTGCACTGCCTGCCAAATCTTTTGTTTCGTAGGAAGTAATTTCGTGTAGGCAGATAGTGCAAAAAACAGGATTACTAAGGTTATAGTGGGGCTTTACCAGACCTCACTGGCATAGTTATACCACTAGAAAGAAATATTAGCTATTTCATACTTTACAAATACTTCATATAGTTAATCTACACAATGCAATATGGAATACAATCTCAAAAAATCGATTTCTTATTACCACTAAAAAACATTCATCATAAATGAATTATAATCTCCTCTATAAAAATTCTTCGTTCATTTAGTCGATGCAAAATGTGGATACAGCTTTAAGATTTCAGATATTTTATCATTAACAATGAAGTGTTTTGCTATATTATGTAGGGTTTGCATGGAAGTGTCTCTGAAAGGTTAGATGTTTGGACACATAATACTTAAGTGTATAGTTCTGTCTCTGCCCACTCACTTTGTATTGTATGACATCTCTAACTGACTCACTCTAACTCATTTAATGACCATAAGAACTATTCTTAAGTTAATCTTTAAGTTTGCCCGAAATGCTCAGCATACAGAGGGGCTTTTGGCATGTACATCCAACTATTTTATTCCTCTGTACAACCATGTAATTTGTCAAATAAAAAATTTAATCTAATCTCCATACAAACCATACTGCCGGAGATATAACCTAGCCTTAGTCTAGCATAACAACTACTGTGACTATTGCTGTTAACTTTTTATAGAATGTTTACTACACATTTCATTGACAGACAATTGATCGTCTTCTTTCCTATCTGTAATGTTTATCCATTCCTCAGGCCGGAGATGGGTTCAGTAACCTGTGGTGGACTCTTAATAAACCAAACACAAACAAGAACAAGCTGAGGACTTGTGCTAGCTTGTGAGTGTGTTTGCTTAATCAAGCATTTTGACGAATTTCGATTTCTCTGGACGCTGATGCTCATCATCAGCCATCTAGTTAATGTGGCAGGAGGCGTCACATTACCTTTTCCTAAGCCCATTGAAAGCCTGTTGTTGTTTACTTGAGCACTTAAACTATTTGATGAAGCAATTTCCACAAGCTTGAGAGAAATAAATATGGCAAGTAATTCAATTTGTAAGGTGGAAGCCCAGTTATTAATTATAATACATCTCTGAATTATAGTACCATCCGTCTGATTTACAATGGCATCACCTCCCACTGACTGGGAACTGTTTCTATTTCCTTATTACTTGCAATAAACAGCCTGTGATCTGAATAACATATTTGTGTATGAAGGTAGACACAGATATACACAATTAATTAAGAAAGGGATCATAGTTAAGTTTTTGTGGCCTCCCTCTTACATAGGCCTCCAGGAACATGAAAAACTTGAGAACTCAGCTAAGCAAGAATATGTCGAACATAGTTTTGGTGTCTTAAATAAAAATTAAAAAAAAAATATTGTTAGAAAAGATCTAGCAAATAAGTTTGTAGAAAGTAGAACAATATAACTGCCCACATGAAATATGTCAAGTTAAATATATTTTTGGAGAAAGTAGCAAGGTTAGTATGTTCGAAGAGTTGTTACTGCTAGACTATGGCCAGGGGTATAAGTATCTCTGGCAGTTTCTGTTTGTATGGAGATGTCTGAGATAAAATGTAAAGTGCGAAGATAGATACACTGGAGTTTATATCCTAGAGACCATACAATAAGTGTCAGGGGCCCCAGACTGTTCAACTGCCTCCCAGCACACATAAGGGGGATTACCAACAGACCCCTGGCAGTCTTTAAGCTGGCACTGGACAAGCACCTAAAGTCAGTTCCTGATCTGCCGGGCTGTGGCTCGTACGTTGGTTTGCGTGCAGCCAGCAGCTACAGCCTGGTTGATCAGGTTGATCCACCAGGGGCCTGGTCACAGACCGGGCCGCGGGGGCGTTGACCCCCGGAACTCTCTCCAGGTAAACATTCATACAAACCTTGCGGGATATGGTACACCATTTCATTGTTAATGATAAGATATCCGAAATCTTGAGACTATCCACATTTTGCGTTGACTAGATGAATAATTTGTTTTTGAAGAGACTGCAAACCCAATATTACTAATGTTCTAAAAGTAATAACTACACATTGTATTGTGTTCACGGAATAAGCTGATGGTGTGTATTAAACTAGCCGCTCAGGAGGAGATACAGCTAAAAACAAATCATCAATTTGTATTCCTTTAGTTATGGTTTCAGGTGTCGAGTCTCTGCTCCTGGCCCCTCCTTTCCTCTGGCTGTTACTGGGTTCATTCCTGTCTGGTTGTGTGAGCCGTTTTTGATGCCCTATTCTTAAAAGTTATACATATGAATTTTTCCTCTACCACTTCGTGTCTAACTCTGTCGGGGGTTTACGGAAAGGGATCTACTTAGCCTCGATGGGAACCTTTTATTTGAATTTCACTCATCGGAGGAAACTTTAATGTCTTCATATTTACCGCCAGATTTGCGCATATTTTCCTCTGACTCACAGGAGTTGGTCTCATAAAAGACTAAGCTTTGGTGGCCTTTAATACTCCAACACCAGTAACATGGTTAAAGTTCTCAGCATTTCTGCGGCCCGCCCTTTGGGGGTGAGGACATCTCGCTATCTTCTGAAACATCGTGACAAATTTCTCCTTCTCTCTCTCTCTCTTTCTGGAAAGCTTGTCATTGTATTCTTTCTGGCTGGACACATTAAAACGTCCTTATTCATCAACTCCATTTTCCCTTCGGTGGATATTTACGGTTTTGGTGGGAAAACAGTACTGTACTTTGGCGAGGTTGTATGTGTCCCACTCTGCCAGGCTTATGCAAGGTTTGGTTCATCTAACCTAACGGGAAAACTTTTGTTACTACTTTAATTTTTTCCATTTTCTTTCATCGCCCAACTTTGTGTAATATTTCCTGGAAGATTATTATTATTTAATTAAGGGGAAGCGCTAAACCCGGAGGATTATACAGCGCCTGGGGGGATGTGGAAGGCATTCAGGCTTAATTCGGGAACTGGAGCACAGACCCAATTCCCAAAATCAAGAGCCCCTCACCAACATCAAGGAATCTTCCTTGAGGGACTTCCGGGCAGAACATGGGGAAAAACAGCTCGACACGGCGTAAACTGCCAGTCGCCCTTGAAACCCCTAACAAAAAAAAAATGTGTCAAGTCTCTAGTTTTAATTATTTATTTATTTATTTAGTAAATTTAGCATACATACAGAGGACAAAAAAATACAGGTAAGAGCAGCATGCCAAAGCCACTTATATGCATAGCATTACGGGTTTGGCTTAAAATTAACTTAAGATTAACTAAGCAATGATGAAATCAGTGATAAAACATTGTAAACAGATAACTATAAAGACAAATGAGTATTACAAAGACAGGTCATATGGTTGCTTGCATTGTTGTACATTCATAGAATGGAGTTTTCTGTTAGGTAGTGTATTTAAAAAAAAAATAGATTGGGTTTTAGGTTTAAAATTTATGTGATATAATTGTGAGAAAACATTTAAAATTTACAATTTATAAGGTTCAGTTATTCAGTATTTATTTGGTTTTGGGTGAGTAAGTGATCTTTGAGAAGAGACTTGAATTTATAAACAGGTAGTGTTTCTTTTTGTTTTACAGGTAATGAATTCAAGATTTTAGGGCCTTTTATGTGCATTGAGTTTTTGCATAGTGTGAGATGGACACGAGGAACATCAAAGAGTGATCTGTGCCTTTGTGTTATGGTCATGTGTTCTGTTGAGGTTGGGAAGGGGATGTTTGAGGGGAGGGTTAATATCAGAGTTAAGTGTTCTATGTATGTAATAAGTGCAATAATAAGTATGGATGTTTTGTATGGTGAGTAGGTTGAGTGTTTTGAATTTTTGGTGGGTGTGCTGCCTGTAGTGAGAATTTGTTATCATTCTGACTGCAGCCTTTGTTGGGTAATTAATGGTCTGAGATGGTTTATTGTTGTTGAGCCCCATGCACAAATTCCATAGGTGAGATAGGGGTAAATAAGTGAGTGATATAGGGCCAGGAGGGCTGACTATGGAACATAGTACCGTATCTTCGATAGTATGCCTACGGTCTTGGAAATTTGTTGTACATATGTTTGAAAATTTGAGTCTTTATCAAGGTGGATTCCTAAGAATTTTCCCTCTGTGAGCTTTGTGATAGGTGATCCGTTTTTTCATTATGTTAAGAGGGACATCTGTAGCTCTGTTACCAAAGTGAATGAAGTAGGTTTTGTCAATGTTTAGTGTAAGTTTGTTAGTCATCATCCAGGTGATATTTTCTTTTAATTTCGGTATTTACAGTATTGGCTAGCGTGACGGGGCTCAGGTGAGGAGAAGACGATGTAGTGTCATCAGCAAATAGTGTGGGTTTGAGTAATTGCGAAGCTTTTGGGTAGGTCATTTATGTATAGGAGAAAGAGAAGAGGGCCAAGGACACTTCCCTGTGGGACCCCAAAACTGTAATTGGGTGTGCGGAAGAGCTTGCCCCATTTGCGTACACATATTTGGCTTCTGTTGCTGAGGTAAGACTTGAGGTAGTTGAGGGAGTGCCCTCTAATACCATAGTGTGACAATTTTACGTGGAGCAAGTCATGGTCAACTGTATCAAAAGCTTTTACGTAAGTTAATGAAGTTTCCCCAGTGGGACTTCTTTTTTCTCTATTGCAGTGTATTATATGTTCTAGCATGTGTATAATAGATCATTAGTATTTTATTAGGCCTGAATCCAAATTGGCGGGGGGGTTGAGTATGTTTTGGGAGATGAGGTAGGAGTAATTCGTTTATAAATTTATTTTTCGAAGATTTTGAGAGGGGTGTAAATTGGATATTGGCCTATAGTTTTTTTCAACTTTTGTTTGGTTCCTCCTTATGGTCGGGGTGACCCTTGCTATTTTTGAAAAACTGTAGGGAAGGTGGGGATTCAGTGGATTTTTTTAAAGAGTTTTTGCAAGATTGGTGATAGCATTGACCTTTTTTGTATATAAGGGTTGGAAAGGGTATTTAATCTCTGCCTTGTTTTTAGGTGCGTTGAAAATTTAAGGAGACTTCGTATGGGTAGTCGGAGCTAGGAACTGTGTTCGGGTAGTTGCAAGTGAGTAGCTTTGGTGGGGTGATCTGGCTTGGGATTTTATTGGCAAGGTTTTTTTCCTTAGTGGAGAGGAACATTGAGTCTGTTGCGTTTTTTTGGTGGGGGGTGGGGTTCATTGATTTTGTAATTTATTTCGCTATTTCGTGATATCTTTTTGTTCCAAAATTTTCTGTGGGTTTTCCAGGTCTTTTTATATCACCTGTAGTTGGATAATTGTTCTATAATACAATTTTTTTGCCCTTTTATCGGCTGGTTAGATTGACGATAACGTTTGTTTGGTCTCTGGTTTTTTTGGTGACCCTTCTGTACTGTTTTTCAATCGGTTTTTGTATTTATGGATTTGAGATTGTGGGTGTTAGCGGGGATGTTCAGTCTCTTAGCTGTCATCTGTTTAGTTTTTTTGGGCAGTGCTTGTTATAAGGTATTGGTCTTTTTTAGAAAATTTATTAATCATTCGTCAAAAATCTGTATAGATTTTAGCTCAGTGTGCAGCATGTTTGTTTACTGCTGTTGGAAGTTATTTAATGGTGCCTCATTGTGAATTTCTGAAGTGACTTTAGTAGTGTCTTGGGTAATTACGAGAGTTTTTATTGAGGAAGCAGGTTTTGGTCTTGTGTTTATCTGTATTAGCCTGATTTTAAGGGATTGGGTGTTGGCCCAGATGTGATCAGTGGGAAAACACTAGTCTCGTAATCTTGTAGTTTTGACTAAAGAAATCGTAGTGACACTTTTGGGCAAAAAACCATACCCGGCCGGGTTGAAACCCGCGGTCAATTGTCTAGTGGCTAACGGGACGGGCTGGAGTTTTAGACTCTTTGGACCGCGGGTTCAATTCGGGGGGTTATGGTCTTGTAGGTTTTGTTACTGTTGGTAACAACATGCAGTTACTCATTGTGTTTGTGAATTCAGTAACGTGTGGGTCTGGTCTTGCAGGAGATTTATATTGAAGTCACCTGAGAGTAGTAAGTGATCTTTGTTCATGCATGATCAGTTATCATACTTCCTGGGTTTTGAAATAAATTGGCTAATGTTTGACTGTGGAACTCTGTAGATGTTTATCAATGTGAGAGGTTTTTGTAGGTATTTGGATTTTAATTTAGCTATTATATTTCCCCATGTTCATCCCTTGTGCAGGTATTAGTGATACATTCTAAATTGGTCTGAGTAGTATATTGCTGTGCCACCCCCTTGGTTGATCTGTCCTACAGTTGTGTATGGCTGTGTAACGAGGAATGGCATAGACACTGTAGTATCAGGCTTTAGCCAGGTTTCAGTTAGTGTAATGATGGACATATTGGCATGCAAGGAATTTAGTTTAAAGCTATGAGGTCATCGTAATGCTTGCTTAAGATCTGATATTGTAGTTAAAGACAGTATGTTTTTGTTGGTTCTGAGAAGTGCCTTTGATTGTTTGCTGTGTAGTAATTACAGTAAGTCATTCAATAAGAGGTTGGTATCAGGATCCCAAAGCTGTAATCATAAGATTTGTAGTGAATCTATAGTTTGAATTAAGTATAAAACAAAGTAAATTATTCTAAAGCTAAAAAATAGCACCTGAATTATTTAACAAATGTAAAAATAATGAGCTAAGGTAGTTTTTTAAAAACTAAAATAAAGGAGACTATAAAAGGGACTAAAAAAAATTTGGGTGAACAAATAAAATGAGATCAAATAAGGGCTTGGGAAAATGATAGTAGGTTTAAATTTTAAAAGGGAATTTTTAAAGTTGAAATTTTAATATAAAATTATAAAATAAAAGGACTAATATAAGTTGTGGTGAACAATAAGTGGTAATCAAATAAATGACTTTGGAATTAAGGGAAAAAGTGAACTTTTAACTTTTGCACCGAGAAAAGCACCTTGTTATTTTACAATTGGAAAAATAGAAAATAAGGTAGTTTATAAAGCAAAATTAAGGAAAAAATATTAAGGGACTAAAATTAAGTTGGAAACAAAGTTAAATGGCGATAGTCACTATGAATAATATTGGTTTAGGATAAGTTGATTTGTAATATTAACCCCTTTTAGGGGCGACAGCCCTCTCCGAAAATCGTTTCATTGTCGGCCAAAAATTTTAAAAAAAAAAAAAAAATTATTTTCTCTTATGAAAAGTAGAGAATCTTTTTTCCCCATCTAAAGACACCAAAAGTTTTTAAATTTTATAGAAAAATTACGGAATTATGCTCTCGCAAAATTCGGTCTCGGGGTGTTTAGCATCGGCGATTTTGCCCCCTTTGAGCCCCCTTTTTTTGGCCAAAATTTCCTGTACTATCGACAAAAAACTGAATATTTCACTTGAACTCCATTTTTTCATCGAAAGGGGGCAAGAAAAAACCCCTCATTTATGAAATTCAAAATATCCAGACATGGGCGAAAATTTTGCAATTTTGCAAATTTCACACAAAAATTTTAAAAGATGCCCAAATTTTCCCTAAAGGGCCCGGGGAAAAAACGAAAGACATCCTGACTAAAAGACATTTCCTCTATCTTTATCATGTCCAAAGGTCTTATATTCTTTTGCTTTCCACTTTGAATTTTTTTTTTCACAAAAAATATAAAATTTACTGTTATCAGACTACGCTTAGTGTAAAAATGGGATAAAATTATTTGGGGTTTATTGTGAAAGAATTTGCTCACCAGTTGACGGGGATGCACGCTTGGCACGATTTGTTTACTTTTTAAGTTTTGGGAAAAATCGAACATTTCTGCACTTTGAGCCAATTTCAAGGCACCTTTCTTTGTAAAACCCGTAAAATCATTCAATTTCTGTAAAATGTCTTCCCTTTTTAAAATGAGACCAAGAAAACTAGAATACAACAATAAATACCCTACGAAAAACACTGCAAAATCGTGATTTATTAAAAAAAAAAAGGTCAAAGTTTTTTTTTTTTTCATTATGCACTGTGTGCTGCAGGATTTTTTTTTGACGTGCACACTGACCATGCCCATTCTTCAATGAAGGGCCACCCGCTTTCTCCCCCTAAATTTGAGGCCCCTAGAATTTTTGATATAGACGTCAAAAACCCCTCGGTAAGAAGTACTAGTACGACGAAAACCCCCAAAAGGGGGTTAAATAATTGAGCATTAAATTGCACAATAAAAGAAAAAAAAATGAGGTAGTTGGTATAGCTACAAAGATAGTTTTGGTACTTGAAAAAAAAGTAATTGGAATATACACTAATTGCACCAAAAAAAAAAGTGACAAAAAAACAAGAGTGGTAAACAAAAATAAATTGAAGGTAAGAACAATGAATAATTTAATTTGGATTTAGATTTGACTTGAAACTTAAAATTATGAGAATTAATAGCGTAAGAAAGAGGTAAAAAAGTATGGAGGTAGTTGCATTTGTATGATGAAAAAAATAATAAAAAAAATAATGCACAAATATAAAAGTAACGACACTATATGCACCACACGTATATATGTATTAAGGGCACTTACTAATCGTTACAAAATGTCAGCTTTTTCCCAAAGGAAAGGGAGAGAAATCATGTTGTTTGAGATAGTATATTGTTGTCCTGTTGAGTTTTCCTTATAGTTTACAATGAATACATATGAAAAATTCTTTTAGGGCTATTGGAGTGGGGAGTATGTTTCATTATTGTTTTTCAGTTTTAGGTTGAAATACTTCCCTTTTTTTTGAGGTTTAAGGGGGCCCCAAAGGAAAATAATCACTCTGTTGACTTTTTTTTGGGGTTTCCAGGTTCTTACACAATGCTGTATGTAGATAATTCTATGTAACTGTATTTGTGTTAAACCTGAATAAACTTACTTAAAATTTGGTCGCCTTTTGGGGTATCAGTCAGTAGGTTTCATGCATAAATAAGTCCTTAGTAAATTTTTTTAGGTACAAATAACCCCAAAAACAGTTTTCATAAATTTTCATATTTAGTAAAGCATGGTAGGGTTTCCTAAGATCCCAAAAAGTCATACAAACACTTAAATAAAAATTACCTTAAATAATTTTTTGTAAGTTAGTTTATTTAGGCACAGCTACACAAGTACAATTATGATGTATATTGTAAATTACCTAAAATAACCCGAAAAAGTTATGACCATTTATTTATAGTTCCAGCCTCATGGGTTACCCAGTTTATTCTCCATTTGAAAATATTTAATCACAATAACTTGCATATTAAGGTATCGCAGTCACATTCCATCAATAAATCCTACATTACATTATGTAATCCTTTATTTAGCTTTTCACTTTTTCTCTCCAAAGTCTTAAACTGGCTGCCATCAAACCTAGTCCTTTATTGCTTTATACAGTATAATTTGTAGTTTACATATAATAAAATATTGCCAAGCAAAAAGAAGGCCGCTAGCATGTATGAGAATTTGGGCATAATTTTTCTCTACCTTGGATTTCTGCTTAAAATTTCAGCATTTTTATTTTCAGAAGGTGTGTCTATTTCTTTTACAGTATTGTCAATCTCCTTCTGTTCTTACCCCCACTGGCAGAAAAGTAATATGTGAAGGACCTGGGAGTGATAATGTCAGAGGATCTCGTCTTCAAAGACCACAACAATGTATCTACCTCATCCGCTAGGAAAAATGATAGGATGGATAATGAGAACCTTCAAAACTAGGGACGTCAAGCCCATGATGATTCTCTTCAAATCGCTTGTGCTCTCTAGGCTGGAATACTGCTGTACACTAACGGCCTCCTTCAAGGGTGGCGACATTGCAGACCTGGAGAGTGTACAAAGAACTTTCACGGCACACACAAGTGCGATACGGCACCTAAACTACTGGAACGGTTGAAGGTCCTTGATCTGTATTCCTTGAATGCAGGCAAGAGAGATACATGATAACATACACTTGGAAGGTCCTGGAGGGATTGGTACCAAACCTGCACACGAAAATCACTCCATATGAAAGCAAAAGACTCGGCAGGAGATGCAACATTCCCTCGATGAAAAGCAGAGGTGCCATGAGTACACTGAGAGACAACACAATAAGTGTTGGGGCCCAAGACTGTTCAATTGCCCCCCAACATACATTAGGGGGATTACCAGTAGACCCCTGGCTGTCTTGAAGAAAGCACTGGACAGGCACCTAAAGTCAGTACCTGACCAACCAGGCTGTGGTTCGTACGTCAGCTTGCGTGCGGCAAGCAGTAACAGCCTAGTTGATCAGACCCTGATCCACCATGAGGCCTGGTCTCAGACCGGGCCGTGGGGGCATTGCCCCCTGAAACCCTCTCCAGGTAACTGGCTAAGGGGGTTTGTGGGATGCTAGCACAAACAACCTGGTTGACCAAGTCATCAACAGGAAGCCTGACCCCAGGCTGAGCTGCTGAGGTAGAGGATCCTCAAAACTAGTCACAAGTCAGGTATAATAAATCAGCCTTAAATATAATAGTCTAACATTGTTTATTATTATTATTATAATCAAAAAGAAGCACTAAGCCACAAGGGCTATACAGCTTAACATTGTTTAGTTGCAGTCAGTAAAAATTGTTTAAATATAAAAAGTTTACCTTGTAGTTTGCAGACAAACAGCATATACAATATGCATTAAATGGTGGGTACTGTATCATGTTAATTTTGGATGTTTTTTTTTTTTTTTTAAATTTGATGTGCTAGTGTAGCATCCAAAATACTGTGATCTTGAAAATTAGCCATATTTTGGTAAATCTGTACTGTATTGTTATTTTAAATATTCAAGGCATTATATATTCTGTGTATTATATAAAAAATTCTTAATTTCAAGGTTAAGGGAGTGGTGATCAGTCACTGGTGCCAGTGATGGCACGAGTGCCGGAGGAGATGGAGGAAGTGTTGGCATCAGATAAAACTCAAGATTTCTCTGCAGTTGGGGCTCTTGGTTGGACATATAGAAGACATCATACTTAGTGAGGCACCATTATTGTAATGTCTGTTGTTTTTATTTATTAATCGATAGACATAGCCTTAATTAATAGTCTTAGCACTGTATAATTTTCAGTCAAAATGCATGAGCAAATATACACAAATAACCTGCATGTAGGAGAAAGAAACTTCTGACGACATATCGGTCCAATTTGGACCATTAGCTAGTTACATAGTGTGACTAGTTAATGGTCCAAGTCAGACTGAAATGTCGTCATAAGTTTCTTTCTCCAAAGAGTGGGTTATTTGTGTAACGTTCCAGACGTGGTATTGTGCCTTTTGGTCTTTATGAGCAAATAGTCAAACTTCAGATGTCTTTCGCTTACTCTACTTAATTAAACTTCGACTTTATTCATTTTTGCAATGGGGTCATTTCCATTACAGGAAGAAAATAGCAAAAGTGCAATTAAATTGTAAGTAAATGACACACAAGTAATATGGAGACCTTTATGCACATCACTTGAACACCAAGCTTGCTTATCTGTGTGAAGTGCCTACCAGGCCATGGGCCACCATGTGTTTGTATTTTATACTATCTTTTTCCCTGCAGTTAAATGACTAAATTTATATACACATTAGATCTGAAACTGTTAGTAATCTCCCTATGATGTATAGAAATATGCCTAGTTGGATGAATCTTATTTTAGCCAGCTGGCCCAGTGGCTTATGCACTGGCTTGGAGTTCTGCGACTTACTTGTCATGGATTTGAACCCTACCCGTTCCGTCATTTGGTTTCTATGTTGGTTATTTAGAGCAAGGCATGAGAAGGCTCAATCTTCTATCTACTATTCATGAGGCAGGCATGCTACATAATTGTACTAATCTAGGTCTAAAGACAAATTGCATGACTGCTGTCAGCAGAGGCTTGGTCATGTCTTTCTGGAGTCTACCTGGAGGGTATTCTTGGGATCAACACCCCTGCAGCCCGGTCCATGATCAGGCCTCCCGGTGGATCAGGGCCTGATCAACGAGGCTGATATTGCTGGCTGCACGTAGTCCAACGTATGAACCACAGCCCAGCTGATCCGGTACTGACTTGAGGTATCTGTCCAGCTCCCTCTTGAAGACAACCAGGGGTCTATTGGTAATTTCCCTTATAGCTGGTGGGAGGCTGTTGAACAGTCTTGGGCCCTGGACACTTACTGTGTTTTCTCTTAGTATACTAATGGCACTTGTTCTTTTCATAGGGGGTATGTTGCATCGCCTGCCAAGTCTTTTGCTTTCGTAGGGAGTGGTTTCTGTGTGCGGATTAGAGGCCAGTCCCTCTAGGATTTTCCAGGTGTAGATTATGATGTATCTCTCACCTGCACTCCACTGAGCACAAGTCAAGTGCTTCCAAGCAATCCCAGTAGTTACGGTGTTTGATGGAACTTGTATGTGCAGTATAGGTTCTCTGTACATTTTCTAGATCTGCAATTTCACCTGCCTTGAATGGAGATGTTAATGTACAGCAGTATAGCAAGTTACTTGGGTCAATAACCTCAGTGCGGTACTTTCATCACCACATCTTAGATTTTTTTTTAAACCATAATTACAGTGGAACCTCAAAAATCGAACTTAATCCGTTCCAGGAGCTAGTTCTAATTTCGAAAAGTCTGAAATTCGAATCAATATTTCCCATAAACAAATAATGGAAATACAATTAATCTGTTCCAGAAACCCAAAAATATTCACACAAAAATAAATTTTATAGAGATTAATTACAGTTTTACATACATATAAAATAACATACATATAAAATAATACATACATATAATATAAAATATAAAATAACATTTTTACTTACCTTTATTGAAGATTGGTGATGGCATCTGGAAGATAGGGAGGAGAGAGGGAGTTGGGGTTAGTGTTTGGAAGGAGAATCCCCCTCCATGAGGACTTCAGGTACAGCCCTCTCTGGGGTTACTTCCCTTCTCTGTCTTTTAATGCCACTAGGACCAGCTTGAGAGTCACTGGACCCCTGTCTCACAAAATAACTGTCCACAGTCCTCTGTTTCTGGCACCTCTTTAACATTTCCCTAAAATGGGACATGGTTCTGTCACTGAACTTGTTGCAAAGATGGCTTGTTTCAGCTTGCTCAGGGTGGTACTTCTGCACAAATATTTGGACATCATTCCACTTGGCACAAATCTCCTTAATCTTTGAAGAAGGCACCTCATCCACTCCCTCTTCCTCCTCCTCTGAAGCAAGTTCCTCAGCTGTGGTCTGATACTGCTCCAGATGAAGCTCTTGCAGCTCTTCAGTGGTTAGCTCTTCCCTGTGGTCCTCCACCAACTCTTCCACATCCTCACCACTCACCTCCAACCCCAGGCAGAGGATGAGCTGGGTCAGGGTCAGGGTCAGCCTCAAACCCTTCAAAATCCCTCTTTTGGACACAATCTGGCCACAATTGTCTCCAAGCAGAGTTCAAAGTCCTGGAAGTCCCTCCCTCCCAAGCCTTACCTATAAGGCTTATGAAGTTGTAGATGTTGAAGTGATTCCTCCAGAACTCTCTTAGGGTCAACTTAGTGTCTGTGGTCACTTCAAAGCACTTTTCAAACACTGCTTTTGTGTAGAGTTTTTTTGAAGTTAGAAATGACCTGCTGGTCCATGGGCTGGAGGAGAGGAGTGGTGTTAGGAGGCAAGAACTTTACTTTTATAAAACTGAAGTCCTTAGACAAGAGGTCTAATAAGTTTGGAGGATGAGCAGGAACATTGTCCATTAACAGGAGGCACTTGAGTGGCAATTTCACACTGGGGCCAAACACTTCACTGACCCACTCTTTGAAAATTTGTCTTGTGACCCATGCCTTATGATTAGCTTTCCACAAGACACACAACTTGTTCTTAAAGACATTGTTTTTCTTAAACACACTGGGATTTTCTGAATGATACACAAATAAAGGCTTCACTTTAAAATCACCACTAGCATTTGCACAGAAACAAAAGAGTAAGCCTGTCTTTCATAGGCTTGTGTCCTGGCAGTGCCTTTTCCTCCTGTGTGATGAAGGTCCTTTTGGCATTTTTTCCAAACAACCCTTTTAACACAAAAAATATTAAAACTTGTAGTGGCAGGTTATGTTCACTTCAGTAAAAATTTTAAAAACCCTGTACAACCCAGCCGGCCCATTTTGTTTGAACTGGCTGGTCACATGGTCCAAAAATGGTCCATTTGCTTTCTTAAATTCTTTTAAAACCACGTCTGTTGGCCTTAAATTCATATAGCACTGTTATTTTTCTTTACGATCCATATTCCTTCCCTTTTTGAAATAATTTCTCTCTGAAACATTAATTAAAAAATTCTTAATCTATAAAAAAATCCAAACAACGGGCACAATTTCCAACAATTTTAAAATATTTGTTTTCCTTTTTTTGGGTTACAATAACCCCTTTTTCAACTTTTCAGTTCCTATTTTTTTTGCATGGAAAAAATTCATTTTTTCCCCAACATTCCCCGGCAAGCTCCAAGGCTTCCCAACGATACCTTTTGCAAATTTTCCCTTACACCCTGGGAACTTTCCAACCCCAAGGGGTCCAAACCCAAGCCCTTTGGGCCTGTCTTATTTCACAGTCCCAAACATAAACAAACGAAATAATGGGAAAATTTTCGATAATTTAAGGGGTTTCGGTTGTGGTTATAAGGGCCATAAGAAAGCTAGACTGGCCAAACTCCAGTGGAAAAAGGGGAGAAGGGTTGGTTAAGGGAAAGTTTGAAATTTGAAACCGGCCTATCATTTTGGAACCATTTGCCCGGAAAATGGTCAATTTGAACTCAATTTGGTAAAATCCCCCGTTTTTCAAGGTTCGGGTACAATTTTAATACAAATTATCCCCATTTTGCATTAAAGGACGGAATTACAGGTTAAATTCCAAAAAATATGCATTTTGGGGGTTATAATTAAAAAAAGGGAATGGAAAAGGACTTGGAATGTTAAGAAGGTTTTCCCCAAAATTTTTAATCAATATTTTAAAAAGAAGTGCATGTAAAAGGCTCCCTTTTTCCCTTTTTTAAAAATTAAATTTATGTTAAATTTTTTTTTTTCAATACATGTTGTTTCTTCACTTTTTTATTCCATTTTCTTAGGGAAATAAATAAAAATAAACAATCTTAATTTATTACCCATAAAGGTGAATATGGCTATTTGGTTGGGTTAGGTTCACAAAAAACTTTCGTGCTCTTGCTCTGTCTTGTGAAAAAATATTCACATTTGAGTGTGTTTGATAGATAAATAACCCCTGGCCTGGGGGCCCTAAGCCCCCGCTTCACACACACGGGGGGCCCGGGGTTTTCGATTCCCGCGGGTGGAAACATTTCGACACGTTTCCTTGCACCTGTTGTCCTGTTCACCTACAGCAAATGGGTACCTGGGTGTTAGTCGACTGGTGTGGGTCGCATCCGGGGGGACAAGATTAAGGACCCCAAGGGAAAATAAGTTAGACAGTCCTCGATGACGCACTGACTTTCTTGGGTTATCCTGGGGGGCTAACCCCCCGGGGGTTTAAAAAATCCGAACGAAATCTTCACAATTTTCACATATGTTTGTTATTGTCTTGATAAAATGTTAACATTAACTTTTCAGCAATAGCTTGATCCAGAAAATTTTAAATGCTTATTCTTCATTGTAATCTTTGCAGGTAATGAGTTTTCCACCCTGAGAGAAAACTTCCTAAAGAAACACTGTCACCTATTTGATGATAATGATGAGAACAAACTGGAATACATGGATATTTTCAAACAAAAATTATGTATCATTTAGACTTTAAATTTTTTTTTTTTTTTGGGGGGCTTATGAACACAGTACAGGAGGACACTGCTTATACATCGGGTTTTAGCTTCTGGCTCTGATGTAAAGTGAAAATCACTGTAAAGTGAAACATAGCCTTTTTTTTTCCTTTAAAATGTGTATAAAAGTCTGATAACATGTTACACTATCATGTATTATGTGAGCAATAAACTAGGCCTAAAAAATGTATGTCATTTACACATTACTTACCTTAAAATTTTTCTGTTCTTAGCTTATAGTGATTGGTGAATATATTTATTGTGGGAAGTCTGAATAAATGAAAAAGGGGGTATAATTGAAACTGCTGCATTAGCGAAACGCCATAAAGAAAAGTGCTGTTACGTGGGGCCCTCCTGTAAAATAGTTCTGATGAAATGCAAAGTAAACAAAGAACTGCTTGTTTTAAAATACAATACAGTGGTACCTCAAGTTTCGAACGCCCCCGACTTGAACAATTATGTAAGTGTATTTTTGTAAGTGCTTTTTTAAGTGTATTTTTGGGGGTCTGAAGTGGACTACTGTAATCTAATTTACATTTTTCCCTTATGGAACAAATTTGTTCGGTATTGGCACTCGAACAGCCTTCTATAAAAAATTAAGTTCGTAACTCGAGGTACCACTGTATTTAAAATAAGACATTTTAAGTCTTTAGTAGTAGGTTGGTAGACAGCAACCGCCCAGGGAGGTACTACCGTCCTGCCAAGTGAGTGTACAACGAAAGCCTGTAATTGTTTTACATAAAGGATGGGATTGCTGGTGTCCTTTTTTCTGTCTCTTGAACATGCAAGATTTCAGGTACTCTTGTAATAATCTACTTACACTTAGGTCACACTACACATACATGTACAAGCACATATATACACACCCCTTTAGGTTTTCTTCTATTTTCTTTCATATTCTTATTCTTTTTTATTTCCTCTTATCTCCGTGGGGAAGTGGAACAGAAATTCTTCCTCCATAAGCCATGCGTTTGTAAGAGGAGACCTAAAATGCCGGGAACAAGGGCTAGTAACCTCTTCTCCTGTATATGTTACTAAATGTAAAAAAGGGGAAACTTTCGTTTTTTTTTTGGGCCCCCCGGGCCCCGGTGGGATATGGCCGGTGTGTTGAAAGAAAGAAAAAATTTTAAGTCTTGTCCAAAATTATTGATGTAGAATGGCATTCACAGAATCATTACTGCATTTTCCCTAGCACTGCCTTTAAAATGCTAAAAGGGCTTTACAAATATCATTAGAATTCTGTATTGCAGTATAATACATGTACTTGTAACCTTCATTATGCACACTGTGCAGTTAAATTGCATTAAGTGCTGGGGTTGCTTTTTGGGGATGTTAATTCTGAAGCCACAGATTAAGAAATTTTTTGTGCAAATTACTTAAATATTTTTGGCCAAATTTCTTTAAATGCTGCTCTAATATGCTTAATATTGACTTTGATTTAGGGGTCATGTACTGAGCAACATTTGGGGTTTTTGTGGGCCCAAAAAAAAGTAAGTGGGTACTAAGAAAAAATGTGAATAATCAAAGCTCTCTGCCAAAAGTTGAATATTTGAATCATGTTGATTACAAAGCATGTGCATTCCAGAGCTTGACTGCATATGCAGTGTTCTTCACAAATATCATAACTATTCCATTATAGTATGTGTAACCTGATGTATGTACCAGCACATAGTTCACTAGTTAGGTATTATAGTTAAAGTGGACATGGTACAGAATACAATTACATTACAACAAACCCTGTAGTGGAAGGGATTTGGGAACTATGATACAAATACCAGGTATACGAGCGTGTGTATACTGATCTAAATTTGAGTTTATATCAGTTTGGAAGTAATTAATAATTAACCCTTTGTTTGTCGCAGTAAGTTTAACGGATTTTTTGCTTGTTCCCTTTCATAAATTAAGGGAGAAGCCTGACCTCTTTAAAATGGTCCCAGTGGGCAGTATAAGTCTAAAAAAATTTTTGCAGACAATTTGATGAAAAAAAATTTAATTAATAAACCGTGCAGTGTTTTTTGATGTTTTATTTTGGAAAATTCATTTCCTGGTCCTTGAATGGAAAAATTTTGGAAATTTATGATTTACGGTTTTTACAAAAAGGGTGCCTTGAGAAATTGAGCCAAAAAAGGAATGTTATTTTTACCCAATTGTAAACTGTAAGTAATAAGTAATGTGAGGGTTTAATCCTTTACGGTACAAAAATTTTTTAAATTTTTAAATAATCAGTGCTCATACATAAATTTAATTGGAATATTAAAGTAAAGAAAATATTTTACCTTTAACTTTCAAGGGAAAAATTATTTTTGTCAGGAACTATTTTTTTTTATTCTACCTATTCCGTTTGACTTTAATTTTGTAAAAGGATTTTTTTCTTACCCAAGTCTTTTAACTTTTAAATTTTTCTTGTGCACCATTTATTAAGGGGTTTGCAAAATTATGTTTTTTCCTTCTGAAAATTTCCAAATCCCCAAATATAAAATGAGAAAAATCCCCGATACTTTTAATAAAGTAAGTTTCTTTTAATTATTTTCAAACATTTTGGGGTTTTTTAAGGATGGAAAAGATTCCCATTTTAATTAAAGAAATAATTTTTTTTTTTTTTCAGGATAGAACGATTTGGAAGCCCGAAATAGGCCCCTTTAGAACGAGGATTCAAAAACTTTGTTCATTAAATTTAAAAAAATTTTTTTACATTTAACTTAGGAATTTGTAATTTTTATGCAAAATTTTGGGTAATGGAAAATTTTTACCATCTTTAAAGTTTTTCTTAAGATTAAATAAGGGATGGGGTGGTTTTGATTCCATACTTTAACTTTTTTAAATAAGCTGTAAAATTTAAAGTTTGGTGTTAAATATTTAATATTTTGGGAAGTTGAGTTTTGGTTTAAAATTATGGTTTTGCCTTGGTTTTAATTTTTAGTGTAACCTTATTATTTTTGTATGAATTGGTTTTTATTTTTATTTCCCTTTTTATAAAATTTTTAGTGAATCTTTTTTTTTTGGGAAAATTAGACTTTTTTATTTATTTGTTGGGACTTGGGTTTTTTTATTTTGGTATTTTAGTTTTTTATATATTGTTAAAGTGTATCTTTTTATATTTTTTATGTATTGGAAAATTTATTTTATTGTAGTGTTTAACCTTGGGTTTATATAAATTTTGTTCGTAACCTGGGTTATAAATTTTGAATGTTAAGCCTTTTTTTTTTTTTGGTAAAAATGGAGCCTTTTTATTTGAAAACTTACCTTGTTTATTTTTTTTATTAAGTTGGGATTTTGTAAAATTTTGTTGTAATTGGTTTTATCATTTTTTTACTGGTTTAAAAATTTTGTAGTGTAACCTTTGGTATTTTTGTAGTGTAAAATTGGTTTTATTTTTTTAGTGTAACCCTTTGGGTTTTTATTTTGTAGTGTAGCCTTGGTTTATATTTTGTAGTGTAACCTTGGTTTATATTTTGTAGTGTAACCTTGGTTTATATTTTTGTAGTGTAACCTTTGGGTTTAATTTTTGTAGTGTAGCCTTGGTTTATATTTTGTAGTGTAGCCTTGGTTTATATTTTGTAGTGTAGCCTTGGTTTATATTTTGTAGTGAAACCTTTGGGTTTATATTTTGTAGTGTAGCTGTGGTTTTATTTTGTAGTGTAGCCTTGGTTTATATTTTGTATTTGTAACCTTGGTTTATATTTTGTAGGTAACCTTGGTTTATATTTGTAGGTAGCCTTGGTTTATATTTGTAGTGTACCCTTTGGGTTTATATTTGTAGTGTAGCTGGGGTTTTATATTTTGTAGTGTAGCCGGGTTTTATATTTTGTAGTGTAGCCTTGGTTTATTTTTTGTAGTGTACCCTTTGGGTTTTATATTTTGTAGTGTAGCCTTGGTTTAATTTTGTGTGTAGCCTTGGTTTATATTTTGAGTGTACCCTTTGGGTTTTATATTTTGTAGTGTACCCTTGGGTTTATATTTTGAAAGTGTACCCCGGGTTTTATATTTTGTAGTGTAACCTTTGGTTTTTATTTTGTAGTGTAACCTTGGTTTATATTTTTTGTGTAACCTTGGTTTATATTGTAGTGTACCCCTTGGTTTATTTTTTGTAGTTTTCCTTGGTTATATTTTGTATGTAGCCTTGGTTATATTTGAAAGTGTAACCTTGGTTTATATTTGTAGTGTAGCTTTAATTTAGAGATCCTACTAGTCAATACTGTATTCTAAGGATTTTCTACAATTTATTATATGTACATGATTCTAACAGATTTTAGGATCCCCTTTTAATACCCAAAGCAAATGCTGTTAGTTTATGTATAATTGTTTTTTTTTAACTATTAAAGAAGGCCCAACTAATGTTTTCTCATCAAAGTTTAATCTGCCTTGTATGGAAAAAAAAGTTAAGTTCAAGCCAATTACTAATGAAGTGGTGGTGTTTAAATCAGGCAGTGAGATCTGACATCATACGCCAGTTTTACCTTTAATACTTTAAAGAAAAGGTCAGGTAAGGAAGATGGCTCTGAGTTATATTTATTATTCAATGTTTAAGAGAAAAATAATCCAAAAGCAGTTTCTAAAATGAGCAATTGCCCACATGTACAACGAAGAGGATGGATAAAAGAAAGTCTTAAAATTATTGCGAAGACAGTTTGGAATTTCCAGCTCTCAAGATTATCCCAAGGAAAATAAATTTTTGTGCTACTCACCTATATTCACTTGCTTTTACATGGTTACTGGGGTTGTCTTCATATTGGTTCTCCCCCTAAACTTGCCAGGATTTATACTTGCCTAGAAAGGGTTGAACCCTATTGTACCTATTGTGGGAGACGCTGATGTGTTAAAAAATGATGTACGTATATATTTTCAACACATTGGCCGTCTCCCACCAAGGCAGTGTGGCCCAAAAAGGAACACTTTCACCATCATTCACACATAATCACTGTCTTTGCAGAGGTGCTCAGATATGACAGTTTAGATGTCACTCCAAACAGCCAATATCCCAAACTGCTCTCTTAAAGTGCAGGCATCGTTTTCCACCTCCAGGACTCGAGCCCGGGTTTAACCGGTTTCCTTGAATCCCTTTAAAAAAATATTTCCCTGCTCACACTCGAACAGCTCGTCAGGTCCAAAAACCATTCATCTCCGTTCACTCCTATCTAACCATGTTCACACATGCCTGCTGTATATTCAACCCCCAGAAAAGAAAGACACACTTTTACATCATTCACATAATCATCACTGTCTTTGCAGAGGCTCTCAGATACAACAGTTCAGATGTCATTTCAAAACAGCCAATATCACAAACCCCTCCTTTATATACAGTAGGACCCCGTATCTGCGGGTCTGGTTTCTGCGGTTTCATTTATCCGCGGTTTACTGTGGCCTGAATATAAGCCTTAATTTTGTTTAATGGCACCGTAGTAAAAAAGTAGTGATCGTGGCAGTTCTTCAAAGCCTAAGAGAAGCCATGAAGTGCTTCACAGTAAAAAAAGTGAAATTCTCGACTTGTGGTAATTTATCAATTAAGGTAAACTTCATAAAAGGTATGTATGCACACAAAATGAAAAATGACTTATATGTAGGGTTTGGTACTATCCGCAGTAGGTCCTTGAAATTTTTTTTTCCCCACAGATACGGGGGTCGTATTGTGTTTGTGTGTGAGCAGGTATATTTAGTGAAGGGATTCAGGGAAACTGGCTATTTTTATATGGCCGGACTTGAGTACTGGAAATGGGAAGTACAATGCCTGCACTTTCAAGGGGGGGTTTGGGATATTTTGCAGTTTTTGGGAAAGGGTATGTTATACACGTGTATCTTTATATATGCTTCTAAACTGTTTTTATCTGGGTGCCTCTGCAAAACAGTGATTAATATGAGGTGAAAATGTTGAATGTGAAAGTATTTTCTTTTTGGGGTTTTCTTTCTGGGTCACCCTGCCTCGGTGGGATACAGCCGGTTTGTTGAAAGAAAAGTTTTTTTTTTCTCTCTCCTCTCTCTCTCTCTCTTCTCTCCTCTCTCTCTCTCTCTCTCTCTCTCTCTCTCTCTCTCTCTCTCCTCTCTCTCTTCTCTCTCCTCTCTACTCCCCTTCTCTTCTCTCCACGAAAAGGGTGACCCAAAAAAGAAGAAAATCCCCAAAAAGAAATACTTCATCATATTCAAAAACTTTACCTCACTCACACTATCACTGTTTTTGCAGAGGTGCTCAAATACAATAGTTTAGAAGTATATATTTATAAGATACACAAACATATTCCTCAAACTGCTTTAATATCCGGAACCCTCCTTTATTGTGCAGGCATATACTTCCATTTTTAAGACTCAGTCGGCTATATAAAATAAACCGTTTCCCGAATCCTTCACTAAATATTACTCTGCTCACACTCCACAGCTCATCAGGTCCAAAATGCCATTCGTCTCCATTCACTTACGTACATTCGACTATGAACAGACTACGTGTTAGTTTATTTGCAAATTTTCCAGAGATCCAATTTGAGTTGGCGTACCTTTTGCTTAGTACGACGTTTTGCAGCAACCTTCATTGGGCAGCACCAAGTCAACAGAGTGACATATGAAGATTTTATGGAGCTGGAAGAGATGCAGCACAAGGAAGAGCAAGAGGAACAAGATTTAAAAATGTTCCTTCTAAAAGTTTGAGACAAAATGTGGTGAGGCATTTTCTCTTATAGAGAGAGGTCTCTGTATGTTTGAGCTTCAGGACCCCAATATCAAGAATTCTCAAAAGGTTTCAACTGGGTTAACAATTTTATTTCATGCACCGTCTTATATATATGAGAAAGAGAAAAACGGTGCAAACTTCCTTAGCAGATTCTTCAGATCAAAATGCCTTCTACTAAAAGCTTTCAGGGTGTTGAAGTAACCCAGGCTTAAAGAAACCCTGACTGATGAAGATTTGTTGTTGAATATATGATGTTGATGACCCTCTTTCCCCAGTTGCCCCACAACCCCTATCTTCCCCTCATCCATCACCTCAAGTTTTTATACAATTATTTGGGAAGAGGTGGGGATTAAAAATGAAGAGCAAAAAACTGTATGACCTGGGGAGTTTAGCAATTAGTTTTGATGATAAAATAATAATATTAATAATAATAATAATATAATAATAATTATTTAATTGAAATATGCAAAACTAATACACTAATACAAAATGGAAGTTGTCACATTATTATTATTATAATAAAAAAGAAGCGCTAACCCAAAAGGGGCTATAAGGGGAAGTTGTAGTTGTTTTTTTGTGCCATGTGTCTTCAGAGTTCTGAAAAAAAAAGTTGCAAAGGTTTAGTGGATAAATTTGAGGGGCTGTTAAAGGGGGAAATTAAAATGAAAATAGGAAAAGGCAAAGTGGGGGGGTAAATTTTCCTTTAGATACCCATGTGGTCTCCCAAAAATTCGAGACCCCCTCTTTCCGCTCGCCCATCAGTGCATGAGGGTGTGTCTGAATTTAGTGGCTTGTCATGAGGCCTGTAAAGGTTTGGGGGTTCGTTTCCCCAGCCGTAGCAGTTTTGTAAAAATTTACATATAATATATTTTATAGCCGACAACCATGTGGAAGGGAAAAATTTCAGCTTGTATTTAACACATTTTCAGCGCTCAGGGCTATGCAATGTTGAAAGAGTGCACCGGGAGGAATGGGGGGAATTTTTCAGGGAAAAGACTAAAAACATAGTCATTATATTTTTAAAATAAAAAAAAAAAAAAAAAAAAAAAGTCATGAAGGGGTGAGGGGGTTTAATCTCTGGAACACCCTCCAGTAGACCCCAGTATTGGTACGGCCAATTTTGGTTTTTGTCCTATCCCCCCTTGTGGTTAGCGTTCTCTTTGATTTAATAAAAATAAAATAATGCCCATCCCAATATATATTGGTGTATGTACTCATAATACAAGTACTTTTATGTCACATAAAAACCCTCAGTGTATTTACACATAACCTCTGTGTATACTGGCATACTGCCTCGTGTTAAAACCTGTGTTTATAGAGAGTTCCCGGGGGTAAAAGGGCCCCGGGGGCCCGGTCTGGCCCGGCCTCGGTGGATCAGAGCCTGATCAACCAGGCTGTTGCTGCTGGCGACGAAAACCCAAAGAAAAGAGACAGCCCGGCTGGCAGGAACCGACTTTAGGTGTTGTCCAGTGCCAGCTTGAAGACTGCCGGGGGTCTGTTGGAAACCCCCTTTATGTATCTGGGAGGCGTTGAACAGTCTCGGGCCCCTGAACTTATTGTATGGTTTTGTGACACCCTGTTTTTCTTTGGGGGGATGTTCTCGTCTGCCAAGTCTTTTCTTTGTCGAGTGATTTTCGTGTGCAAGTTCGGTACAGTCCCTCTTTTAATTTCCGGTGTTTATTCATGATCTCTCCCCCGCTTTTCCAGGGAATACGGTTTAGGAACCTCAAGCGCTCCAGTATTGGGGTTTTTTTATCTCCGTTATGCCGCCGTGAAGGTTTCTTACATTTTCTATTTTCAGCATTTCACCTCCCCTTAAAAGGTGTGTTAGGTGCAGCAATATTCCAGCCTAGATAGAAAAAGTGCCCTGAAGAGTGTCATCAGGGGTTTGGGGCCTCCCTATTTTTGAAGGTTCTCTTATCCACCCTTATTTTTCTGCAGATGCGTTTGATACAATGTTATGGTCCTTGAAGGTGGGATCCTCCGACATGATCACTCCCAGGTCTTCGACGTTGGGTTTGCTCTATTTTGGGCCGAATTTGTTTTGTCTCTGATGAAGATTTAATTTCCTCGTGTTTCCCATATTGAGTAATTGAAATTTCTCATCTTTTTAAATTCATTTTGTTTTTCTGCAGCCCACTGAAAGATTTGGTTGATGTCCGCCTGGAGCCTTGCAGTGTCTGCATGGAAACACTGTCAGCGTTCGGGTGTCATCGAAAGGAAGACCGGTGCTGTGGCTGAATCCCTTGTCTGTCGGGTATGGGTGAGGAACAAATGGGGCATCGTGCCTTTTGGGAAAAAGAGCTTTTCACCGTCTGCCTCGGGCTTTACTCTGTTGCGACTACTCTCGGTTTGTTAGTGGGAAATGTAGTCCACGACCGCTTTTCCCGTTTTTCCTTTTTCAGCATTTTTGGCGCTATTACGCCATGGTCACATTGTCGAAGGTTTTTTCAATCGTATTTTCATCTGCATTCTTGTCTTTAGTGCATCTAACCCTTTTCGTAGTGATCCAAAAGCTGAGACAGACGAAGGGGCTGTTTTTAACCCATGTTTCCCCGGGTTTTAATGATGGTTTCTAGAGGGGGTGATCTTCTTTTTAGGACCCTTTCAAAGATTTTTTTGATATGGGATTTAGTGCATCGGTCTGTAGTTTTTTGCGATGCTTTCTGCCCCCTTTGTGGGTGGGGCTATGTCTGTTGTTTTTAGTAACTGTGGGGACCCCCGTGTCCATGCTTCCTCTCCCTAGGATGGGAAAAGGTCTGATAGGGGGTTTTTGCGTTTTGATGAACACGGGTTCATGAGCTGGCCCCGGGCAGATGCATGGGGATGTCATTTTCGCCTTTCGAAGTCATTTTGGGGTAGGATAACATCGGATAGGTTTGGTTTTTAAACAAATTCTGTGGCTCTCTCAAAAAAATTCAGTTTTATCTTTGACTCTCAGTCTGGTTAGCTTTTTCAAAAACTGAGTCATATTGGGACTTGAGTAGCTCCCCATTTCCCTTTGCCCTCTGTGTAGGACCCCTCTTGTTTAAGAAAGGGGGCCCCAAAACGGGCGTTTTTCTCGACTTTTATTTGGCTGAAGAAATTTTTTGGGTTTCTTTCGATTTTTTTTATGGCTTTTAGTTCTTCCCCCGTTCCCGATCCCATAAGATTTTTAGCTTAGTTTATGTTGATTTCTCTGACCCGGCCCCCCCCCACGATTTCAGATAAATTTACCTCTTTAGCCCCTCTGTTTTTCTTTTCCCTTGCCTGTAAAGGGGCGCCTTCTTTCTATTTTACATCTACTACTCCTTTTTTTTAGAGGAATAAAAACCCTTTTGCATACTCGAGTGCCACCAAGTTAATCTGTTCGGCATAAGTTGGGGTCTGTGTTGCTTAGTTATCTTCCCAGCGTGACACACACTTCGGTGTGTGTTTATATACACAGATATACCTGAGAGGGGTTTCCCCCAGGTATATACCCGTGGACAGGAGTTAAGGCATTTTTAAAATGTTTATGCCCGAGTACAGTATAGCCTGTGCCTCTTCCCCTGTAAAAAAACATTGTTCACACACATCTACCTCGGCAACCTCTCGTTTTGTCTTTGTTTTCGCTAGGGGCCTTGATGAAAGGAATTTTACTACACTACCCTTCCTTCAACCCAAAAGGGAGTTCCTTGATGCAGTGAGGGGCTCTTGATATGGGGAAGGTCTGTGCTCCATTTCCCTGTCCCTTCCATCCCCCCACATGCGCTGTATAATCCTACGGGTTTTAGCGTTTCCCCAATTAAAATTTTAAATTCTGTTTGAGGCTACTAATGATGTTACTATGCATACAAACCAGTTGACTGGGGTGAAACTCGCACCCCATTGTTGGACTTTTTTTTTTTTTGGATTATCTAGGTAATTTACAGCATTATGGGGTAATTGTCTTATGTGTACCGTACCTAAAAAAATTTATTTACTTGGAGAAAGATTTAGGGTAGTTTCTAAAAATTTTAAAAAGGGGCATGGTTAGGAAAATGATCCGAGTAGGCCCAAAAAAGGGCAAAATTTGTTCTAGTGGGGTTTGAAAGTTTATTCGGGTATACGGGTTTAGCGCTTTTTTTTTTTTTAAAATAATAATAATTTTCAGGATACACAAATACGTTACATGATTTCTACAAAATATGTGTGAGAACCTGGGAAAACCCCAAAAAGTCAGACAGATTTGACTTTTTTCCATTTGGGTAGTCGGGTTTAACATAGTCTTAAGCTTTCGAAGTTTATTTCTTTGTTTTTAGGGGATATTTGCGCGCTGTATACCCTTGGGGCTTAGCGCTTCTTTTTGATTTAATAATAATAGGGATATTCTGCGGGGCGCTTAAGGCCATCATCCAAGTCCAGTTGCTGAATGACTACTACCCTTTCCCTGTGTAATGAAAAAAGGAAGGGGGAAAGGGGGGGTTAAAAGGCTGCGACTTCAAATACACAAATTAAAAATTCAAAATTCAAATAAAAGTTTATTCTCTATAAGGATTCCCCCTCTTAAAGGGGGGGCCCCTTGGGTGGTGAAGGGGCCCTTTTGGGTCGGGGAAATTAGCCCTGTCGGTCTTCTTCCCAGACCGAACCTAATTACCCCCCATTTCCCCTCCCCTACCCCAAACCTCCCCATCCTCCCTTTTTCCTTCCCCTCCTCCCCCTACCCCTCCCTTTTGCCCTTCCTCTTTTTAGCCTTCGGATTTCTCCCAAAGGCGCGCTAGTTCCTAGGTAGGGGAAAGGGCCCGGGGGCCACCCATTCCCTTTTAGGTTCTTGGCGGTGGCTAGTTTCCCGTGGAATCTGTTGCCTGGGAGTCCGATCCCTCCCCGGGTACCCCGGAGTGTTTTGGGTGTTTTGGCCGGGGTATTTTGGGAAAGCCACCTTTCGGATTCCCGGGGGGTGGGGTGAAGGAGGTATGTTTGTGGCGGTATGGGGCCGCCCTCTTTTTTTGTCCACGAGGTAGCTCGGCGTGGGGGTTCCCCTACCCCCAATTGCTGGTTTCGGCTGGGGGTAGGGTAGGGCCCGGGGTTTCCCATGCGCATCTGCGCTAATAGCGGTGTCGAGTCCTCTTGGGCGCGGGGGAGTTTTCGGGCCCCTTCTTTCCTCTGGAAATCCCCCCCCGGCCCCCCTTTTTTTTCTTTTTTTTATTTTTATTTTTTTTTCTTTCTTTTTTTTTTTTAAAAAAAAAAGGAAGTAACCTACCTAGCAGCCCTACCTGAACCTGGTACCCCGGGCCCCTCTTGATCCCGCACCCCTTCTGACCCCCGCTCGTCTTTGGACCATCTTCAGACTTCCTCATCCCCTCTGTACCTTTTGCCGGTGCTGTTTCCTCCCCCCCCCCCCGCTTCAGGTGCTGAGGCCTCGACTGACTCCTTCGATTTATCAGCCCTTCGCTCTCCTTGACTATGCTTCCGGCCTCCCCCCTCTACGGTGCGGAAATTTTAAAATCGCCGACCCTTCCCAGTGGCCCAAACTCGGGTCCCCGCCAAAAGTCCGAAAAATTACCTGCTGATGATACTTCTCCCCCTTTCCCCTCCCGTTCTTCCAGAAACGTCGAAGCCCTTCACTCCCTTTCCCACGCTCAGTTCAGACTGAACAGTGGACTAAATTCTTCACTTTACCCCACTTCCCTATGCCATCTTTTGACCATAGTATTGGCAAGGCACCCCTCGCCATGTTGGTAAAGATATTTTTTTTCTGCTCTTAAGGCGGTATGCCTCTTACCGACAGAATGCTACCCGGGTCGGAGCCTCTCGTCTTTCCCATTAGATATGTTCCTGTCACCCTTAAAAAACATCACCCCCTCAATTTCTTGTAGGGCCGTCATTCTCCCCCCATACCATAGTTCAAAAAAATTTTCCAGACATTGGCACCGAAATTCTAAAACGCTGGAACCCAAGATCCCCAATCCCAGGTAGACCTTCGTTTTCCTCCCGGGGCGGGGCATCCCTAGCAATGGGCCGTTTAACTTTTGACACCCGAGAACTCCCATCTCAGTTTATTACAGGAATGGTTTTTAAATTCGAAAGGTGACCCCTACACCAAAAAAGTGTAAAATTGTGGGTTTGGCCACCCGCAAAATATTGCAGATAATCCCCGAATGCCCAGTCTGTGGTGCCGATGCCCATTCTAATACTTTGCAATCTTCCCCTTTTCCTTAACTGTCATGAGGCTCACCCTTTCGTATCTCGGTTGTCGGTCTATTTAAAACGAGGGGGGAAACCCGTTACCCAAAGAGACAAAGGCTCCCTTATCCCATGGCAGTTTCTCTTTCCGCCTAAGGGAGACCCCCACGTGTTTTTTTTCCCGTGTTTAAAAAGCCCCCCCATTCTGGATCCCTTTTCTACCCCACCTCTGGGTTACCTCTCCCAAAATCACCCCTGTTTAACCCTTTTGTGTCCTGGCTGACCCCCCTACTTCAACCCCATTTAAACCCGCTTCTTCGAGTCTCTTTACAACCCTCAGTATCGACGAGCCCTCTACGACCCTCTTCCCAATCGTCCCTCTACTTCTCAAAAGTCAAAAAAAGGCCCGGTAACCCCTCCTACCCATTTTCCACCCCTCTTTTTACCCCCCCTGTCTCGGGTCCCTAGTTCTTCCCTCCACTGGCTCAGTTAAAGTGCGGGTTCACCCTCCTCCTCGAAATGCCCTTCCCCCCCCTGTTCCCCCCCAGTTTCTTCCTTTCTGCCCCCTCCCAGGTTCTGTCTGTTCTGTCCCCCCCACCTTCTCCAGTTCCCTCCCCCTTTCCCCCCCCCCCCCTACCTTGGTAAGTCCTACATTTCCCAAATCTTATCTCCCCCCCTCTTTCCCCAATATTGTCTCCCATACGACATCTCGAATTCCGAAACACTTGAAAAAATCCTGAATATATTGCGAGACCAAAAAAATCAATGGCACTGTCCACCTTTCCCGCTTTCTCTCTCTCTGTCCATCTGCGCAACTCCTTTCTTCACGCGCCCTTTCCCTTCGTGCTTGAACTTTTTCCACTGCCTCCGCTGGGGACTTTTCTAACCCCCCTAGCCCCGTAGGAACCTTACCGCGGATTTCAAGTTTTTTATCTTGCCAAATCAGGGCCCTTTTTACAGGGGAATATACGGGGCCCTCGGGGGTAAGGGGGTGAGCTTCAGATGTTACTCCCCCAGTTTGCCCCTGTTGGTGTTTGTTTTCAGGAACCAAATTACACTTGCTTTTATTCTCACTCTAGGCTATAATTTATTGTATTCTTCAGATCCTTTTCCGGGGGGCCCTTTAAATGAAAGTGCCCTTTTTCTCGCAGATTTCCGTCCATCGCTTTTGTTTTCTTCGCTGCATTACAAGCGCCCGTATCCACTTACTAGGGGGTACCCCTTGTTTTTAATCTCTCTCCTTTCGGGCATTATCTATTCCGGTTTTCCCTTTCCTTGTTTCGTCATTACCGCCCCCGATTCTGTTTCTTGGTGATTTTAATGCCCACCTTTTCCCTCTGGGGGGGTTCCACTGGATTCCGGGAATTCGTTAGAGGCTTTTCTTACCCACCCCCTCCTTTTTAAATACAGGCTCACACCATTTGCCCCTGGGCTATACTCTCTCTTGCATCGATCTTCAGTTTGCTTTCCTCGGGCCCCTTTAGACTTCATTTGGTCGTTCTCCCGGACTTACAACAGTGATCTTTTCCCATCATTCTTATTTCCCCCTTCATTTCGCCCCTCTTCGCCCCCCACGTGGCAATTTAATCGGCAAATTGGAACCTTTACTCACACCTACTGTTTTTAAAGGGGTTTCCCTTCTTCGTCCTCCATCGATAGTTTTTTTTTACACCTCTTCTCGTCCTCCGTTTTCCCACCGCAGTTTCTTCTATACCCCAAACTTCGGGCAGGCTTCTCAAAATGCGTCCCTTTGGGGGTCTCCTGCTTGTGCTCGTGCAGTCGTTTAAAACGCGCTGCATGGGGCGGGTACCGGTACAATAGAACCACGAGCGACCCCTTTGATTTTAAACAAAAGGTGCGATCGTGCCGTGTCACCCGGGGACGCTAACGCACTTGCTGGCGAGTTTAGTCCCACATCACCTCTGTTTCCCTTTTTGGGTGCGTCGGGAAAAAAAGACAAAAACTGGTGGAAAATATTCTCCTGACCCGGCCCCTGTTCTCGGGTTTCCCGGTGTTGATTGCAAACCCATAGATGTTCCCAAAGAAATTGGAAATCATCGGGCCGTTTTTCCGGGACCCATCTATGCCCCTCATTTTTTTCCCTAAAAGTCTGCCAAGAGTTGCACCCTTGGATTTTTCTTCTTCAGAAAGAACAGTATAAGTGCCTTTTTCACTTCAAGAACTGGAGGCAACACTCTAGTTGTCGATCTCGGCAGGGGGCCCGCACATTCTATTCGTATGCTAAAACTTTACATCAGTCAGCCCTTGCAGCCTATTAGCCTTTTCAAATTTTTTTGGTCACAAGGGTTCTTCCACGTTGGAAATCGCCTTGTTTCCCTTTCCCCAAACGGCACTACGGCATGAAAACCCCCCACTATCGTCCATTTCTCTTCCAGTGCGTTTGCAAGTAATGGAACGTTTGTAAATGACATTTAGTGTGGTATTTAGAGAACCACTTCCTCCCCTCGTCAAATGGCTTTCGTAAGGGCGTTCTACCCTGACCCCCTTCTGCGCTTGGTACGTTGTTGTAATGCCTTTTCGATAACACTCAGTTATTTTCCATTTTTTGACCTTGAGAAGGGATATGAACAACTTGGAGGTATAATTTTTGCCAAACCCACCCTTAGGCCTTCGAGGCAATCTACCATCCCTTCCTTTAAAAACTTTTTAACGACAGGTTTCCGGTCGGGGTTTAAAAATGTGCTCTCCCCCGGATTTATCCAACTGAAGGTGTCCCCCAGGGGTGTGTTTGGCACAACATTTTTTTCCTTGCTAAATGATTTGGCCCCTAGTTTCCTCAAATTTGGTCCACTCTATGTTTTTGACTTTGCATTTCCTGTGCAGGCCTGACTGTCACCTCCTTACAGTTTTTTTCCAGCATGCAGTCGACCGTGTTTCCAATTGGGCCACCAAATGGGGTTTAAAAATTTTTCCCGCACTAAAACCCACCAATCACTTCATAGACGCCTGTATTCCGACTCCTTTGTACCTCTATGGGGTCCCGATCCCCGACGTGATACAGTAAATTTCGGGCCCCCCTCTTTTATGTAGGTTATCTGGAACCTCCATTACCTCTCGAAGGCAACTTGTCACAGCCGGCTGAAACCTTCTTAAAAAACCCTTTCTATCTTTCGTGGGGAGCTGATCGTCGAAAACCCCCCTTCCCTACTTCCCCCCTTATTTTATCGAAATTGTTATGGGCCAGATTATTTAGCGGATCTCCTGCTACTTCTCAGCCTTAACCCCATTCATCACAAGGATTACGTTTTTGCCTTGGTGCTTTTCGCTCTTCCCCTGTCGAAAAACCCCTATGCAGAAGCGAAGTTCCCTCCTTTTCCCATCGCCCCGGATGCCTTGCCTGCGCTACTTGTACGTCTCATGATTCCCCAATCCCCCCATTTATAAATGGCACTGATTTAGTAGACATTCTTATTGTTCGCCGCCCCTGCTTACTCCGTCCCCTTTTTCTTCGCTTCATTTCCCCTTTGTTTTCTTCAATACCACCTTTTTTTCATTTTCATCTCACTTTTCCCCACCCCCCTGGGAAGTTCCAGCTTCGAGTCTGTTCTTTTTCCCCCCTTGCTCAAAGCCCCAAATGTCTAGGTACTTCCCCCTCTCTTTTTCTTGCCCTTTCACTCCATTTCATGCCATTGCTGTGTACACAGATGGCTCTAAGTTTTGACGGCGTGGGTTCCAGCAGTGTTTCCGGACAGGTCGTAAAAGGGCATTTACTTCTTCGCTAGTTTTTTTTGCTGAATTATATGCCCTCCCTTTCAGCACTTTTCCGTTTGCATCTAGCCTTTTTCATCATTTGTGGGTTTTCTCAGACTCCCCTTTGTGCTTTACAGGGTATACAAAAAAATTTTATAACCTCCCCCCTTAGTCCTCCGTATCCAACTTTGGGTACGCCCCATTTTTCTAAGCTAAAGATATTGTTTTTTGTTGGGGCCCTGGGATGTTGCGTTTCGGGCAATGAAAGGCAGACACTGCTGCGCGGTCCAGTACATGCCTCCGTTTCTTTTAGAGGTATTCCCCGTCGGACTAAATTTTTCTGTAATATCTTCCCACCCTTACCCCGTGGGAACAACGTTTGGGCTACTTGCTCGGGAAAAACTTCTCTTAAAGAGTTAGGTTCTGGCCCTCTTTTTTCACCGTTCGAGGTTTGGGGCACTCTCCCCCCCTCTTCGCATTGGCCCTATCGTTTACTCATGGGTATCTCATGGAGAGGGTCTTTCTCCCTTTTGTGAGAAAGCCAAGCTCCCTTATCAGTCAGCCACATTCTGTTGGACTGCCCACTTTTTCAACGAGACGCAGAATTTACCTCTGTCGTGTCTTCGCCCCGTGCTCTCTCTTTACTTCCCTTTTTCGTGATGGACCCACCCTTTTATCCGGGCCCCTCATTGACTTTTTGGGAAAAGGACTTACTTACAAATTCTGATACTTTCGCCCCTTTTTTTGTACTCTTGCTACCCTCTACCCCCCTACTTCCCTGCCCCCCCTTTTTCTGTAACCGCTGATCATCCCCCCCCCCTTTTTCCTCCAATTTCCCTTGCTTTTCCCTTTCCCCACCTGCAGCGCTGTATAGCCCTTGTGGCTTAGCGTTCTTTTTGATTATAATAAAATATAAGGATTTAAAACTGAGTAATTTTTCTTTTCGCCAAACAAAATTTTGAGAGCCACTAAAAACGATTTACGAAAAAATAAAAAGGGGGAAAGGGAAAAAATGAACTTCTTTTTTACTAAAGTTTAAAAACGACGAAAAGTTTTATTTAAAAATTTGTTTGATGGGTTAGGTAGGAGTGGTGCATGGGCCAGTTTTTGGGGCTCAAACCCCAAGTTGAAATTTGGGTGTCACCGGTGTGACTGCATCTTGCTAACGTTCTCACCTCTATTTGTTACCACCCGTAAGGGGGGGGGCAGGAGAGTTTGGAGGAGATGGGTAAATTGTTTGGGGAAAAAGGGCCCCAAATTTCAGCTAAATTTTACATTTGTCAAGCCGGGAACGTTGGCTTTACCCAAGTTTGGAGAGCGAAACGTTGCCCAAATAAAATGTAATTTGCGCACTTGTGTCCTTTAAAAATTATTGTCGATAATTCTACCAGCATTAATACGAGATGGGTAGTTAAGATTAAAAATGGGGTGTAGGAAAATTGGGGTCTAGGACTTGAGATGCCCGCAGGGGTGGGAGTGACCTTTAGTGGGTACCTGGAGGTTACCTGGAGGTTATTCCGGGGGTAACGCCCCCCCGGCCCGGTCCTGGGGGCCGGCCTCCCCATGGATCAGGGTGATCAACAAGGGTGTTATGCTGGCCCCACGCAGTCCGCGTATGGGCCCCAGCCCGGTGATCCCGGGACCGACTTTAGGTATCTGTCCGCTCTCTTTGAAGGCAGCCAGGGGGTTTTTTGGCAATTTCCCCTAATGCTTGATGGGGGGCTGTTGAACAGTTTTTGGGGCCCCCCAAAACTTATGGGGGTATCCCAAAGTTTTTTTGCAAACTGGATACATCAGCAGGGTTTTCTTGTTTTTTTATTTATAGTTACAGAAAGGGGGAAAAACGCTGGCTGTGTTGCCCTGTCAATTCCCTCATGCAAGATGGATTAAACCCGTATTTAAACTTTCAACTGGTGGAGACTTCATTTGGACAATGAGGACATTGTCAAGTATTCCATTTATTTATTTTTTTTTATTTTTTATTTAGAATTTGCATCAAACAGGACAAAAAATACGGAAAAAGCCATCAAAGCCATTAATGATAGCATTACAGGTGGCTTAAAAAAACTTAAGATTAACTAAGCAATGATGAAATCAGTGATAAGACATTATTGTAAACAGTAACATAAAATACAAATGGTATTACAAAGCGGTTTTAGGGTTTAGCATTGTGTCATTCAGTGAATGGGTATTGTTGTATTATGGTATGTGTTCTGTTGGGGTTTGGGAAAAGGAGATGTTTGAGGGGGGGTTAATTAGAGTTAATGTTCTATGTATGTAAAAAGTGAAATAATAAGATGGGATGTTTTGTAGGGTGAGTGGGTTGGGTTTAAATATTGGTGGAGTGTGCTGCCTGTAGGGGAAAATTTGTTATAATTCTAATGCATCCTTTTTTTGGGTAATTAGGGGGTTGAAGGTTAGTTGTTGTTGGCCCCATGCCAAATTCCATAGGTGAATGGGGGGTAAATAAGAGTGAGAAAAGGGGGGGAGGGCTGATGTAAAACTTATACCGTATCTTCGATAGTATGCTACAGTTTTGGGAATTTTTTTAGAAATTTGTTGTATATGTGTTGAAAATTTTAGTTTTATCGAGGTGGATTTCCCAAGAATTTTCCCTCTGTTAGCTTTGTATAGGTGATCCCTTTTTTGTTATGTTAAAAGGTAACGTAGCTCTGTACCAAATGGATAAGTGGTTTTTTCAATGTTTAGTGTAAGTTTGTTAGTTCATCTAGGTAGAATTTTCTGTAAATTTGGTATTTCAGTATTGGTACAGATGGGCTGGGGGAGAGAAGCGTATGTATGTCTCTGCAAAATGTGGTTTTTATAATTGCGAAGCTTTGGTAGGTCTTTTGTATGGAGAAAGAAGGGCCAAACACTTCCCCCTTTGGGGCCCAAAGTAATTGGTTGTGCGGAAGAGCTTGTCCATTAGGTACAAGTTGGGTTTGTTGTGAGGTAAGCTTGGGGTAGTTGAGGGAGTGCCCCCCAACTACCTCAATCAAGTCCCCCGGGGATTTTTTTTTTTCTCTTTTCAGTGTAAAATTTTTTTTTAGCAGTGTTAATAGCTCATTAGTTTTATTTGGCCCGAATCCAAATTGGAGGGGGGAGATGTTATGGGGATGAGGTAGGAGTAGATTTGTTTTTTATTTAATTTTTCGAAAATTTTGAGAAAGGGGAAAATTGGATATTGGTTTAGTTTTCAACTCTGGTCGCCCTTTGGATCGGGATGCCCTTGCATTTTTAGAATGTGGGAAGGTGGAGGATTAGTGGGTTTGTTAAGGGTTTCAAAGATTGGGTGCACTTGGACACTTTTTTGTATATAAAGGGTGGAGGTATTTAAATTCCCGCCTTGTTTTTCAGTGCGTTGATAAAAGGGCTTCGTATGGGTTGTCGGAGCTAGGAACGTGGGTTTTTGGGGGTAGTTGCCCGTGAGTAGTCATTTGGTGGGGATTGGTTGGGATTTATGGCAAGGTTTTGCCTTAGTGGAGAAGAAATATTTGGGGGTCTGTTTGTGTTTCTGTGGGGGGAGTTGGGGTTCATTGATTTTTTAATTTTTTTTTCGTATTTCGTGATATTTTTTTGTTTTTAGAATTTTGTAGGGTCTTCCAGGGCTTTTTTATACACCTCGAAATTGGGTAATCTGTTTCATAATAAATTTTTTTTGCCTTCTTTCAGGTGGGTTTGGATTGACGAGTAACGTTTTGTTTTGGTCTCACCCCTCAAGGGGAAGGGGCCTTG
>NC_069440.1:10175488-10196624 GCF_026875155.1 Cherax quadricarinatus | reverse complement strand
TGTGTTTGTGTGTATTTTTCTGTGTGTCTGGTGTCTGTGTGTGTGTGTGTCCGTAGTTTTGACACTATAATATGCAATGGATAAAAAAAAATCAAGTATTTTTTTATATACTGTAAACCAAAAATGATTAAAATTGAAAATATTTGGAAGAATACTTGAAACCCTGTCTTAAAGATGTAAAAAAAATCTACCAAAAATACTTAAACTTTTGCTAAAATCCACATTTTTCCTGTCGGTGTGAGGGATGTGCACCTGTCTGCTGCTGCTGCTGCTGCTGCTGCTGCTGCTGCTGCTGCTGCTGCTGCTGCTGCTTGTTTGTGTTGTCTGGAGATAAGTGTTGATGAATATTCGTTTTGGCTCTTCGGCTAATCTCTTTATTTTTCTGAGTTCTCTGTCTTCTGTACCTTTTCCATTCTCTAGTACACCTAGTTTTTACCTCCCTACACCTTTGGGTGAACCAAGGACTCGTTCTGTTCTTCCATTATTTTGTTTCCCTTGGGAACAAACCTCTCCTCTGCCTCCTTGCATTTTGTTGCCACATAGTCCATTTCTTGTACTGGTTTTCCTGTCAGTTCCCTCTCCCACTGAATGTCTTGAAGGAAGCTCCTCATGCCGAGTAGTTCCCCCTTTTGTAGTTTGTTTTTTCCCAACCTATTCCTGCTACTCTCTCCACTTGGAGCTCAACTATGTAGTCGAAGCACAGAACCACATGATCACTAGCTCCCAGGGGCCTTTCATACATGATATCCTCGATGTCCGAACTACTCAAGGTGAATACAAGATCCAGTCTTGCTGGTTCATCCTCTCCTCTCTCTCTGGTAGTGTCTCTAACATGTTGATGCATGAGGTTTTCCAGTACCACATCCATCATCTTGGCTCTCCATGTTTCGGGACCCCCATGGGGCTCCAGGTTTTCCAGTCAATCTCCTTGTGATTGAAATCACCCATAACTAGTAACTTTGTTCCCCCCATGTGTGCTCTCCTGGCCACCTCGGCCATAATTAGTGTGTAAACCATTGCTATGTTGCTCTCATCGTATTCTTCTCTTGGCCTCCTGCAGTTCTGTGGTGGGTTGTACATTACTGCAATTATCACCTGATGTCCCTCAGACTGGATTGTTCCTACTAAGTAGTCCCTTTCTCCGTGCCATCCATTCCTTCCATTTTCTCAGAACCCCACTGGTTTTTAATGAGCAGTGCAACTCCTCCTCCCCCTCTCCTCCCTCTGTCTTTCCTGAGGATTTGATATCCGGATGGAAAGATTGAATCTGTTATTATTCTGGTGAGTTTTGTTTCTGTGAGTGCTGTTATGTCTGGGGATGTCTCCTTGATTCTTTCATACCACTCCTCATACTTATTTGTTTATTTCCATCTGCATTTGTATACCACACCTTCAACTTCTTTTCTAAGACTGTGGTCTGGGAGGTATATTGGGGTTGGGGAAGTGGGAGACCTGATAAGGAACTATGGGTGGTTGCTGTGGGGGTGGAGTTTGTAATGCAGTGGGTGGGGCATTGGATGTGGCATGGGTGTTTTGGTTTAGAGTGTTTGGTTGCACTGGGGTTGACCTGGTTGGGAGGCTTTTATAGGAAGTTGTGAGGGAGGCTGTATTTGATCTTCCTGGGTCTGGGATCTCCTGTCTGTCTTCTCCATCCTCTCTCTTTCTCCTATCGCCTTTGTACCATCTCTCTCAGTTTCTGCCTTTCTTCTTATGTTCTGTCGCGTGTCGTGTGTGTGTGTGTGTGTGTGTGTGTGTGTGGTGTGTGTGTGTGTGTGTTGTGTGTGTGTGTGTGTGTGTGTGTGTGTGTGTGTGTGTGTGTGTGTACTCGCTTACTTGTACTCATACATTTGTGGTTGCTGGGGCTGATTCTGAGATCCTGGCCCCCAGCCTCTTGCCACACTTCACCCCTCAAGGAGAGGGTCCTTGATGCTGGTGAGGGGATCTTGATGTAAGGAATCGGATCTGTGCTCCGATTCCTTGAATCCAGTCTGAATGTCTTTCATCCTCCCCCACAGCTGCGTCAATTACCAAGAACAATAACACAGTTACGTCAGTTACCAAGAACAATAACACAGTTACGTCAGTTACCAAGAACAATAACACAGTTACGTCAGTTACCAAGAACAATAACACAGCTACGTCAGTTACTAAGAACAATAACAGTTACGTCAGTTACTAAGATCAATAACACAGTTACGTCAGTTACCAAGAACAATAACACAGTTACGTCAGTTACCAAGAACAATAACACAGTTACGTCAGTTACCAAGAACAATAACATAAAACAAGAACACAGCTGCGTCAGTTACCACGTACAAACACACAGTAACGCCGCTTACAACGAACAAGGACAGTAGAGAGGTCTACCTCAGTGGCTGATACTTTTTTCCTGTATTAAGGAACCACATTCCTTCTAAGCAAGATACCTTGCTGTATTCTACAGCAGGAGCTACTGCATCGCTGTATTCTACAGCAGGAGCTACTGCATCGCTGTATTCTACAGCCAGGAGCTACTGCATCGCTGTATTCTACAGCAGGAGCTACTGCATCGCTGTATTCTACAGCAGGAGCTACTGCATCGCTGTATTCTACAGCAGGAGCTGCTGCATCGCTGTATTCTACAGCAGGAGCTACTGCATCGCTGTATTCTACAGCAGGAGCTACTGCATCGCTGTATTCTACAGCAGGAGCTGCTGCATCGCTGTATTCAACAGCAGGAGCTACTGCATCGCTGTATTATACAGCAGGAGCTACTGCATCGCTGTATTCTACAGCAGGAGTTGCTGCATCGCTGTATTCTACAGCAGGAGCTACTGCATCGCTGTATTCTACAGCAGGAGCTACTGCATCGCTGTATTCAACAGCAGGAGCTACTGCATCGCTGTATTCTACAGCAGGAGCTACTGCATCGCTGTATTCTACAGCAGGAGCTACTGCATCGCTGTATTCTACAGCAGGAGCTACTGCATCGCTGTATTCTACAGCAGGAGCTACTGCATCGCTGTATTCTACAGCAGGAGCTGCTGCTTCGCTGTATTCTACAGCAGGAGGTACTGCATCGCTGTATTCTACAGCAGGAGCTGCTGCATCGCTGTATTCTACAGCAGGAGCTGCTGCATCGCTGTATTCTACAGCAGGAGGTTCTGCATCGCTGTATTCTACAGCAGGAGCTACTGCATCGCTGTATTCTACAGCAGGGAGCTGCTGCATCGATGTATTCTACAGCAGGAGCTACTGCATCGCTGTATTCTACAACAGGAGCTACTGCATCTCTGTATTCTACAGCAGGAGCTACTGCATCGCTGTATTCTACAGCAGGAGCTGCTGCATCGCTGAATTCTACAGCAGGAGCTGCGGCATCGATGTATTCTACAGCAGGAGCTACTGCATCGCTGTATTCTACAGCAGGAGTTGCTGCATCGCTGTATTCTACAGCAGGAGCTACTGCAACGCTGTATTCTACAGCAAGAGCTACTGCATCGCTGTATTTCTACAGCAGGAGCTACTGCAACGCTGTATTCTACAGCAGGAGCTACTGCATCGCTGTATTCTACAGCAAGAGCTACTGCATCGCTGTATTCTACAGCAGGAGCTACTGCAACGCTGTATTCTACAGCAGGAGCTACTGCATCGCTGTATTCTACAGCAGGAGCTACTGCATCGCTGTATTCTACAGCAGGAGCTACTGCATCGCTGTATTCCACAGCAGGAGCTACTGCATCGCTGTATTCTACAGCAGGAGGTAATGCGTCGCTGTATTCTACAGCAGGAGCTACTGCATCGCTGTATTCTACAGCAGGAGCTACTGCATCGCTGTATTCTACAGCAGGAGCTGCTGCATCGCTGTATATTCTACAGCAGGAGCTGTTGCTTCGCTGTATTCTACAGCAGGAGCTGCTGCATCGCTGTATTCTAGAGCAGGAGCTACTGCATCGCTGTATTTTACAGCAGGAGCTGCTGCATCGCTGTATTCTACAGCAGGAGCTGCTGCATCGCTGTATTCTACAGCAGAAGCTACTGCATCGCTGTATTCTACGCGGGAGGTACTGCATCGCTGTATTCTACAGCAGGAGGTACTGCATCGCTGTATTCTACAGCAGGAGCTACTGCATCGCTGTATTCTACAGCAGGAGCTGCTGCATCGCTGTATTCTACAGCAGGAGCTGCTGCATCGCTGTATTCTACAGCAGAAGCTACTGCATCGCTGTATTCTACAGCAGGAGGTACTGCATCGCTGTATTCTACAGCAGGAGCTACTGCATCGCTGTATTCTACAGCAGGGGCTACTGCATCGCTGTATTCTACAGCAGGAGCTACTGCATCGCTGTATTCTACAGCAGGAGCTACTGCATCGCTGTATTCTACAGCAGGAGCTACTGAATCGCTGTATTCTACAGCAGGAGGTACTGCATCGCTGTATTCTACAGCAGGAGGTACTGCATCGCTGTATTCTACAGCAGGAGCTACTGCATCGCTGTATTCTACAGCAGGAGCTACTGCATCGCTGTATTCTACAGCAGGAGCTGCTGCATCGCTGTATTCTACAGCAGGAGCTGCTGCATCGCTGTATTCTACAGCAGAAGCTACTGCATCGCTGTATTCTACAGCAGGAGGTACTGCATCGCTGTATTCTACAGCAGGAGCTACTGCATCGCTGTATTCTACAGCAGGGCTACTGCATCGCTGTATTCTACAGCAGGAGCTACTGCATCGCTGTATTCTACAGCAGGAGCTACTGCATCGCTGTATTCTACAGCAGGAGCTACTGCATCGCTGTATTCTACAGCAGGAGGTACTGCATCGCTGTATTCTACAGCAGGAGGTACTGCATCGCTGTATTCTACAGCAGGAGCTACTGCATCGCTGTATTCTACAGCAGGAGGTACTGCATCGCTGTATTCTACAGCAGGAGCTACTGCATCGCTGTATCCTACAGCAGGAGCTACTGCATCGCTGTATTCTACAGCATGAGCTGCTGCATCACTGTATTCTACAGCAGGAGCTGCTGCATCGCTGTATTCTACAGCAGGAGTTGCCGCACCGCTGTATTCTACAGCAGAAGCTACTGCAATCGCTGTATTCTACAGCAGGAGCTACTGCATCGCTGTATTCTACAGCAGGAGCTGCTGCATCGCTGTATTCTACAGCAGGAGTTGCCGCACCGCTGTATTCTACAGCAGGAGCTACTGCATCGCTGTATTCTACAGCAGGAGCTACTGCATCGCTGTATTCTACAGCAGGAGCTGCTGCAACGCTGTATTCTACAGCAGGAGGTAATGCATCGCTGTATTCTACAGCATGAGCTGCTGCATCGCTGTATTCTACAGCAGGAGCTACTACTTCGCTGTATTCTACAGCGGGAGGTACTGCATCGCTGTATTCTACAGCAGGAGCTACTGCATCGCTGTATTCTACAGCAGGAGCTACTGCATCGCTGTATTCTACAGCAGGAGCTACTGCATCGCTGTATTCTACAGCAGGAGCTACTGCATCGCTGTATTCTACAGCAGGAGCTACTGCATCGCTGTATTCTACAGCAGGAGCTGCTGCATCTCTGTATTCTACAGCAGGAGCTACTGCATCGCTGTATTCTACAGCAGGAGCTGCTGCATCTCTGTATTCTACAGCAGGAGCTACTGCATCGCTGTATTCTACAGCAGGAGCTACTGCATCGCTGTATTCTACAGCAGGAGCTACTGCATCGCTGTATTCTACAGCAGGAGCTACTGCATCGCTGTTTTCTACAGCAGAAGCTACTGCATCGCTGTATTCTACAGCAGGAGCTACTGCATCGCTGTATTCTACAGCAGGAGCTGCTGCATCGCTGTATTGTACAGCAGGAGGTACTGCATCGCTGTATTCTACAGCAGGAGGTACTGCATCGCTGTATTCTACAGCAGGAGCTACTGCATCGCTGTATTCTACAGCAGGAGCTACTGCATCGCTGTATTCTACAGCAGGAGCTGCTCCATCGCTGTATTCTACACCAGGAGCTGCTGCATCGCTGTATTCTACAGCAGGAGCTACTGCATCGCTGTATTCTACAGCAGGAGCTGCTGCATCGCTGTATTCTACAGCAGGAGCTGCTGCATCGATGTATCCTACAGCAGGAGCTGCTGCATCGATGTATCCTACAGCAGGAGCTGCTGCATCGATGTATCCTACAGCAGGAGCTGCTGCATCGATGTATCCTACAGTAGGAGCTGCTGCATCGATGTATCCTACAGCAGGAGCTGCTGCATCGATGTATCCTACAGCAGGAGCTGCTGCATCGATGTATCCTTCAGCAGGAGCTGCTGCATCGATGATCCTACCGCAGGAGCTGCTGCATCGATGTATCCTACGGAAGGAGCTGCTACATCGCTGTATTCTACAGCAGGAGCTGCTGCATCGCTGTATTCTACAGCAGGAGCTATTGCATCGCTGTATTCTACAGCAGGAGCTGCTGAATCACTGTATTCTACAGCAGGAGCTGCTGCATCGCTGTATTCTACAGCAGGAGCTACTGCATCGCTGTATTCTACAGCAGGAGCTGCTGCATCGCTGTATTCTACAGCAGGAGCTGCTGCATCGATGTATCCTACAGCAGGAGCTGCTACATCGCTGTATTCTACAGAAGGAGCTGCTGCATCGCTGTATTCTACAGCAGGAGCTATTGCATCGCTGTATTCTACAGCAGGAGCTGCTGAATCGCTGTATTCTACAGCAGGAGCTGCTGCATCGCTGTATTCTACAGCAGGAGCTGCTGCATCACTGTATTCTACAGCAGGAGCTGCTGCATCGCTGTATTCTATAGCAGAAGGTACTGCATCGCTGTATTCTACAGCAGGAGCTACTACATCGCTGTATTCTACAACAGGAGCTACTGCATCGCTGTATTCTATAGCAGGAGCTGCTGCATCGCTGTATTCTACAGCAGGAGCTGCTGCATCGCTGTATTCTACAGCAGGAGCTACTGCATCGCTGTATTCTACAGCAGGAGCTACTGCATCGCTGTATTCTACAGCAGGAGCTACTGCATCGATGTATCCAACAGCAGGAGCTGCAGCATCGATGTATCCTACAGCAGGAGCTGCTGCATCGATGTATCCTACAGCAGGAGCTGCTGCATCGATGTATCCTACAGCAGGAGCTCCTGCATCGATGTATCCTACAGCAGGAGCTGCTGTATCGATGTATCCTGCAGCAGGAGCTGCTGCATCCATGTATCCTACAGCAGGAGCTGTTGCATCGATGTATCCTACAGCAGGAGCTGCTGCATCGCTGTATCCTACAGCAGGAGCTGCTGCATCGATGTAACCTACAGCAGGAGCTGCTGCATCCATGTATCCTACAGCAGGAGCTGCTGCATCCATGTATCCTACAGCAGGAGCTGCTGCATCCATGTATTCTACAGCAGGAGCTGCTGCATCCATGTATCCTACAGCAGGAGCTGCTGCATCCATGTATCCTACAGTAGGAGCTGCTGCATCCATGTATCCTACAGCAGGAGCTGCTGCATCGATGTATCCAATAGCAGGAGCTCTGCATCGATGTATCCTACAGCACGATCTGCTGCATCGATGTATCCTACAGCAGGAGCTGCTGCATCGCTGTATTCTACAGCAGGAGCTACTGCATCGTTGTATCCTGCAGCAGGAGCTGCTGCATCGATGTATCCTACCGCAGGAGCTGCTGCATCGCTGTATCCTACAGCAGGAGCTGCTGCATCGATGTATCCTACAGCAGGAGCTGCTGCATCGATATATCCTACAGCAGGAGCTGCTGCATCGATGTATCCTACAGCAGGAGCTGCTGCATCGATGTATCCTACAGCAGGAGCTGCTGCATCGATGTGTCCTACAGCAGGAGCTGCTGCATCGATGTATCCTACAGCAGGAGCTGCTGCATCGATGTGTCCTACAGCAGGAATATTATACCTGAGTAGCACCTAAGGGGACCTGCAGTGTCTTGGTAATGAAAGTTAATTAATCAGGTTTGATACAAGAGACGGATAGATTCTGTTCTGGATCAAGAGTGTTTCCAGAGAGTGTTTCCTGGATCAAGAGTGTTTCCAGAGAGTGTTTCCTGGATCATGAGTGTTTCCAGAGAGTGTTTCCTGAATCAAGAGTGTTTCCAGAGAGTGTTTCCTGGATCATGAGTGTTTCCAGAGAGTGTTTCCTGGATCAAGAGTGTTTCCAGAGAGTGTTTCCTGGATCATGAGTGTTTTCAGAGAGTGTTTCCTGGATCAAGAGTGTTTCCAGAGAGTGTTTCCTGGATCAAGAGTGTTTCCAGAGTGTTTCCTGGATCAAGAGTATTTCCAGAGAGTGTTTCCTGGATCAAGAGTGCCTCCAGAGTGTTTCCTGTATCAAGAGTATTTCCAGAGAGTGTTTCCTGGATCAAGAGTATTTCCAGAGAGTGTTTCCTGGATCAAGAGTATTTCCAGAGAGTGTTTCCTGGATCAAAAGTGTTTCCAGAGAGTGTTTCCTGGATTAAGAGTGTTTCCTGGATCAAGAGTGTATCCTAGATCAAGAGTGTATCCTGGAGCAAGAGTGTTTCCAGAGAGTGTTTCCTGGATGAAGAGTGTCTCCAGAGAGTGTTTCCTGGATCAAGAGTGTCTCCAGAGAGTGTTTTCTGGATCAAGAGTGTATCCTGGATCAAGAGTGTTTCCTGGATCAAGAGTGTATCCTAGATCAAGAGTGTATCCTGGATCAAGAGTGTTTCCAGAGAGTGTTTCCTGGATGAAGAGTGTCTCCAGAGAGTGTTTTCTGGATCAAGAGTGTATCCTGGATCAAGAGTGTTTCCTGGATAAAGAGTGTTTCCTGATAAAGAGTGATCCGGGTAAAGAGTGTTTCCAGAGAGTGTTTTGGATGAAGGTGTCCCCAGAGGTGTTTCGGGTCAAGAGTGTCTCCAGAGAGTGTTTCCTGGACAAGAGTGTATCCGGTCAAGAGTGTTTCCACAGCTCCCCCGGGTCAAGGGTATGGCGCGAGTCAGTGTCGTGTTACAGACTCAGGTGAGTCATTTATGATCTTGGTTCATCACAAAAACCCAACAGTTACGATGCGTCCGGGAAGGGGAACAAAACTTTTAAAAAAGCAAAATGGGTTTTCCCATGGGGGAAAGGGATGAACTGTGTGTTAAATACGTGTTGAGGTGGTGGTAGGTTGAGTCGTTCCCTGGGGGCAGCTCCCTGAGTCTCTGCGTCACATGATGCGGCACAGGTAAACCCGGTTTAATTAGATTTTTTTTTTCTTGCATTGCTTTTTGGGGGGGAAAAATCAGAATGGCCCTAGAGCTGGAGTGTTGAAAGAAGGAAATCCTGGTTGTGTGCTGCTGCTGCTGTGCTGATCTGTAACAAATATAATAATTTTTAATATATATAATATATATAATTTTATATTATATTAATATATATATATATTATATATATAAGCATATAAGAGCAAAAAACCCAAAGGGGGGAGTTGAATGATAGTCGGGCCTTTCATTTGCAATCAAAAATTATCAGGATTTTGAATTTTGCAAAAAAGGGAGGATCCAAGAGTACGATCAAAGGAGAAAAAACACTTTTGGCCGTCTCCCACCAAGGAAAGGACCTGAAAAAGTAAAAAAACTTTCATCCATTCCTCCATACTGTTTCCCGGGGCAACTACACTACGTTAAAAATTTGCAAAATAATCCCCCCCCCCCCCCCTTCAGAGTGCAGGCCTGTATTCCCACCCCCAGCACTGTAAATCTTCATCATCCTTCAGAGTGCAGGCCTGTATTTCCACCTCCAGCACTGTAACATCCTCACTCATCCTTCAAGTGAGCACTGTATTCCCACCTCCAGCCTGAAACCCCAGAAAATCCTTCAGAGTGCGGCACTGTATTTCCCCACCTAAAACCCTGTAAATCCTCACCACCCTTCAGAGTGCGGCACTGTATTTCCCACCTCCAGCACTGTAACATCCTCACCCCACCCTTCAAGTGCAGGCACTGTACTTCCCACCTCCAGCACGAAAACTCCTCACCATCCTTCAGAGTGAAGCATGACTTCCCCCCCCACACTGTAACATCCTACTCATCTTCAGAGTGCAGGCACTGTATTCCCCCCTCCAGCACTGAAAACCCCCTCACCATCCTTCAGGGCAACAGTATTCCACCTCCAGCACTGTAACATCCTCACTCACCTTCAGAGTGGGGCACTGACTTCCCCACCCCCAGCCTGAAACATCCTCACCCATCCTTCAGAGTGCGGCACTGTACTTCCCCCCTCAGCATGTAACACCCCTCAGTCACCCTTCAAGTGCGGCACTGTACTTCCCACCCCCCCCACACTGTAAATCCTCACCCATCCTTCAGAGTGCAGTCATGATTCCCCACCTAGCATGAAACTCCTCATTTCATCCTTCAGAGTGCGGCATTACTTCCCCCCTCCAGCACGTAACATCCTCACCCTTCCTTAGGTGCAGCCCTGTACTTCCCACCTCCCAGCACTGTAACATCCCAGCATCTTCAGAGTGGGGCCCATGTACTTCCCACCCCCAGCACTTAAACATCCTCACCATCCTTCAGAGGCAGGCATGTATTCCCACCTCCGCCTGTAAAATCCTCAGTCATCCTTCAAGGGGCAGGCACTGTACTTCCCACCCCCAGATGTAACACCCTCACTCCCCCTTCGAGTGCAGGCACGTACTTCCCCCACCTCCAGCACTTAAATCCTCCCATCCTTCAGAGTGCAGGCACTGTAATTTCCCCACCTCCAGCACTGAAAACATCCTCACCCACCCTTCAGAGTGGGGAACTGTCCCTTTCCCCCCTCCAGCCTGAAACATCCTCACCCATCTTCAGAGTGAGGCCTGTACTTCCCCCTCCAGCACTGAAACATCCTCAGTCACCCCAGAGTGCAGGCACTGTACTTCCCACCTCCGCACTGTAACATCCTAGCATCCTTCGGGTGCAGGCACTGTACTTCCCACTCCGCCTGTAACACCCTCAGCCCCTTCAGATGCGGGACTGTTTTCCCCACCTCCAGCACTGACACCCCAACTCATCCTTAGAGTGCGGCACTGTACTTCCCCCTCCAGCACGTAACACCCTCAGTCATCCTTCGAGTGAGGCACTGTACTTCCACCTCCAGCATTTAAACATCCTCACCCTCCTTCAGGTGCAGGCACTGTATTCCCCCACCTCCAGCACTGTAACTCCCAGTCATCCTTCGAGGCGGCACTTATTCCCACCCCAGCAGTAACTCCCGTCACCCTTTCGAGTGGGGCACTGTACTTCCCCCCACCTCCAGAAACTGTAACATCTAGTCATCCTTGAGGCGGCACTGACTTCCCCCCTCCACACTGTAACTCCTCATCATCCTTCAGAGGCGGGCCTGTCCCCCCACCTCCCACTGTAACTCCTCACCATCCTTAAAGGTGCGGCATGTACTTCCCCCTCCAGCACGAAACTTCCTCAGTCACCTTAGAGTGCAGGCCTGTACTTCCCCTCCAGCACTGAACATCCTTCATCCTTCAGAGTGCAGGCACTGTATTTTCCCACCCCCCAGAAACTGAACTCCTGTCATCCTTCGGTGAGGACTGTACTTCCACCTCCGCACTGCTCCTCAGTCATCCTTGGGGTGCGGGAAACTGTATTCCCCCCCCACCCCGTAACCCTCGTCATCCTTCGAGTGCGGCCTGTACTTCCCCCCCAGCACTGTTCATACTTCTTCGAGTGCGGCACTGTATTCCCCCCCCCAGATGAACATCCTCGTCTCCTTCGAGGCGGCACTGTTTTCCCACCTCCAGCATGAAACACCTCACCCATCCTTCAGAGTGCAGGCACTGTCTTTCCCACCTCCAGCATGAACCCCTCAGTCACCTTCAAGTGCAGGCACTTACTTCCCACCCCCAGCCGTAACATCCTCGTATCCTTCAAGTGCAGGCACTGTCTTCCCCCTCCAGACGTAAAATCCTAGTCATCCTTAAAGGGTGCAGGCACTGTACTTCCCACCTCCAGATGAAAAATTCCCACCACCCTTTCCCAGAGGCAGGCACTGTATTTCCCACCCCCAGCATGTAACTCCTCATCATTTTTAAGTGCAGGCATGTATTTCCCCACCTCCACACTGTAACATCCTCGTCATCCTTCAGAGTGCAGGATTATTCTAACCCCGCTGAAACATCCCAGTCCCCTTTTCAAGTGAAGGATGTACTTCTCACCTCCACACTGTAAACCCTCAGTCTCCTTCAGAGTGGGGGCACTGTACTTCTCACCTCCGCACTGTAACCCCTCACTCATCTTCGGGTGCAGGACTGTACTTCCCACCCCCACACTGTAACTCCTATACCCTTCGAGTGCAGGCACTGACTTCCCCCTCCACACTGTAACTCCTCACTATCCTTCAGAGTGAGGCCTGTTTCCCACCCCACCCTGAAACTCTCAGCTTCCTTCGACGGCACTGTATTCTCACCTCCAGCACTGTAACTCTCACTATCCTTCAAGTGGGGCACTGTACTTCCCACCCCCAGCCTGTAACTCCTCAGTCATCCTTCAGGTGCGGACTTATTTCCCCCCGACTGTAACATCACCTATTTCAGAGTGCGGGCCACGACTTCCCCCCTCCGCACGTAAAAACCTCATCACCTTCAGAGTGAGCACTGTCTTCCCACCTCAGCCTGTAAATCCTCACTCATCCTTCAGGTGCAGGCACTGTATTTCCCACCCAGCACTGTAACCCCTCACTCACCCTTTTCGGTGAGGCACTTACTTCTCCCTCCGCACTGAACCCCTCACTCATCCTTCAGAGTGCAGGCACTGTATTCCCCCCCTCCACATGTCTCCCAGTAAAATTTTAGAGTCCCAGGCAGTCTTCCCACCCCCGCACTGAAACATCCTCACTCTCCTTAAGTGCGGCACTGTATTCCCACCCCCCAGCCTGTAACATCCTCATCTCCTTCAGGTGAGGCCTGTCTTTCACCTCCACACGTAACATCCCACTCATCCTTCAGAGTGCGGGCACTGTACTTCTCACCCCCAGCACTGTAACACCCTCAGTCATCCTTAAGTGCAGGCACTGTACTTCCACCCCGACTGAAAATCCTCGTCATCCTTCAGAGTGCAGGCACTGTTTTCCCCCTCCAGCACGTAACTCCTCATTTCCTTCAGAGTGCAGGCACGTCTTCCCACCCCCCGACGTAACATCCTCACTCACCCTTTCAGGGCAGGCAGTCTCCCACCCCACCTTAACATCCCCAGTCATCTTCAGGGCAGGCACTGTATTCCCACCTCCAGCACTGAAAACCCCTCGTCATCCTTCGGTGCAGTCCTGTCTTCCCCCCTCCAGCACTGTACATCCCCCTCACCCTTCGAGTGCAGGCACTTACTTCTCACCCCACCCTTGAACATCCTCAGTATCCTTCAGAGTGCAGGCATGTATTTCCCACCCCGACTGAAACTCCTCAGTCATTTTTCAGAGTGCCATGTACTTCTCCCCCAGCATGAAACTCCTCACTCATCCTTCAGAGTGCAGGCACGTATTCCCCCACCTCCAGCACGTAACATCCTGTATCCTTAGATCGGGCACTGTACTTCTCACCCCCGCACTGTAACATCCTCATCACCCTTCAGAGTGCAGGCATGTTTTTTCACCTCCGCACTGTAACATCCTCATATCCTTCAGAGTGCAGGCCTGTACTTCCCCCTCCGCACTGAAACTCCTCGTCCCTTCAATTTGCGGGGCACTTACTTCCACCTCCAGCACGTAACACCCTCATCACCCTTCAGAGTGAGGCCTGTATTTCCCACCTCCGCACTGTAACATCCTCATCTCCTTCAGAGTGCGGGAACTTTTACTCTCCCCCTCCAGCACTGTAAAAAACCTCAGTCACCTTAGATGCGTATGACTTCCAAACCCAGTACTGTAACACCTCAGCATCCTTCAGAGGCAGGCACTGATTCCCACCTCCAGACTGTAACCCCTCATTTCCCCTTCAGAGTGCAGCACTGTACTTCCCACCCCCAGCACTGTAAATCCCATCATCCTTCAGAGTGCGCACTGTATTCTCCCTCCGTACTGAACACCCTCGCATCCTTCAGAGTGAGGCACTGTATTCCCCCCCTCCGCACTGAACACCCCTCATACCCTTAGATGCGTCACTGTTTTTTCCTATCCGCACTGTAACACCTCATCACCCTTTCAGAGTGGGGCACTGTACTTCTCCCCCAGCACTGTAACTCCTCTCATCCTTCAGAGTGAGGCCTTTTACTTCCCCCTCCAGCACTTTCTCCCACTAAACCCTTCAGAGTGAAAGCACGTATTCCCCCCTACACTGTAACACCTAAAACTCACCTTCAAGTGCGGCACGTACTTCTCCCCCCAGCCTGAAACTCCTCATATCCTTCAGGTGCAGGCCTGACTTCCCCCCTCCAGCACTGTAACTTCCTCATCATCTTCAGGGAAGGCACTGTATTTCTACTCCGGACTGTAACCCCTCAGTCATTTTTTCAAGTGCAGGCACGACTTTCACCCCCAACTGTAACATCTCAGTCATCCTTCGGTGGGCCTGTATTTCACCCCCCAGCACTGAAAACATCCTCACTCACCCTTAGAGTGCAGGCACGTCTTCTCAAACCTCCACACTGTAACATCCTCAGTCATCCTTCAGAGTGCAGGCCTGTACTTCTCACCCCCGCACTGTAACATCCCAGTACCCTTCAGAGTGCAGGCACTGTACTTCTACCTCCAGCACTGTAACATCCTCAGTACCTTCAGAGTGCAGGCCGTACTTCTCACCTCCAGACTTAAATCCTCAGTCATCCTTCAAGGCAGGCACTGTATCTCACCTCCGCACTGAAACATCCCAGTCCCTTCAGGTGAGGCACTGTATTTTCCCCCTCCAGCACTGAAACACCCTCAGTCATCCTTCAGGTCGGGCACTGTACTTCCACCTCCAGCACTGTAAACTCTCAGTCATCCTTCGGGTGCAGGCATGTACTTCTACCCCCCCCATGTAAACCTCATCATCCTTCAGAGTGCAGGCACTGTACTTCCACCCCCACACTGTAACATCTCAGCACCCTTTCAGAGTGCAGTCACTGTACTTCTCCTCCAGCACGTAACCCCATCACCTTCAGAGTGCAGGATGTACTTCCCATCCAGCAGTAACACCTCATCACCCTTCAGAGTGCAGTCCTGTATTTTCCCCCCTCCCCTTAACACCTCATCCCTTCAGGTGCAGGACTGTACTTCTCACCTCCAGCACTGTAACATCCTCACTCATCCCAGTGCAGTCCTGTACTTCCCACCTCCAGCACGAAAACACCCTCAGTCATCCTTCAGAGGCAGTCACTGTTTCTCCCCCTCCAGCATGAAAAACATCTCGTCCCCTCAGAGTGCGGGAAATGTACTTCTCCCTCCAGCATTTGAAACACCCTCATATCCTTCAGAGTGCAGGCCTGTACTTCTACCTCCGCACTGTAACATCCTCAGTCATCCTTCAGGTGCAGGCACTGTATTTCCCCACCCCAGCCGTAACATCCTCATATCCTTCAGAGTGCATCACTGTATTCCCCCCCTCCAGCACTGTAACCCTCAGTCACCCTTCAGATGCAGGCACGGATTCTCACCCCAGCACTGTAAATCCTCACTCACCCTTCAGGTGCATCCTGTACTTCCCACCTCCGCACTGTAACACCCTCATCATCCTTAAATGCGTCACTGTATTTCTCACCTCCGCACGTAAATCCTCATTTCCTTAGAGTGAGGCACTGTATTCTCAATCCCACTGTAAACCCTCAGTCATCCTTCGAGTGCAGTCACGTACTTTACCTCCGCCTGTAACATCCTCAGTATCCCTTCAGGTGCAGGCCGTACTTCTACCCCCAGCACTGTAACATCCTCGCATCCTTCAGAGTGAGTCACTTATTCCCACCTCCAGCACTGAACATCCTCCCCATCCTTAAGTCCGGCACTGTATTCCCCCCACCCCCAGCAGTAACATCCTCACCCACCCTTCAGGTGAGGATGTATTTCCCCACCTCCGAAAGAAAACATCCTCAGTCATCCTTCAGAGTGCAGTCACTGTATTTCCCCACCTCCCATGTAAAATCCCCCTCATCCTTAGAGTGCAGGCCTGTATTCTCACCCCCACCCTTTGTAAACCCTCATACCCTTCAAGTGCGGCACTGTACTTCTCACCCTCCACACTGTAACACCCCTCATCCCCTTTCGAGTGCGGGGCCTGTACTTCTCACCCCCACACTGTAACACCCTATCATCCTTCGAGTGAGGCATGTATTTCTCACCCCCGCACTGAAAAATTCCTCACCCATCCTTCAGAGTGAGGCATTTGTATTCCCCTAGACGTAACATCCTCGTTCATCCTTCAGAGTGCAGGCCCTGTCTTCCCCCCCGCACTGTAACACCCTCAGTCATTTCAGAGTGCAGGCACTGTACTTCACCTCCCCATGTAAACCTCCCCCCATCCTTCAGAGGCAGGCAGTATTCCCACCCCCAGCACTGTAACACCCTCAGTCTCCTTCAGAGGCAGGAATGTATTCCCACCTCCAGCCTGTAAATCCCAGTCTCCTTAGAGGCAGGCACTGTACTTTCACCTCCAGCACTGTAACCCCTCCCCCATCCTTCAGGGCAGGCCTTACTTCCCCCCCCAGCACGAAACTCCTCAGTTCCCCTTTCAGGGCAGGCATTACTTCCCTCCAGCACTGTAACTCCTCATCACCCCTTCAAGGTGCGGCACTGTCTTCTCACCTCCAGCATGTAACTCCTCAGTAACCCTTCAAGTGCGGGGGTACTTTTCTTCCCCCCTCCAGGACTGAACCCCTAGTCATCCTTCAGAGGAGGCATGAAATTCTACCTCCACACTGTAACCCCTCACCATCTTCAAGTGCAGGCACTGTATTTTCCACCCCCAGGACTCAAGTCCGGCCCAGCCGGTTTCCTAAATTCCTTCATAGTGTTCATAAACAGTTCCCGTATTTTTCGATATAAGGCGCGCGGGTATAAAGACAATGTTTGCAATCATTGATAATCTAACATTAGTAAACAACACTAAAACATAACTCAAAGTCCGCCCCCTTGACCCTGACCTGACATATGGGCGCAGGATGATTTTCCAAGACGTTTTATTACTGAAAAAATTATGTTCAATTCCATTTATACAGATCCCTCTGTGCCCAGCGCGTGCACGTGACCCTTTCCCTTTTTGAACCGCGCACATAGGCCCTAGACCTCAGTCAGAATCCAAAAGGCGACGGGAGGGGTATCAGCGCTAGGCTGCGTCGTTGTGCATCAATATGCTCATATAACAGCCTCCTTTATTGGTGTCATTGCTGTCTGGAGGATTTTTCGGGGGTCAACCCCCCCGCGGCCCGGTCCACGACCAGGCTTCCTGGTGGACAGGGCCCGATCAACCAGGGTATTTCTGTTGGCGCCCCCCAGTCCACTGTAGGGAACCACAGCCCGGTTTGGGCAGGGGACCGACCGAGGTGTCTGTTTCCCTCTTTCCCCTTGAAGGCAGCCCCGCATCGTGTGGAAGAATTAGACACTTTTGCAACATTTAGCCATTAAGTAACTTCCTCAGTTCAGTACAGAGATGAATGAACATCAAAATGGTATAAAAAAACCGACAGGTATTGACTTGGGACTGAACTTCTCCAGGCTGGGGATGAAACCTCAAATTCTCGACTTCAAGGGTGATGGTTGATTAACGTCTTCACATCTCTACTGTTCCCGCCTACTTTCTGTATTCGATGAAAAGCTATGAAGGCGAAACGTTTTGGAATAAAGTTGCCTAACTGTTTCCTATGTGTCTTTCCTACCACAGAAGGAGGTGGAAGAAAGAAGGAATTTGTGGGGAACAGTCCCCCATCTTGAGCCCGTACCGGACTGAGGAAACCACTTGTTTGGGGGAAAACTGCATCACCAAAAAAAAGTACTAACTTCTGAAGTAAATCAGTGGTCCCGCCCCGAGGCTCACCACCTGCTCCTGCCACTATATTTTCGTTTTTTTTATGTTGATACACTCGCCCTTGAGGAGCCCGACCCGGTCCCCCACAGGGGCCAGGGCACCCATGGGGGGCCCGGTCACCACATGGGATGGTCACCACGGGACCGGTCCCCACTGGGGCCAGGTCACCACAGGGACCAGGTCACCACATGGGACCAGGTCACCCCTGGGCCAGGGCACCAATGGTCCAGGGCACCCCATGGGACCAGGTCACCACCGGAGAAGACCCGGGCCAGGATTCCCGGTAACCCGCCTGGGCTTGTTTTTCTCTCTTTAGGGGCGAAAAAAGTCATCGTGGCGAAACGTTTCTTTTAAAAAAATGTCCTAAAATGTACATAAAAGTCTTTTTCCCCCTCTTTTGGTATCACCAAAATATTTCTGCTCTTGTGTGATATGATTATTACTTTTTTTGAGTTTAACTCTCCCCACGTTGGCTCCCCTCGAGGGAAAGTTCAGATTTTTGGCTTTTTTTAATTAGGGTCTAAGTTTTAGGGGTCATTTAGAGCATGGAGAATGGGAAGAATCAGTTTTGATCCCGGGGGGGGGACGTACCTTGTTATTGGATAAGATTCTTCCCGGACCAAGGCACCTGTGGAGTGATCAGGCAGGAGATACACTGGATATTGTTTCTTAATGAAGAGTGGAGTTGACAGGTAGAATTTCTAATGAAAAAAATACCGTGTTGCACCTCGGGAACTTGAAACACTGTACACAAAACCTTTGGTTATCAACACCCCACCATCATCTTTGTTCCCCTACAGTCTACAACCCCACACACACACCCACATCGGTAATTTTTAAATTGCATTTTTTAAAAACACGTCGCTGTATAGCCCCTTTTGGGTTAGCACTTTTTTTTATTATAATAATAATAATTTAAGACACGTGTAGGTTTCCTTTTAAAGGGTGCTGCTGCTGCTGTGCTGCTGCTGTGGCTGCAAGAGTTGTGATGTGAAGTCAATTTGTTGTGTTAAGTTCAAGGAGACTCTATCACTGTAGTTGTTTGTGGGAATCAAGCCCCGGGGGTTGCTCGTGCCTCGCCAGTGAAATATTTTATTGATGGTATCTACATGTTGCGCTGGTTGTTGCTAGGGGGCCCGGAAAAGGGTTTAGGGGTTAGTTATATTTGCTTTGTGTAAAATGGGAAGACTCCGCTTTCCCAAAATGTTGTCAATGGGGGAGGGGATGTTTATAGTGGCAAGGTTCCCCGCATGTGGGGTCGAACACTGAAAAATAAAATCGATTGTTTTGGAACTTTGCAAAGAAGTAGTTTTAACCCGAAATTTCCTGGGTTATTCCCGGGGATAACCCCCCGCGGGGCCCGGTCCACGACCAGGCCCCCGATGGTCAGGGCCTGATCAACTAGGCTGTTTTGCTGGCCGCACGCAGTCCAAAGTACGAGCCACAGCCCGGGTGATCTGGCACACCCTTTTGGGACTGTCCAGCTCTTCTTTAAAGGAGCCCGGGGTTATTGGGAATTCCCTAAGCTTGAGGGGGGGTGTTGAACAGTCTTGGGGCCCCGGGGCACTTAGGTGTTTTCTTTGGTTTTCAAAGCGCCCCTACTTTTTATTGGGGGCATTTTGCATCGCCCGCCCGTCTTTTACTTTCGTGGGAGTGAATTTTCTGTTGCAATTTGGGACCCTTCTTCCCAAAATTTTCCAAAATGTAGATTATGATATATCTCTCCCCCCTGCGTTCCCCCCGAGTACAAGTCAAGGCTTCCAAGCGTTCCCGTAGTTTAAAGGGGCTTGAAGAAATTATACTGCAGTAAAGGATCTCTGTACACTCTCTAGATCTGCGATTTTTTCCCTGCTTTCTAAGGTTGTGACGGTGTAATCAGAGGGGCTGGCCCCTGCGGGTGCACATTTGAAGACGACAGTTTTAAAACCCAAAAGCAAACCCTACCCCCTCCCCAACCTATCTTGCCACCCAGAAAAAATAATTGAATATTAATTTCTTTTTAAAGGGGTGACCGGGAGACACGGAAACCCTCAGTCAGGTGACCAAAAAATCCAGAGGCGGGGCATCAAATGACTGGGACCCGTGTCAAAACACTTTCCGTTTTGATGATTCTTACCTAACTTAACTACCTCCTCCACCACCACAGCCACTGAAAACAATGGTGAAACTTCTTTATGATCCTTTCGTGTATGTAGCTTGTATTGCCAAACCCCTGCGTGGTCAGACCAGGGGGGCTGAACTCTTTCCCGGTTGGGGACTGACCACCTCAGTCTTTTTCCCATTGTTGAGGGGGTGATTACTATTTATTTCCTCTACACCCGCTGCCCCGAATTTGACTAAGAAGCCTTTTAAAAGGGAACGTTTCAACAATAAAGATACCCAACTGTTTTCATGTGTCTTAAGACCAACCCCCTAGCACACTCACCACACATTGAGGGGTTGGGGGGTTTAAACCCCGGACGGTTGGGAAAAATTGGACGTGTTACCCAAGACACCTACTGCCATGTTCACCTTTAAAAAAAAATGGGTACCCGGGTGTTATCCCGGGTGGTGTGGGTCGCATCCTGGGAGAAAAATTTACCCCAATTTGCCCAAATGTTCCTCAAACAAGCGGCTTTCTATTTAATAAATGTCAATGATTCAGCTAGGGCTAATCCTTGTACATTACTTGAGAAATAAAAATTATTTTATTATTTTTATTATAAATTTTTATTTTTATTTTTATTTTTTTTTATATTAGCTGTACGTAACTTGCCCCCAACAGCAGCGCCGGTAAACCCCGAATTCTCCAAAAAAGGCCCTTCCTGACTGGGTTTTAGAAAAATCGAACATAAAAAATGAGGAACCTGCAGCAGGCCTACTGCCCTACTAGGCAAATCCCTTTTCAAACCAAACCCCCTACGAAAATTTTTTGGGCCAACCACCCCCAGTTGTAAACCCCCAGAGGTTGCCGACAACCCCCGGGTTTTTTGGGTTTAATGTTAATTCGACAATTCCTTGATTTGTATTTGGTCCCCTTTGGTGGGGGAAAAGGTTCTGACCAGAACTTTTCGAGTTTGCGTACCTGAGTATTGGACGGCAAGGCAAACTGCAAACAAAATGTGTAAACAAAGATTATTAAAAGGCCTTTATGAGAAGCAATTTGAGTTTATGTTTGAGTATTTAACTCCAGTAAAAAGAATTGTTTCTATACTGGA
>NC_069440.1:10170488-10172988 GCF_026875155.1 Cherax quadricarinatus | reverse complement strand
GTGTGTGTGTGTGTGTGTGTGCGTTTGTGTGTATGCAGTACTTGGAGGGAGTTCCGGGGGTCAGTGCCCCCGCGGTCTGGTCTGTTGTAGTTCTCTTGTAGGAGTTACACAGTTCTCTACTGGCCACTATTCTCTCATCCCTTTTCTAGATTATCCCTTAACAGGTTGTAAGTTCATCCCCTATCCTGTAAGTTCATGCCATCCCCTATCCTGCCATGTACCCAGCAGCTGCGCCCGCTTCACCACACTCTGAATGTAAACACATTATAATCTCTATGGAATAAACAGTGTTAAAACAAGCTGTTATATGTATGTACATGCCAGGATGTACGTGTACTGCGTGACCTTCACAGCGCACACACACCCACACAACTAGGTGAGTACACACACACACACACACACACACGTAGCTTTAAGAAGAGGTACGATAAGGCTCTTGGAGCAGGGAGAGAGTGGACCTAGTAGCGACTAGCGTAGAGGCGGGGCCAGGAGCTGTAAATCGACCCCTGCAATCACAAATAGGTGACTACACACACACACCCACACACACACACGTGACCCAGTAGCTGCTAGTGAAGAGGCGGGGCCAGGAGCTATGAATCAACCCTTGCAACCACAACTAGGTGAGTACAACTAGGTGAGTACGCGCGCGCGCGAGGTTAGAGGGGACTTTCACTTTCCCACAGACCCAGCGTCTTCTCTATTAAACCCTCATTGAGGTTCACTGCTTCGTCTTTGCTTCCTCAGCGAGACACTTCCGTGTGGCTTACATCCTCGTGCTCCACACACACACACACACACACACACACACACAGGAGCCAGGAGCTATGATTCGACCCCTGCAACCACAGTTACATGAGTAAACACACACACATACACAGGGGTCCAGCTGTGACTCGACTCCTGCAACCACAAATAGGTAAGTACGCACAACAGGAGAAGGACACGAGAAACCAGACTTCAGAAACAAGAACTCTGAAGGAATGAGAGAATTCCTGAATACAGTGCAGTGGGAGCAAAAACTGGAAGGACAGACATGAAATAAAATGCTGGAGTACCTAGTTGGAAAGTGCCGGGAGAGAGAGGACAACTTTGCACCCAGAGGAAGGAGAAAATGGCAAAGATAAAGAGAATCCTTGGTTCAGCTGAACATGAAGAGGAGGAAAGGGAAGGGGGAGAAAAAGGAAAAGTATAAGAACGTGGAGAAAAAACTATAGAGAGTGAAGGACAGACGAGAACAGAGACGTAATCAATAGAACAAAAGCAAATGTGCGACTGTTGAAGAATGATACAACAGGAGGAGCCAAGTCTGAAAAAAAACTACTTGAGTCACATCAGACGAATGAAGACAGTTCAAGATCAGGTAAGCTGACTGAAGAAGGGAGGAGAGCTCACGAGAAACGACAAGGAGGTCTGTAAAATGTTGAACAGCAGGTATAAAGAGTCTTCTCAGTGGAAACAAGGGTAATATCAGAGAGCCAAGGACAAATGGTGTGCTAACATGGACACTATACACATACATAGATAAATGGTTCAGAGAACCGACGAATTGATAAATTAGACACATATGCTTCACATGTGTTGCACATGTATCTAATTTATCAACTACACACAGTACAGGAAAGGGTGAAAACACTGTTTAGACACCTGGATACATCAAATGCAACGAGACATATGAATTCTGCCAAGGGGATCAAAAGCACTGTCTGAATCTTGGCTAAGACCTAAAACGAGTCAATGGATACTAGACAGTTACCAGAGTTCTGGAAGATAGAAAATGTAGACTCGAAACTTATGAAAGGTGACAGGAAGGAAGCGTTGAACAACAGACCAGTTTCAATAATACGTATACCACACAAGGTGATGGATAAGATGATCAGGAGAGTGGTAGAGCACTTGCAGAGAAGTGCTTTTATAAACGATAACCAACACTATTGCAGTTCTGTAACCAAGAAACGGAAGTGGGACGAGAGAGAGAGAGAGAGAGAGAGAGAGAGAGAGAGAGAGAGAGAGAGAGAGAGAGAGAGAGAGAGAGAGAGAGAGAGAGAGAGAGAGAGAGAGAGAAATGGGTGAACTCTTTATTCTTCGACAAGAAGAGGACATCCAGTGCTCTACCTCACAAGAGACTGGGACAAGAAAACGTGATCAGCGAGAGAATCACAGAGTGCCTCAAGGGAATAAAACAAAGAGTGAATATTGGAGAAGAGACGTCAGTACTGAGGTGTATAACACGTTCACCTTAGGGTAATCATGGCCAGGTTTGAGACGAGTGAGGAGCCAAAGTACTCTTAAGATAGTGTAGATAATATATCAGACGTGATGATTCTGTTATATGTCTGTTAGCGGGCTGCTGAGTTAATGGGGTTTCAAATCTATCTACTACGCGAGGGTCATTAAGGATGAATGTTACGTATACATTACCAGTCATGGGTGCCTCTCAGTGTATATACGATGATAGACACCTCTCAGTGTATATACGATGATAGACACCTCTCAGTGT
>NC_069440.1:10118942-10164988 GCF_026875155.1 Cherax quadricarinatus | reverse complement strand
ATCTTTTTGCTGGCAAAAAGCAAACAGGTCTCCCCCTTGCATCATATTTGCCATTTAATTTTTCCTGTGTGGTACTGGGAAGATTGTCATAGCTAGATGTAGCAGCCCAAGCATTGACTAACTTATTCGCCCTATGTAAGGGATGAGGGTGCGCGATCTGCCAGTTCTGTTACCCTTAATTCTATTTATGTCCTTCATGCCCGGCTAAGTGGGGTGTGAGCATTAAGACCGTTGACAATTTTTTCCCAGTCTGCCGCAGCTCTGTCATACGCTCTCTGGCAGCAGCAAGGGCAGTTTGGAAGAGCCTCAACATTCCAGGGGTACGATGTTTTCTATAGGCTAGGCCTAGTCTGCGAGCAGTACGTTTCAGTGTACGAAGTTTAGAATCATTGTAATAAGTATGGTTTTTGAAGGAGGTATGATTATTATGGAAGTTTGTTGGGTTTAGAGTACCAAGAGGTTTCAGTGGCGGCTCTAAGTAGTTCTGAATACTGCTCACAAGGTCATTGTTAAAGGTCTCTACAGAGGAACACTCATAGGAATTTTACCAGTCAGTCACATGTGCAACAAAGTCATCATGCTGATCAGTGGGAACATTAAAACGTTTCCGTTTGAATATCCCACCAAGAAGGATAGTATTGCCAATATCTAGTGAGGTTAGCCTAGGGAAATGATCAGACGCTGTATCTGTTACAATGGATGACTCACAGCTGGCAGAAGTAACATATGCACTGTTGTCTTGGCTTCAGATTACTGCTAACTAGAACTCCTAAGCATTTTTCGCATTCACTTTGATTGAGATCTACGCTAATTAGTTTATGCAAGCCATGACTGTTTTCTTCTCTCAGGATTAGAACCTTACATTTGTCTACATTGAAGTGCATCTGCCATTTCTCCGACCATAACATGTAGCTCTCTTGTGTCCCCATCACTTTTCATGTGACGGATTATTTCAGAGTCACCAGCAAACTTGCTTATGTCGCTGTGTATTCTCGTATATACGTTGTTCATGTATAATATGAACAAGGTGCCCAATACTGACCCCTGTGGAACACCACAGGTAACTCACCCATGCCTGGATCCAGGAGGTAATTTTTTCAACCGGTCCATGTACCACTACTTTCTCAGTTTCCTGATTGGAACTTTATCACGGGCCTTAATGAGGTCCACATACACAGTATGTCATCGATAATCATGCTCTACCGCCTCAAATTCCTTGATGAAAAATATTAGTAAACTCGTAAGGCAAAAAGCGCCCCTGTGTTTAAAACGTTCATTTCACAACGTTATAACTGTAGTTGATCTCTCATCATGAAAATCAAATAACGTAACTGCATTTTAATTCACGATTGCATGTGAGTCATGATTGTATGTAATTGATGCTTCCCTGCAAATTCCTAATTACCTTCGTAAAGGTAATGGTAGCCTGCGCGAGGGGCTGCAAGTTCATTACTGATAAACTGATGTGGCTGCAGTTGCTGTCTTAACTCAGTCGTGACGAATGCAGCAAGGAATCTTGGCGAATGCCTGGCCCACCATATTAGAAAGCAAACGTGGGAAGAAGCCATAGAGGAAAGACGTGTAAACTGTGCTGAGGGCAGATAATATAATTCATCGAGTGAAGGACCAAAACAAAAGACAATTCAACAGGTGAATGATCAAAATAAAAAAGCAAAACAACATGTGAATCATCAAAAAACAAAAGGATAAATAACCAATATAAAGCAACAGATTAATGAGCAAAATAAACAACACAAACGATAAATGACCAAAATAAACAACAGAACAACAAGTGAATGACCAAACATATCAAAGCTTACGTTGTTGAAGAGAGATAATATTTTATTACCTGAAAGAGTGGGCGTTGACTGAGTGTGAGGGAGTGAGAGGGGGGCAGGCCACTTACTGAGTGTGAGGGAGTGAGTGGTAGCCCCTTGACTGAGTGTGAGGGAGTGAGTGTAGCCACTTGACTGAGTGTGAGGGAGTGAGTGTACCACTTGACTAGTGTGAGGAAGTGAGTGCAGGGGGTAGGCGCCACTGACTGAGTGTTGATGAGTGAGATGGCAGGGTGTCCACTTGACTGAGTGTGAGGGAGTGACAGCAGCCACTTGGCCTGAGTGTTAGGGAGTGAGTGTATGCCACTTTACTGAGTGTGAGGGAGTACTGCAGCCACTTGACAGAGTGTGATGGGAGTGATGGCAGGCCACTGTATGACTGAGTGTGAGGAGTGACTGCAGGCCACTTGACTGAGTGTGAGGGAGTGAGTGGGCAGCCACTTGACTGAGTGTGAGGGAGTGAGACTACTGCAGCCACTTGACTGATTGTGAGGGAGTGACTGTGGGCAGCCACTTGATCTGAGTGTTGAGGGAGTGAGTGTAGCCACTTTGACTGAGTGTGAGGGAGTGACTGCAGCCACTTGACTGAGTGTGAGGGAGTGAACTGTCACCACTTGACTGAGTGTGAGGGAGTGACTGCAGGGCCACTTGACTGAGAGTGATGGGAGTGAGTGTAGCCACTTGACTAGTGTGAGGGAGTGACTGCAGCGCCACTTTGACTGAGTGTGAGGGAGTGACTGCAGGCCACTTGACTGAGTTGAGGGAGTTGACTGCGGCCCACTTGACTGAGTTGTGAGGGAGTGACTGCAGGCCACTTGACGTGAGTGTGAGGGAGTGACTGCGGCACTTGACTGAGTGTGAGGGAGTGACTGCGGGCCACTTGACTGAGTGTGTAGGGATGACTGCAGGGCCACTTGACTGAGTGTGAGGGATTGACCTGCAGGCCACTTGATCTGAGTGTGAGGGAGATGAGTGTGGGCGGGGCCACTGTGACTGAGTGTGAGGGAGTGAGTGTAGGCCACTTGACCTGAGTGTGAGCGGGAGTGACTGGCAGCCACTTGACTGATTGTGAGGGAGTGAGTGCGGCCACTTGACTGAGTGTGAGGGAGTGAGTGTATGCCACTTGACTGAGTGTGAGTGAGGTGACTGTCAGCCACTTGACTGAGTGTGAGGGAAGTGACTGTCAGCCACTTGACTTGTGTGTTGAGGAGTGACTGGCAGGCCATTTCTTGACTGAGTGTGAGGAGTGACTGCAGGGGCCCTTGTACTGAGTGTGAGGGAGTGACTGCAGCCACTTGACTGATGTGTGAGGGCGGTGAGTGGCGGGCCACTTTGACTGAGTGTGAGGGATGAGTGTAGCCACTTGACTGAGTTGTGAGGGAGTGACTGGCAGCCACTTGACTGAGTGTGAGGAGTGAATTGGGGAGCAGGCCACTTGACTGAGTGTGAGGGAGTGACCTGCAGGGCCACTTGACTGAGTGTAGAGGGAGTGAATGGGCAAGCCACTTGACTGAGATGTGAGGGAGTGACTGCAGCCACTTGACTGAGTGTGAGGGAGTGACTGGGCAGCCACTTGACTGAGTGTGAGGGAGTGAGTGGGCGGCCACTTGACTGAGGTGAGGGAGTGATGTACCCATCTTGACTGAGTGTGAGGGAGTGACTGGCAGAGCCCACTTGACTGAGTGTGAGGGAGTGACTGGCAAGTCCACTTGACTGAGTGTGAGGGAGTGACTGGCAAGGCCACCTGCTGAGTGTGAGGGAGTGACTGCAGCCACTTGACTGAGTGTGAGGGAGTGACTCAGCGCTCCTTGACTGAGTGTGAGGGGAGTGAGTGGCGTCCACTTGACTGAGTGAGAGGGAGTGAGTGTAGGCCACTTGAACTGAGTGTGAGGGAGTGACTGGGCAGGCCACTTGACTGAGTGTGAGGGAGTGACTGCAGCCACTTGAACTGAGTGTATAGAGGGAGTGACTGCAGCCACTTGACTGAGTGTGAGGGAGTGACTGCGGCAGCCCACTTGACTGAGTGCTGAGAGGGGGGGGTGGAGTTACTGCACCACATGACTGAGTGTGAGGGAGTAGACTGGCAGCCACTTGACTGAGTGTTGAGGGAGTGAGTGCAGGCCACTTGACTGAAGTTTGGGGGAGTGAGTGTCGGGCCACTTGACTGAGTGTGAGGGAGTGAGTTAGCCACTTGACTGAGTGTGAGGGAGTTGAGTTGTAGCCCCTTGATTGAGTGTGAGGGAGTGAGGTAGCAGGGCCACTTGACTGAGTGTGAGAGGAGTGAGAGTAGGCCCCGTGATTGAGTGTGAGGGAGTAGTGTAGGTCCCCTTGGATACTGAGTGTGAGGGAGTGAGTGTAGCCCCCTTGACTGAGTGTGAGGGAGTGAGTGGCGGCCACTTGACTGAGTGTGAGGAGTGAGTGTAGCCCCTTGATTGAGTGTGTAGGGAGTGATGTAGCCCCTTGCGAGTGTGAGGGAAGTGAGTGTGTAGGGCCCCTTGACTAGTGTGAGGGAGTGACTGCAGCCACTTGAGCTGAGTGTGAGGGAGATGAGAGTAGCCCCTTGACTGAGTGTGAGGGCGTGAGTGCGGTCCACTTTACTGAGTGGAGTGGAGTGAGTGTAGCCCCTTGACTGAGTGTGAGGGAGTAGAGTAGCCACTTTGACTGATGTAGGGAGTGAGTTTAGGGGGCCCACTTGACTGAAGTGTGGAGGGAGTGAGTGTAGGCCCTTGACTGAGTGTGAGGGAGTGAGTGTAGCCTTCCTTGGCTGAGTGTGAGGGAGTGAGTGCCAGCCACTTGACTGAGTGTGAGGGAGTTGAGTGTAGGCTCACTTGACTGAGTGTGAGGGAGTGAGCTGCAGCCACTTGACATGAGTGTGAGGGAGTGAGTGTAGGCGCTCTTGACTGAGTTGTGAGGGAGTGAGTTGGGCAGCCACTTGACTGAGATGAAGAGGGATGAGTGTAGGGGCCACTTGACTAGTGTGAGGGAGTGAGTGGCAGCACACTTGACTGAGTGTGAGGGAGTGAGTATAGCCCCGAGCTGAGTGTGAGGGAGTTGAGTGGCAGCCACTTGACTGAGTGTGAGGGAGTGAATGCAACCACTTGACTGAGTTTGAGGGTGAGTGCAGTCACTTGACTGAGTGTGAGGGAGTGAGTGTAGTGCCCCTTGACTGAGTGTTGAGGAGTTGGGGCAGCCCCTTGACTGAGTGTGAGTGCGAGTGAGTGCAGGCCACTATGACTGAGTGTGAGGGAGTGAGTGCAGTCCACTTGACTGAGTGTGAGGGAGTGAGCGCAGGCCCCTTACTGATGTGTGAGGGAGTGAGTGTAGGCCACTATGACTGACTGTGGAATGGAGTGAGTTGTAAGCCACTTGACTGAGTGTGAGGGAGTGAGTGTTAGCCACTTGACTGAGTGTGATGGAGTGAGTGTAGGCCACTTGTACTGAGTGTGAGAGGAGTGTTGAGTGGTAGGTCCCCTTGACTGAGTGTGAGCGAGTGAATTGGCAGGCCACTTGACTGAGTGTGAGGGAGTGAGTGTAGCCACTTGACTGAGTGATGAAGGGAGCGAGTGTAGCCCCTTGACTGAGTGTGAGGGAGTGAGAGGCAGCCCCCTTTACCGAGTGTGAGGGAGTGATTGCTAGGCCACTTGACTGAGTGGGAGGGAGTGAGTGGGCAGGGCCACTTGACTGAGTGTGAGGGAGTGAGTGCAGTCCACTTGACTGAGTTGAGATAGTGAGTGTAGGCCACTTGACCTGAGTGTTAGGGAGTGAGTTGTAAGGGCCCACTTGACTGAGTGTGAGGAATGAGTGGGGCAGCCACTTGACTGAGTGTGAGGGTAGCGAGTGTAGCCACTTGACTGAGTGTGAGGGAGTGAGTGCAGAGCCGTTTGACTGAGTGTGAGGAGTGACAGGCAGTCGCTTGACTGAGGTGAGGGATGTACTGCAGTGCCCGCTTGACTGAGTTGTGAAGGATGACTGCATTTCCGCTTGACTGAGTGTAAGGTGTGAGTGCAGCCGCTTGACTGAGAGGGAGTGAGATGCAGGCCACTTGACATGGAGTGTGAGGTGAGTGAGAGCCGTCCCTTGACTGGGGTAGGAGTGAGTGTAGCCACTTGACTGAGTATGAGGGAGTGAGTGCAGCCACTTGACTGAATGTGAGGGAGTGAGTGCAGCCACTTGACTGAGTGTGAGGGAGTGAGTGCAGCCACTTGACTGAATGACAAACGGTGTACATTAAAAGTTCATTATATTCTGGTTATTAACCCTGAGGGTTATCAACCCAGGATAACCCAGTAAAGCTGGCATCTCTGGCTCATTACAGCTGAAGCCCCTTGATACTCTTACCCAGGATGCAACCAACGAGTCTCCCACACCCAGGTACCTATATACTGTTAGGTGAACAAGGACAATGTTTCCTCTCGTCCCTAGATGGTACCTATCCTTGGGTTGCATAATTTTCTGAGAATTAGTGCCAGGGAGAGGGCCTATCAGCGTGCCAAGCAGGGTGCCGGAAGGTGCCAGATAGTATGACATGAATGGCACTGAGCCAATCACTCCCATAATAAGTTCTGATAATTATATATTCTCTCATTAACCCTTTTTTTATCTACGTTGATAGGGGATGCCATGGGTATTATTATTATTATTATTATTATTATTATTATTATTATTATTATTATTGTTGTTGTTGTTGTTGTTGTTGTTGTTGTTGTTGCTGTTGTTGTTGTTGTTGTTGTTGGTGGTGGTGGTGGTGGTGGTGATCAGGTTTGATCCGATTAAAGGAGAATATCTGCAGGACCTTGGATCAAGATCCCTTCACCAGCATCAAGGCACTCACTCCTCTTGGGTATGCACTGCCCTCTCGCCCTCTGACATTTGCCCCGGTATGATACAAAGATTCCACCAGTGTTTATCTCTGCCCATCCTGTTGCTCCAGCCACACACACACACACCACACGCACACACACACACACACACACACACACACACACACAACACACAACCACACACACCACACACACCACACACACACGCACGCAACGCAACGCACGCACACACACACACACACACACACACACACACACACACACACACACACACACACACACACACACACACACACAGGAAGGAAGACAACAGCGGGTCATGGTACGTGGCGATGTGTCAGAGTGGGCGCCTGTGACGAGTGGGGTGCCACAGGGGTCAGTCCTAGGACCAGTGCTGTTTCTGGAACTTATGAACGACATGACGGGAGGAATAGACTCCGAAGTGTCCCTGTTTGCAGATGATGTGAAGCTGATGAGAAGAATCCAATCGGATGAGGACCAGGCAGAAATACAAAAGGATCTGGACAGATTGCAGGCCTGGTCCAGCAACTGGCTCCTGGAGTTCAACCCCACCAAGTGCAAAGTCATGAAGAATTGGGAAGGGCAAAGAAGACCGCAGATGGAGTACAGTCTAGGGGACCAGAGACTACAAACCTCAGTAAGGAAAAGGATCTTTGGGTGAGTATAACACCAGGCACATCTCCTGAGGCGCACATCAACCAAATAACTGCTGCAGCATATGGGCGCCTAGCAAACCTCAGAACAGTATTCCAACATCTTAATAAGGAATCGTTCAGGATCCTGTACACCGTGTACGTTAGGCCCATATTGGAGTATGCGACACCAGTTTGGAACCCACACCTAGCCAAGCACGTAAAGAAACTAGAGAAAGTGCAAAGGTTTGAAACAAGACTAGTCCCAGAGCTAAGAGGTATGTCCTACTAGGAGAGGTTAAGGGAAATCAACCTGACGACACTGGAGGACAGGAGAGATAGGGGGGATATGATAACGACATATAAAATATTGACAGGCATCGACAAGGTGGACAGAGGCAGAATGTTCTAGAGATGGGACACAGTAACAAGGGGTCACAGTTGGAAGTTGAAGACAGAGATGAATCACAGGGATGTTAGGAAGTATTTTTTCAGTCACAGAGTTGTCAGAAAGTGGATAGTCTAGGAAGTGATGTAGTGGAGGCAGGATCCACACATAACTTTAAGAAGAGGTATGATAAAGCTCATGGAGCAGCGAGAGAAACCTAATAGAGGCCAGTGAAGAGGCGGGGCCAAGAGTTGTGACTCGACCCCTGCAACCACAACTAGGTGATTTCCCACACACACACACAACCCCCACACCCCCACAAAAACAAAACCACACCCCAACAACACACACAACACACACCCCCACAAAAACACACACAAAACCACACCTAGGTGTGGGGAAAACCATAAACGAGATAAAGGAATAGGGGCCCAACCCAATTTCCCCAAGGAGGCAGAGGAAAGTTTTTTTCCCCAAGGGGAAAAAAAAAAATAATAGGGAAAAGGACCAAGACGGGGGCCTTGGTTTCCCCGGGGTTTGTGGGGAAAGGCCCAAAAAGCTAAGTGCAACAGAGAAGGGAAAAAAAGGAAACAGGAGGCATGGGGCCCCCCCAGGAAAAAAAAAGGAGTTTAAAGTAAAAGACCCCAGAAACGAGTATGCGCAGATAAGGAGGGGGGGCCCAGGACAGTTTTGAAAAACGGACATAGATCGAAACCCCCAAAATCTGCCCCAAAAAACGCTGTTTTGCCACATTGGGAAAGAAACAACAGTCAAGGACCAGGTAAAAAAGGCTGGGGGAAAGAAGGTGGGGAAAATAAAAGAAAACGACCCAAGGGGTTATTTGAGGAGTAAAACACGAAAATTTAAAAGGAAAAGTATTTACAGAAAGAAAACGGGAAGGGGACCGGGGGGGACGGGACCAGATGGGGAAACCAAAAAAGGAATACACCAACAAGTGGGGGGAAACGACATACAAAAGATGAGGAGGGGGTTTGGAAAAAAACTGCAAAAGGGGAAAACTTTTGGGGGATCCCTAAAAAGGAATGGGCCGGGACAACATCCTCCAGGGGCCCTTAGAAGGGAGCAAAATTTTTTGGGGCGAAACCATTTCCCAACAACTTCAACACACCCGGGGAAAAGGGGGCAACTACCTGAGGTAGGGAAAAGCGCAAATGTTTTTCCCTTTTTTCAAAAAAGGAGACAAAAAAAGGGCCCACTTAACTTTAGCCCTGTGTAAATTAAACTGTTAGTATGCAAAATTATGGAAAAGGGATTTTTGGAGGAGATTGGGGGAAAGCACGGGAAAACCGGAAACGGGATTATAAATGCCAACCAGCCGGATTCACGGAAGGCAAATCCTTTTTCACAAACCTTCTGGAGTTTTATGATAAAATAACAAAGTAAGGGCCCGAGAGAGAGGGGTGGGTTGATTCACTTCCCTTGGGCTGCAAGAAGGGCCCTTTTACACGTTTCCCCCACAGAAAATTAGGGGCAAAGCTAGAGCATCAGGCGCATATAACAGGAAGGGCAAATGCAAAAGGGGTCGAGGAAAACCTACAGGGGGGCAACAACGAGTCCCCTGGTACGTAATGATGTATCCCCGGGGGGGCACCTGTGACGAGGGGGGGGTCCCCCCAGGGGTCGGTCCAGGGGCCAAATGCTATTTTTTGGGATATGTGAAAAGACTGGGCGGAAGGGTTTAGACTCAGAAGTGGGCCCGTTTGCAATGATGTTTAAGTTAATGAGGAAAATTAAAAACTGATTTAGGGGCCAGGCAGGACTTTTAAAGAGACCTGGACAGACTGGACCAACCCGTTCCAGCAAAAGGGGTTCCGGGAAATTTTAAACCTGCCAAATGCCAAAATCATGGGAAAATAGGGGAAGGGAAAGAAGACCACAGCAGAGTAAGGGTAGGTGGGCCCAAAGGGGCGGCCCAAAACCCCATCAAGGTAAAAAATCTTTGGGGGGGTATAAAAACCGAGCATGTTTTTCCCCGGGAAACACATCAAACAATAAAATGCTGCAGGGAATGGGCGCCTGGCAAACCTGAGGGAAAAGCATTCCGACACCTTAGTAAGGAATCATTCAAGACACTGTACCACCGTGTATGTCAGGCCCTTTTGGAGTATGGGAGCACCTGTTTGGAACCCGGGACTTTTAAAAAGCACGTCAAGAAACTAAGAAAGTACAAAGGTTTTCAAAAAAAGGGTTGTTCCAAGCTAAGGGGAATTCCAAAGAAGAAAAATTAAAAGGGGAAAAAGGCCTGACGACAAGGAGGGGCAGGGGGGCAGGGGAGAAAATGATAAAAGACATATAAAAATTAAAATGGTGGAAAAAGACAAGGTGGGCAAGGACAGGAAAGTTCCGGGGGGGGGGGCACAGAAAACAAGAGGCCACAAGGGAAGGGTTTAAGACAAAAAAAGAGTTTGAGAGATAGTAGGAAGTATTTCTTCATCCCTAAGTTGTAAGGCCAGTGGAATAGGGCCCCAGAAAATGACGTAGTGGAGGGGAGGGAAAAAATACACATTTTTAAAGGGCGGAGGTTTGATAAAGCCATGGAGCGGGGAGAGAGAGGGTTTTAGTTGGGAACCGGTGAAGAGGCGGGGGGCCCCGGAGCTAGGGCTCGACCCCCTGCAAACCCAAATATTTTGAGTACCAAAAAGGGGGAAATTTCCCCATGCACACCCACACACAATAGACACATCGACCCCGCAACCCCAAAGTTTCCTTGGACCCCAAAAAGGTACCCCAAAAAAACAGACTTATATTTATATTATATAATATAAAAATATAAAAAAATATAAATTTTAATATTTTATATTATGCAAAAAGTCAGAGTAAACTGAAACCCCGACTACCCCACCCACATCATCATAAAAAAGGGCAGGTGTTTTTTTCGTGGGGTGGCAGCGAGGTGTAGTCTCGTCCTTATATGCCTTCCTGTTAACCTTTCATTTTTATAGTTCCTTGATAATGTGCGAAGCCACGAAAGTGCTTGGAATTTCGCTATTTGTTCAGAGTGGTTGTTCTGCTCTGGTGGCCCGGTGGCTAAAGCTCTCGCTTCACACGGCGAGGGCCTGGGTTCGATTCGCAGCCAGGATAGAAACATTGGACATGTTTCTTTACACCGGTTGTCTATTTTCACCCATCAGTAAAATGGGTACCTGGGTGTTAGTCGCATCCTGGGACACTAATTTGCCCGAAATGCTCAGCATAACAAGGGGCTCTCTATATAGTAGTATGTCACTGATGTCAGCTAGACCTGTATACCTTGTACATGTACTTGTAAATTATATATATATTATATATATATATATATATATATATATATATATATATATATATATATATATATATATATATATGTGTGTGTGTGTGTGTGTGTGTGTGTGTGTGTGTGTGTGTGTGTGTGTGTGTGTGTGTGTGTGTGTGTGTGTGTGTGTGTGTGTGTACTCACCTAATTGTGGTTGCATGTGTGTGTGTGTGTGTACTCACCTAATTGTGGTTGCATGTGTGTGTGTGTGTGTACTCACCTAATTGTACTCACCTAATTGTGGTTGCAGGGGTCGAGACTCAGCTCCTGACCCCGCCTCTTCACTGATCGCTACTGGATCCTCTCTCTCTCTGCTTCCTGAGCTTTGTCATACCTCTTCTTAAAACTATGTATGGTTCCTGCCTCCACTACTTCACTTGCTAGGCTATTCCACTTGCTGACAACTCTATGACTGAAGAAATACTTCCTAACGTCCCTGTGACTCGTCTGAGTCTTCAGCTTCCAGGTGTGACCCCTTGTCCCTGTGTCCCCTCTCTGGAACATCCTATCTCTGTCCACCTTGTCTATTCCCCGCAGTATCTTGTATGTCGTTATCATGTCTCCCCTGACCCTTCTGTCCTCCAGTGTCGTCAGTCCGATTTCCCTTAACCTTTCCTCGTACGACATTCCCTTGAGCTCTGGGACTAGCCTTGTTGCAAACCTTTGTACTTTCTCTAACTTCTTGACGTGCTTGACCAGGTGTGGGTTCCAGACTGGTGCTGCATACTCCAGTATGGGCCTAACATACACAGTGTACAGTGTCTTGAACGATTCCTTATTAAGGTATCGGAACGCTATTCTCAGGTTTGCCAGGCGCCCGTATGCTGCAGCGGTTATTTGGTTGATGTGTGCCTCCGGTGATGTGCTCGGTGTTATGGTCACCCCAAGGTCTTTCTCCCTGAGTGAGGTCTGTAGTCTTTGTCCACCTAGCCTATACTCTGTCTGCGGTCTTCTTTGCCCCTCCCCAATCTTCATGACTTTGCATTTGGCTGGATTGAATTCGAGAAGCCAGTTACTGGACCACATGTCCAGCCTCTCCAGGTCTCTTTGCAGTCCTGCCTCATCCTCGTCCGATTTAATTCTTCTCATCAACTTCACGTCATCTGCGAACAGGGACACTTCAGAGTCTATTCCTTCCATCATGTCGTTCACATATATCAAAAACAGCACTGGTCCTAGAACTGACCCCTGTGGGACCCCGCTCGTAACAGGCGCCCACTGTGATACCTCTTCACGTACCATGACTCGTTGCTGCCTCCCTGTCAGGTATTCCCTTATCCATTGCAGTGCCCTTCCTTTTACGTGTGCCTGATCCTCCAGCTTCTGCACTAATCTCTTGTGGGGAACTGTGTCAAAGGCCTTCCTGCAGTCTAGGAAAACGCAATCTACCCAACCCTCTCTCTCGTGTCTTACTTCTGTTACCTTGTCATAAAACTCCAGGAGGTTTGTGATACAAGATTTGCCTTCCATGAACCCATGCTGGTTTTCATTTATAATCTTGTTCCTTTCCAGGTGTTCGACCACTCTCCTCCTTATAATCTTCTCCATGACTTTGCACACGATACATGTCAGAGACACAGGTCTGTAGTTTAGTGCCTCGTTTCTGTTTCCTTTCTTAAATATGGGGACTACATTAGCTGTCTTCCATTTCTCAGGTAGTTGCCCAGTTTCAAGGGATGTGTTGAAGATTGTGGTTAGAGGCACACACAGCATCTCTGCTCCTTCTCTAAGTGTGTGTGTGTGTGTGTGTGTGTGTGTGTGTGTGTGTGTGTGTGTGTGTGTGTGTGTGTGTGTGTGTGTGTGTGTGTGTGTGTGCGTGCGTGTGTGTTAGCTGAGATAATCAGATAAATTAGGAGTCAGTCATATCATTTTTCAGGTGTGCTGGCCAGGACCACACTATCATATTACCATGAGCTCACACTGATGTCTCTCCCTGCTACACTTCGTACTGTGCGTGTCCCATCACACTGCCCCGGTGTACTTGTTCTTAGTAGAGATGCTGCCTCACAGGTGATGGCGGCTACTACCAACACCACTAGTCAATCATATGGTTGTGTTTCTCTGATCAGTGTTGACACCACTCAGTTGATGGAGGTTCAACCATCCAGTTGTCGGCTCTTCCTGCCACCTCTCTCTCATGGCTGCCTTTCTTCCTCACGGTACCTCCCTCACACCGCCTCCTCCCTCACACCGCCTTTCTCCTTCACAGTACCTCCCTCCCTCTCAGTCTTCTTCCTTTTCTTCCCACACACAGAGCTTCCATCCTCAGCTTAAAGTGATTATTAACAACAAATGCAGGTAGGTAACAATGACAGTGAGCAACATTCTTGGCCACTCTTACGATTTCCAACTATCAACAACATTCACTACTTGAACCAGCGACAATATTTGTGTTTATATGTGCCTCCTTCATACACAAGTACGCTATATTCAGATCTCATGGTATTTAGAGCAGACAATGAAGAGAGCTGGTAGCTCGACTGGTAGGATCCCCAGCTCAAACACTGAAAAATAATCTAATGGTAAATATAGCCATAATTTTTAAAGGGGTGGAGGGGTAAGCCGGAGGAAGGCTTCGGTTAGATGACCAAAAGCTCCAGTGGCGGGTTATCATATGACTAAGACCGGCGTCAGGAAACACTTGACCTGTTTCCTGACTAAACCTTACCTGGTTACCTGGAGGTTATTCCGGGGATCAACGCCCCCGCGGCCCGGTCCATGACCAGGCCTCCCGATGGATCAGGGCCTCATCAACTAGGCTGTTACTGCTGGCCGCACGCAGTCCGACGTACGAGCCACAGCCCGGCTGATCCGGCACTGACTTTAGGTATCTGTCCAGCTCTCTCTTGAAGGCAGCCAGGGGTTTATTGGCAATTCCCCTAATGCTTGATGGGAGGCTGTTGAACAGTTTTGGGCCCCGGACACTTATGGTGTTTTCTCTTAGTGTACCAATGGCGCCCCTACTTTTTATTGGGGGCATTTTGCATCGCCTGCCCAGTCTTTTACTTTCGTAGGGAGTGATTTCTGTGTGCAGATTTGGGACCATTCCTTCCAAGATTTTCCAAGTGTAGATTATGATATATCTCTCCCTCCTGCGTTCCAACGAGTACAAGTCAAGTGCTTCCAAGCGTTCCCAGTAGTTAAGGTGCTTGACAGAACTTATACGTGCAGTAAAGGATCTCTGTACACTCTCTAGATCTGCGATTTCACCTGCTTTGAATGGAGATGTTAATGTACAGCAGTATTCCAGCCTAGAGAGAACAAGTGATTTGAAAAGGATCATCATGGGCTTGGCATCTCTCGTTTTGAAAGTTCTCATTATCCATCCTATCATTTTCTTTGCACGTACGATCGTGGCACTGTTGTGATCCTTGAAAGTGAGATCCTCAGACATTACTACTCCCAGGTCCCTTACATTATTTTTCTGCTCTATTGTATGGCCGGAGTCAGTAGTATACTCTGTTCTAGTTATTATCTCCTCCAGTTTTCCATAACGGAGTAGTTGGAATTTGTCCTCATTGAACATCATATTGTTTACCGTTGCCCACTGGAAAACTTTGTTTATATCTTCTTGGAGGTTAACCGCGTCCTCAGCAGATGACAGCCTCATGCAGATCCTAGTATCATCCGCAAAGGATGATACGGTGCTGTGGTGTATATCTCTGTTTATGTCTGATATGAGGATAAGGAATAAGATGGGGGCGAGTACTGTGCCTTGTGGAACAGAGCTCTTCACTATGGCAGCCTCCGATTTAACTCTGTTGACCACTACTCTTTGTACATTAAAATGGTATAAAATATCGACAGATTGTTAGGTAAGACACATATGCAACAGTTATGTATCTTTATTTCGAAACGTTTCGCCTACACAGTAGGCTTCTTCAGTCGAGTACAGAAAAGTTGATAGAAGCAGAAGAGACTTGAAGACGATGTAATCAGTCCATCACCCTTAAAGTTTTGAGGTGGTCAGTCCCTCAGTCTGGAGAAGAGCATTGTTCCAAAGTTTGAAACAATATGGAGTTGAAGTGACAGGATGGAGCCTTACATAGCGCCAGGAGGTGAGACAGGTCACTAGTAGAACGCAGATGTTGGGAGGTCAGGTCCCTCTCAAATCCAGCCGTTCTCACCTCAAAACTTTAATGGTGATGGACTGATTACATCGTCTTCAAGTCTCTTCTGCTTCTATCAACTTTTCTGTACTCGACTGAAGAAGCCTACTGTGTAGGCGAAACGTTTCGAAATAAAGATACCTAACTGTTGCATATGTGTCTTACCTAACAATCTGTCGGTATTTTATACCATTTTAATGTTCAATCTGTCAGACACTGCAACACAAGGGTATCTTGGTACAGACCTGGAATCAACTTCGACTACCTCTACTAGTGAGAGCGGCTGGATTTGAGAGGGACCTGACCTCCCAACATCTGAGTTCTACTAGTGACCTGTCTCACCTCCTGGCGCTATGTAAGGCTCCATCCTGTCACTTCAACTCCATATTGTTTCAAACTTTGGAACAATGCTCTTCTCCAGACTGAGGGACTGACCACCTCAAAACTTTAAGGGTGATGGACTGATTACATCGTCTTCAAGTATCTTCTGCTTCTGTCAACTTTTCTATACTCGACTGAAGAAGCCTACTGTGTAGGCGAAACGTTTCGAAATAAAGATACCTAACTGTTGCATATGTGTCTTACCTAACACTACTCTTTGTGTTCGATTTGTTAGGAAGTTGAAGATCCATCTCCCCACTTTCCCAGTTATTCCTTTAGCACATATTTTATGGGCTATTACGCCATGATCGCATTTGTCAAATGCTTTTGCAAAGTCTGTGTATATTACATCTGCATTCTGATTTTCTTCCAGTGCATCCAAGGCCATGTCATAGTGATCCAGTAGTTGTGAGAGGCAGGAGCGACCTGCCCTGAACCCATGTTGCCCTGGATTGTGCAGATTTTGGGAATCCAGGTGATTTGCAATCCTGCTTCTTAGCACTCTTTCAAAGATTTTTATGATGTGAGACGTCAGAGCTATTGGTCTATAGTTCTTAGCTAATGCTTTGCTGCCACCTTTATGGAATGGGGCTATATCCGTTGTTTTAAGTGACTGTGGAATTTCACCCATGTCCAAGCTCCTCCTCCATAGTGTACTTAGGGCACACGAGAGGGGTTTCTTGCAGTTCTTAATGAAAACAGAGTTCCACGAGTCTGGGCCCGGGGCTGAGTGCATAGGCATGTTGTCAATGGCTTTTTCGAAATCTATCGGAGTTAGGGTAATGTCGGAAATCTGGCATACATTTATGGAGTTTTGAGGCTCATTCATGAAGAAATCATTTGGGTCGTCGATCCTCAGACCGATTAGTGGTTCACTAAACACAGAGTCGTACTGGGATTTCAATATTTCACTCATTTCCTTGTTGTCATCTGTGTAAGTCCCATCCTGTCTGAGTAAGGGCCCGATACTAGATGTGGTATTTGCCTTGTTTTTGGCATATGAAAAGAAATATTTTGAATTTCTTTCAATTTCACTAATAGCTTTAAGCTCCTCCTGCTCTCCTGGTTCCTGTAAGTCATTTAGCTTAAGTTCGATAGTTTCCACTTCCCTGGTCAGCGCCTCCTTTCGTGTATCAGATATTCTAGCACTCTTGAGGAGCTCAGTGACTCTTCGTCGTCTTCTGTAGAGGGAGCGTCTTTTTCTCTCCAGTTTACTCCTGCTCTTCTTCTTTCTCAGGGGAATATGCCTAGAACATGCTTCGGCTACCAGGAAGTTGATCCTTTCAAGGCACTGGTTTGGATCCATGTCATTTAAGACATCTTCCCAACATGTTTCGTTTAGGACATGGTTTACCTGGTCCCAGTTGATGTTCTTGTTGTTGAAATTGTATTTTGTGAAGACACCTTCACAGGTACATGCATTCTGCTGTTCAGGACCCCTATGCATGTACGTCTGGACTTCGATCAGATTGTGATCGGAATTAGTTGTTTTTGATATTCTTATGTCTCTTATCAGATCCTTATTATTTGTGAAGATAAGGTCAAGTGTGTTTTCTAGTCTTGTTGGCTCCACTATCTGCTGGCTTAAGGTGTGTTTTTCGCAGAGACTTAGTAGCTCATGTGTGTGTGACCTTTCATCTGCGCTACCTCCGGGGATTTTTCAGCTATAACATTATTTGCTACATTCTTCCATTTTGTATGCCTTAGGTTGAAATCACCAAGCAGTAAGCTGTTTGGGGATGGAGCTGGAAGGTTTTCCAAACAGTAATCGATTTTCAGTAGCTGTTCCTTGAACTGTTGTGAGGTTGCATCTGGTGGCTTGTATACAACCACAATGACTAGGTTTTGGTTCTCGATCTTTATTGATAGAACTTCAACTACCTCATTTGTGGTGTTCAGCAACTCCGTGCAGATAAGGGACTCTTTGACATACAGGCCAACCCCCCCTTGTTGCCTGTTTTTTCTGTCGCATCTAAAAAGGTTGTAACCACTTATCCATATTTCACTGTCAAAGTGATCTTTTGTGTGTCTCTGTGAAGGCTGCAAACATTGCATTAGACTCCACTAGAAGTCCACTGATAAAAGGTATTTTGTTGTTGGTGGATGGCTTAAGGCCCTGTATATTAGCAAATATGAACGAGGTTGTATTCTGTGTTTGTTGGTCGATCCTCGGCACGGGTGAAACGTTGAGCATGTTTCCTTACACCTGCTGCTCCTGTTCAGCTAGCAGTAAATAGGTACTTAGGTGTTAGTCGACTGTTGTGCTTCACATCCTGGAGGACACGATTATAGAACCTCAACGAAAAAAAGACATACTCCTCGATGACGCACTAACTTCATTGGGTTGTCCAAGGTGACTAACTCTCCGGGTTAAAAAATCAGAAATCTTACAAACTGTCAGAGGTCGCAGTTTCCAGAAGCTTAAGAGCAACAAATATGGCAACCAATTCAGTTTGTAAGGTGGAAGTCCAGTTATTGATTTTAATGCACCTCTGTGTTACTGTGCCATCAGGCGATACCACCACTTCCTGTCCTCACACAGTTAGGGGAGCCATCAACATAGTCTAAGCTGCCGCGTCTCCCCAACACACACCAGTCAACGTTTGCTGCCTTTTATGTGAATTTACATTTCCGGCTTCGACATATATAAACTCAGTCTCAAGGTTCAGATTTGTCCCTGTCCAGAAGAGTATTACACAGCAGTGGCTTGCTTATGTCACACATCTACTAAGCAGTTAAATAATTTTGGTAACAATCAATGGCTTCTTGGTGGCCCTTAACTATATTCTAAGTTAATCACTCGTGCAACACTAACTTACACAGTCATTGCTTCCAGTCTCAACACTTCATTACTCTGTCTATTCGGACTCTTAATGTTCTGTGTTTGCCCGGGCACAGTATGTTTCTGGCATACTGGGTATGTTTCTGGCATACTGGGTATGCTTCTGGCATACTGGGTATGCCTCTGGCATACTGGGTATGCCTCTGGCATACTGGGTATGCTTCTGGCATACTGGGTATTCTTCTGGCATACTGGGTATGTTTCTGGCATACTGGGTATGCTTCTGACATACTGGGTATGCTTCTGGCATGCTGGGTATGCCTCTGGCATACTGGGTATGCTTCTGGCATACTGGGTATGCTTCTGGCATACTGGGTATGCTTCTGGCATACTGGGTATGCCTCTGGCATAGAGGAGTGATGGGTAGCCGGTCTCCACGTCCGACACCAGAACGTGGGATTCTGTCCTGGCCATGACTTAAGACACGAGTAATAAATGGATGGATGCTGAGGCAGTGATTGCTATCCTGAGCTCACCCTGATAGTAGACTTCACCTCACAGTGACTTCACGGAACGCACAATACATAGATATGTCCTTGAGAAGCAGCGAGGTCAATGGGAAGTAGAGTCGTTCCACAAATTATAGAGGGTTCGACAGGTCGTCACGTTGGTGTTCGGTCCTCTTCATTTCTTTGTAAAGGTTACAATATGTGATTACATTTTATAAAGTGTTGTTAAGCACCAAGAAAGCTTTGAGATGTTCAGTAAGTTCTCTCGTACAGAATCAATAATGTATCCTGAAAGACGGTAATTCCCAAGTGATGGTAACTCCACCTCTGCTGGAAACGAACTTTAGAAACTCTCGTAACACTCATTTAAATGGAAATAATCAAGGACCTCAACGGAAATAGGTCACGTTGACATTTATGGATTATCCTAGGTAATTTACATTATATATAATAATTGTACCTCTGTGTACTGTACCTAAATAAATTGTCTTTGTGATTATAACTAGAGCATCTGTCTCACACTTACATTAATAACAATAATAATAATGATAATAATAACTACCGAACTCATAGTGGAATGACTAACAATACCCTGATTTTCATACTGAAGGCTCTCGAGACCCCAATGAAAATATCATATTCTTTCATCTTATTGTGTCATCCTAGATTAGGTCTAAATAAAGAACTAGTATATCTGTGTTCATGGGTGTTTCCTGACTCGGGTCTTAGTCATATGATGACCCAGGGCTGGAGCTTTTGATCACCTGACCGAGGCCTTCTGTTGGCTTACCCCTCCACTCCTTTAAAAATTGCTGTTTTGATTATAACCATTGAATATACTTCTTTGTGTGTTCATAGCATGTGTGTGCTCCCAAGAACAATGTAAAAAATTACATTTACCTATGAAATCTAAACATAAACTTAGCTAAGGTTGACAGCTGTCATAATACCCTGTGTTAGGACCGCATCCTGTATGATTGTGTATGAGAGGAAAACCATCATGTATGATGGTGTATGAGAGAAAAGCCATCCTGTATGATGGCGTATGAGAGGAAAACCATCATGTATGATGGTGTATGAGAGAAAAGCCATCCTGTATGATGGCGTATGAGAGAAAAGCCATCCTGTATGATGGTGTATGAGAGAAAAGCCATCCTGTATGATGGTGTATGAGAGAAAAGCCATTCTGTATGATGGCGTATGAGAGAAAAGCCATCCTGTATGATGGTGTATGAGAGAAAAGCCATCCTGTATGATGGTGTATGAGAGAAAAGCCATCCTGTATGATGGCGTATGAGAGAAAAGCCATCCTGTATGATGCCGTATGAGAGAAAAGCCATCCTGTATGATGGCGTATGAGAGAAAAGCCATCCTGTATGATGGTGTATAAGAGAAAAGCCATCCTGTATGATGGTGTATGAGAGAAAAACCATCCTGTATGATGCCGTATGAGAGAAAAGCCATCCTGTATGATGGCGTATGAGAGAAAAGCCATCCTGTATGATGGTGTATGAGAAAAGCCATCCTGTATGATGGTGTATGAGAGAAAAGCCATCCTGTATGATGGCGTATGAGAGAAAAGCCATCCTGTATGATGGTGTATGAGAAAAGTCATCCTGTATGATGGTGTATGAGAAAAAAGCCATCCTGTATGATGGCGTATGAGAGAAAAGCCATCCTGTATGATGGTGTATGAGAGAAAAGCCATCCTGTATGATGGTGTATGAGAGAAAAGCCATCCTGTATGATGGCGTATGAGAGAAAAGCCATCCTGTATGATGGTGTATGAGAGAAAAGCCATCCTGTATGATGGCGTATGAGAGAAAAGCCATCCTGTATGATGGTGTATGAGAGAAAAGCCATCCTGTATGATGGTGTATGAGAGAAAAACCATCCTGTATGATGCCGTATGAGAGAAAAGCCATCCTGTATGATGGCGTATGAAAGAAAAGCCATCCTGTATGATGGTGTATGAGAGAAAAACTATCCTGTATGATGGTGTATGAGAGAAAAACCATCCTGTATGATGGTGTATGAGAGAAAAGCCATCCTGTATGATGGTGTATGAGAGAAAAGCCATCCTGTATGATGCTGTATGAGAGAAAAGCCATCCTGTATGATGGCGTATGAGAGAAAAGCCATCCTGTATGATGGTGTATGAGAGAAAAACTATCCTGTATGATGGTGTATGAGAGAAAAGCCATCCTGTATGATGCTGTATGAGAGAAAAGCCATCCTGTATGATGGCGTATGAGAGAAAAGCCATCCTGTATGATGGTGTATGAGAAAAACCATCCTGTATGATGGTGTATGAGAGAAAAACCATCCTGTATGATGGTGTATGAGAAAAACCATCCTGTATGATGGTGTATGAGAGAAAAACCATCCTGTATGATGGTGTATGAGAGAAAAACCATCCTGTATGATGGTGTATGAGAGAAAAATCATCCTGTATGATGGTGTATGAGAGAAAAACTATCCTGTATGATGGTGTATGAGAGAAAAACCATCCTGTATGATGGTGTATGAGAGAAAAACTATCCTGTATGATGGTGTATGAGAGGAAAACTATCCTGTATGATGATGTATGAGAGGAAAACCATCCTGTATGATGGTGTATGAGAGGATAATTCATCTCGTGCGAGGATGGGTATTGGGTGCATAATAAGTATGTAGTGCCGAATAGGTAAAACTTGCTATTTTAGCTTAAATAGCAACGCTCGTCTTGCCGAATAAGGCAATTATTATAATCATGGGGAGGCGCTAAATCCGTAGGATTATACAGCGCCTGTGGGGAAGAATGGAAGGTATTTAGGCTTAATTCAGGGGACTGGAGCACAGATCCAATTCCCTAGATCAAGAACTCCTCACCAGGGTCATGGAACCTTCCTTGAGGGGTCTTTTGGTACAAAATTATTAATTTTCATATTAGCATAAATGAAAAAAAATATCTATAAACGTATAAGAGAAATTTTTAGAAAGGACTTACTCTTAAATGAGTTCTTGCTAATTGACCATTTTTATCTATTCGGCACGACATATATATATATATATATATATATATATATATATATATATATATATATATATATATATATATATATATATATATATATATATATATATATATGTATATATATATATATATATATATATATATATATATATATATATATATATATATATATATATATATATATATATATATATATATATATATATATATATATATAATATATATATATATATATATATATATATATATATATATAGTTTGGGACTATATTGTTGCATTTATACCAGGTTAGGAACAGGGTTTAAATCTCATCTGCTGCACTAGGGTCAGGCTGCACGTAAAAAAAACTCAGCATATACATATACGCTGAGCGACGTATACCTCTGTGTATTTATCCTGTGTTATATACCAGGGTTTATGTATCCTCTTTCTAGCTTGCTATTGTGAATATAAAGTAAGCAAGTTCATTTAGTCACAGGTACACAAAAGTACAATTATCATATCCTTGGTTAGGCCTCATTTAGATTATGCTACACAGTTCTGGTCAACGTATTACAGAATGGATATAAATTCTCTGGAAAATGTACAAAGGAGGATGACAAAGTTGATCCCATGTATCAGAAACCTTCCCTATGAGGATAGACTAAGGGCCCTGAATCTGCACTCTCTAGAAAGGCGTAGAATTAGGGAATATATGATTGAGGTGTATAAATGGAAAACAGGAATAAATAAAGGGGATGTAAATAACGTGCTGAAAATTTCCAGCCAAGACAGGACTCGCAGCAATGGTTTTAAGTTGGAAAAATTCAGATTCAGGAAGGATATAGGAAAGTACTGGTTTGGTAATAGAGTTGTGGATGAGTGGAACAAACTCCCCAGTACAGTTATAGAAGCTAAAACGTTGCATAGTTTTAAAAAATAGGTTAAATAAATACATGAGTGGGTGTAGGTGGGTGTGAGTTGAACCTGACTAGCTTGTGCTACTAGGTCTGATGACGTGCTTCTTCCTTAAGTGGAAGTAACCTGACTAGGTAAGTCATTGGGCTATGCTGGAGGGTGACATGGACCTGCTTCGCATGGGTCAGTAGGCCTGTTGCAGTGTTCCTTCTGTCTTATGTTAATAATCTAAATTACCTAGAATAACCCCCCCCCCCCGCCAAAAAAAAAAAGTCAAAGTGACTTATTTCCATTGGGGTCTTATAGCAACCTTTGACTAATTTGTCCACATTATATATTCCAGTAAGTTTTATTAAGGACAGTCTACAGATGGTTTCACAAAAGTTCAATTTTTTTTTTTTTTGCCCTAAATGCTCTGCATAACAAGGTGCTTTTTTCTATATATTAGTATGTCATTGATGTCAGCTATGGTCTGTATAACTTGTACATGTACTGGTAGAAATAAAGATTATTATTACAATAGTTTTGAGGGACATACATGTCACGGGCACAAATGTTCAGTATATTAACCCGGGATAATTCAATCAAAAAAAGGAGAATTGTTTTTCTCTCGAGTCCAAAAAGTCACATAACAATTGTTGCACATTGAGAGGGAAATAAAGTACGTTAGAAGGAAATAAAGTACGTTAGAAGGAAATAAAGCACATTAGAAGGAAATAAAGTACGTTAGAAAGAAATAAAGCACATTAGAAGGAAATAAAGTACGTTAGAAGGAAATAAAGTACATTAGAAGGAAATAAAATACGTTAGAAGGAAATAAAGTACGTTAGAAGGAAATAAAGTACATTAGAAGGAAATAAAGTACGTTAGAAGGAAATAAAGCACATTAGAAGGAAATAAAGTACGTTAGAAGGAAATAAAGTACGTTAGAAGGAAATAAAGTACGTTAGAAGGAAATAAAGTACGTTAGAAGGAAATAAAGTACGTTAGAAGGAAATAAAGCACAGAAGGAAATAAAGTACGTTAGAAGGAAATAAAGCACATTAGAAGGAAATAAAGTACGTTAGAAGGAAATAAAGTACATTAGAAGGAAATAAAGTACGTTAGAAGGAAATAAAGTACGTTAGAAGGAAATAAAGCACATTAGAAGGAAATAAAGTACGTTAGAAGGAAATAAAGTACGTTAGAAGGAAATAAAGCACATTAGAAGGAAATAAAGTACGTTAGAAGGAAATAAAGCACATTAAAAGGGAAATAAAGTACGTTAGAAGGAAATAAAGCACATTAGAAGGAAATAAAGTACGTTAGAAGGAAATAAAGCACATTAGAAGGAAATAAAGTACGTTAGAAGGAAATAAAGTACGTTAGAAGGAAATAAAGTACATTAGAAGGAAATAAAGTACGTTAGAAGGAAATAAAGCACATTAGAAGGAAACAAAGTGCATTAGAAATAAATAAAGTACATTAGCAGGTGTGATAGAGCAGTGGGCGCACGTTTCGAACACGGACACACACACACATCAGTAATGTGTCTTACTCTCATCAATACTTCCAGCGCTGGATCAATATTAAGTCATAATGAATACTTTATAGAGGAGATGCTGGTGCGCGGCGGCGGCTGCGCAGTGCCTCCACCACACCACCAGCGCAGGTAACTCCACCTTCCTCTGGCAAGTAAATCATCAAATACAGCCTTATTAATCAAGCTTCCCGGCTGAAACTTCATATGCATCTCGTTCAGCACGTTCCCCTTCCTCTGCCGCGTATCAAACCCACCTCCTCCAGCAGTTGTCACTGTTAGGTTAGGTTTTATAAGGCGGAACACGACCCGACATTAACAGGCTTCCATACCAGACAAAGATAAAAAAAAATGTACATTTCTAAAGAATTACTAAGAATCTAAAAAATTAAAGTGAAAAATGGCTATGATTGAGTACATTTAATAAGTCTTTTTCTACACTGTTCCCCTAACAAGGAACAGGTAAATCATTTTCCATTAATCTCTTAGTTATCCCTAGTGACCTTGTGTTCGTCTTTTTTTTTTTATTCTGCAGGGGGTTCGAGTCACGGTACCTGCCCCCCTGTGCTAGTAATATAATTATTATAATCATAACTAATCGTTAAAAATAGATAGGCAAGCTTATATAGGTAAAAGTACACAAGTACAGTTACACAGATTTAGGTGATTACAATTATCATAGGGTAACCCCCTCTATAAATCCTAAGGGATTTATTTCTGTTGAGGCTCTTACGGATTTAGTGCTTATAATATGTACTGGTATGTGTATAAAAAAGGGGGTCATCGCTTCTTTTTATAATTGTACCGTGTTATATATACCGGTAGGTAATGATTATACACCAGGCCTGGTGGCTAAAGCTCCCGCTTCACACACGGAGGGCCCGGGTTCGATTCCCGGCGGGTGGAAATTCCGACACGTTTCCTTACACCTATTGTCCTGTTCACCTAGCAGCAAATAGGTACCTGGGTGTTAGTCGACTGGTGTGGGTCGCATCCTGGGGGACAAGATTAAGGACCCCAATGGAAATAAGTTAGACAGTCCTCGATGACGCACTGACTTTCTTGGGTTATCCTGGGTGGCTAACCCCCCGGGGTTAAAAATCCGAACGAAATCTTATCTTATCTTATACTTGGAGAGGGTCTCGGGGGTCACCGCCCCCCGCGGCCCAGTCTTTGAACAAGCCTCTCTGATTAATGATTATATACACGTACATTAGTACTGAGTAGTGATTATACACCTGGATTAGTACTGATTAATATACACCTGCACTAATAATGATCAGTATACACCTGCACTACTACTGATTAGTGATTATATACCAGCATTAGTACTGATTAGTGATTATACACCTGCATTACTGATTAATAATTATACACCAGCACTAATACTGATTAATGATTATACACCAGCACTAGTACTGATTAATAATTATACGCCTGCACTAGTACTGATTAAAGATTATATGCCTGCATTGGTACTGATTATACACCTTCACTACTACTTATTAATAATTATACACCTGCTCTAGTACTGATTAAAGATTATACACCTGCAGTAGTACTGATTAATAATTATATACCTGCACTAGTACTGATTAGTGATTATACACCTGCACTACTGATTAATTATACACCTGCACTACTGATTAGTTATACACCTGCACTAGTACTAATTAGTGAATATACACCTGCACTAGTACTGATTTATAATTATACACCTGCACTAGTACTGATTAATTATACACATGCACTAGTACTGATTAGTGATTATACACCTGCATTAGTACTGATTAGTGATTATACACTTGCACTAGTACTGATTAATGATTACACCTGATTTGCTTCAGTGCTGTATAGCCCTTATGGGTTTAGCTCTTTGATTTATTGTTAGTTATTATTATTTACTATTTCATTTTTGGGGAATGTACCCACAGGAAATTCCTTGGATCAAGAGCCCTTCCCCAGCATCAAGGAACCTCCTTTGGGAGGTATATAAATGTTCATCTAATACAATATTGCCTCTAAGGCAACCAGTTTCTGAGTTGTTCATGTATATATCTTTCTTGCAAATACTTGTTAGATAGTGTTCTAGGATGCTTTTTATATGTACTGGGTAAAATTGGTTTATAATGAAGCAGGAATGTTGGTTTTATGACAGAGCATATAGACAAATAGGTACTTCAGGAAAGGTATGGATTCTTGAGTCTAATTTATTTATATTTCATGTTTCAGGACCTTCAAGGGATGGGGGTGGTGCTTTGATGGCAGTGTAGGGCATCAAGAGCACCCTCCCAAGTAATGGGAGGGTAGCTCTAAAGCATTAGAGCTACCCTCCCATTACTTGGATCAAACTTGATGACCTCCCATTCTCCAGATGCTGTATGACCCCTACAAGTTCTGCTCTTCTCCATAAATAATTAACAATAATAATTTATGCTTCAGATTTTTTGTTGTTTTTGCCAGGCTGTGTTGCTAATTCTTCATCATGCTTCTAAAATTCTCAGGAATGAAGGTTTTGTAGAAGAGTAAACCATTCTGTGGCTTGTCACTCTCATTAGTGATATTGCCATCACCAATCCCATTGACTTAAATATTACTGGGGATAAAGGACTGCTGGCCAGTGCGTTGTGATGCAAATATGGATAAATGGGGTGAACATCCAAGACTTCCACTTATGCATGGTATGTAATGATGCAGTATGACAGGAAGACCATCCTGCATTTAGTAGTATATTACTCATTAAACTGTGCATGGTAAGGAACCTTGCCACTGCTTTCATGTCTAATTTTATTTATGATATAGCAGAGTAAAGTAATATGCAATTCTAGCCAAGACACATTTACACTGATCAGGACATTTACTAAGGAAATATTTTGCCACGTGGCATTTTTGTTTCAATTACATTTCACCTATAATAAGTAGTATATATACTACATTGGTCAGATGAACATATGTTAAAGTGGGGTTAGCATAATAGAGGTGGAGTTGATATCTGCTTGGATCTCCTACAGTGCTCCATGATGTAACTGGGTATATTTTAATGGTGGTGTCACTGCAGGGTGGCAGTTGTTTGGATGGTGGTTTTGATACACTGGTGGCCTGACTTGTGGTATCGTGTCTGTGACTCCTGTCATGGCTGCTTCTAAGTACGTATGTGACTGTGTGACTCATTTTTTTGCAAATTATCAGCTTGGCTTTATTAAGATTTCATTATGTGTCCCAGTAAATAATATAATTAAATTAGGGATTACTGTTGGAGGCTTACTGGCCCTGGGCAAATGCTGTCAACCCCAGTTTTGACCTATGTATGTTCATCTGACCTCTAATATACTATATGTTATATATGTTGAAGCATCATTAAGGTTAATGCAGTTATGTGATAAGTATTCTTTAGTTTTAATTTAAAAATATTTTCCTTGTTTTCTTTCATGTATATTCCTCACTAGGGTGTGTTGCCAGATATGTGCCAAGGTGAAGAATTCAACTTTCTACTTGACTGAATGTGCCGAAGAACTTTCTAATTGTACAATTCTACTTTCATTAGTGGTACTCCATGGTTGTGCCTGTACTGCAGCTCCTCTCACCGAAGAGCAGTACAGTACACCTACAACACCAGCACCCAGTGAAACAATTGTGCTCACTTACTTTTTCAACCACAATGATATTTCATGGGATGTATAAGCAAAGACAAGAGTTTAGATCGAGACTCTTTGTATTGTAGATCAAAAGCTTTGGATGAAGTCACTTGTAATGCTATGAAGCAGCTGTAGAATAACAGTGGATATTCTAGATTTCATCTGATGCAGAGTTAAATGCATGTGACTGTTTTCACAAATGACTCACACTTAGAGAGGAAACTTCAGATGCTGTAGGTCGGTCTTGAATTAAAACATATTAATGATTATACATTGGTTTCAAATAATTTTCAATATATATAGTACAAAACAAAATTTTGTGAATAGTAATAATACCATTAGTTGCAAATAATTTCCAAGACTATTTTTTATCCAACCAGAGATGTTTTTAGGTTATTAAAAAAATATATATGTATATATACAATATTTATAAATTTTGTTACAGTTGGTTGCAGTACTTTACTGCAGAGGATTAAGAGACTAGTCATTTTATTATTAATTTTCCTGATGTATGAACTAGGTTCCCAGCTGGGGCATATTGCCCACTCACAGTGCAAGGAGCAGAGCCATGTGTAAGAGGTAACATATGCATGGGCTTGTCACTTATGCTAACTGAATGAGACAAGATATATCACTTGCATACCTGGAGTTTACCTGGAGAGAGTTCCGGGGGTCATCGCCCCCGCGGCCCGGTCTGTGACCAGGCATAAGGGAGAATTTTTGAGCATCATTTGAGTTTTAAAGTAAACCTGTGGGAATATGATTATATATACTGTATTACAGAAATATTATATTTACAAAAAAGTGCTGAACCCACATGGGTCACTCAGCACTGCACAGTACCCATAAACTAGCTTAAAAAAAAAAACCACTATCACTGCCTCTTCAGAGAGAAAAAATAGTGTACTTAATTTACAACCTGCAAAATGCATGCAAAAAAGAAGCCATATCAATATTCAGATTGCATTAAATCTTTTAGAAAAGAAAGTAATTTAGGCCAGTACATGCCAGTTCATGTACAAAAAAAGGAATTTCAGTGTTCGGAATGCAGTAAATCGTTCATTAAAAATAGTAATCTGGTTCGGCATGTAAGAGTTCATACTGGGGAGAAACCTTTTCAGTGTACAGAATGTGGTAAAGCATTCAGCCAGAAAAATACTTTATCAAGCCACTTGACTACTCACTCAAGAGAAAAGCTTTTTCAGTGTTCAATATGTCACAGATCTTATCGCCATAAAAATAACTTAGTATTTCATATGAGAGTTCACACAGGAGAGAAGCCATATCTTTGCTCAGTATGCCATAAGTCTTATCCTCAGAAAAAGGTTTTAGTAAAACATATGAGAATCCACACGGGAGAAAAGCCATACGAGTGTCTCGAATGTGGTAGATCATTCACCCAAAAAATCTCTCTAGATCTTCATCGAACTCGTCATACAGGAGAGAAGCCACATCAGTGTTCACATTGTTTTAGATCATTTTCTCGAAAAACTAGTCTAGGAAGACATATGAAACTCCATCCTGAAAAGAATGATCTTACACTTCACACCCCCTGGATTCAGCGTTCCCCAAGCGAATTGAAACTGTTGTCCCAGCAGACAGACAGCGAGGTATTGATGTCAAGTCCATCTGTGGAGATGATTGATTGCTCTGGGGAGGAAGCAAAAACCGAATCTTATGTTCCTGACTCAACAGTCTCTGATGATGATGATCCATTGGATTCCAAGATGATTCCTAAAGGTGCCATAAAGGTAGAAAATCAGGAAAATTGTATTTATATTAAGGAAGAAGTTTAAAGTAATGATATTTTGACAGGCTGTCGGTTTTCACGTATCTCTTCGCCTACAATATATCTTTGATGCCATGTTCTCTCTCTAGGAACTTTTCTTCCTTGTTGAGTTTGCTCTGTAGATTCACATTCAGATATTGTAACAACTTTTAGCGGGTAAAGATGATAATCACTGAAATAATATGGAAGTTGAAAAACAAGGTAGTGGAACACCATGTGGTGCTATACTGTAGTGAAAATATGAATTTGAAAAGGGCAATCCATTACTCATCCTAACAATAGTGCTTCCATGAGTTAAGTACAGTTGGTCTACCTCTCACAAATTTCATATTTGCCTCTAAATTATTTATTATTGAATGTAGTCTGAGTGTAAAAAGTTATTCTAGGCAGGAAAAATACAAGTCTTAAAATTCATTTAAGCATTTGTACATCTGTTTCACCCCAATAATAAGACAGTGGTAAAAATAATGTATGTTGCATACATGAAAACCTTAATTCTGCACCCCTGTTTGCTCTTGTTACTAGCAGTGTGTGTATGGATGGATGGCTTCAAAAAATGTAGAATGAAACCAAGGGGATTGTCCTTGAATATCCACATGTCAATTTATTGACATCAAAATGCTCAGGAAAACCTACTTTAATCTGCAAAAGCACTCCAACAATTTTTATGACAAGTGAGAGCATTTTCAAATAGATGAAAACTGCACAATCTAGGAAAGGTAATGCCATTATTGTACAACTCCAGGGCCCTGTGTCTCAGCGTACACAGTTGAAAAAGTGTAGACTGCAGCATAAGCTGATGCTGCAGTTGAGTAGTAGTGTTGAAGATTGGAAGGGAATCAGAAGCATTTGTAAGTTGTCATTTGGAAACTAATATCCGAATTTCTTCCATAAAAATAATAAATTAGGTCTACCATATTTTACGGTGGACAAGACGCTATGGTACTTCAGCCTCAAAGACAATGGGTAAATTTTTGAGACTTATTCTGGGGAAAAAATGGCATCTTTAATGCCGTAAAATACAGTACAAAGCCCAGATCTAATTGAAATTTTTCAGAGAGACCAGAGACCAGTACATGTCGGCCATCACTAATCCAGCATCATTGGGACCTGTAGTGTGCCGGATTAGTGAGTTTGCCAGATTACAGAATAGTTAGGTTAGAATACACTTGATTAACCTATCAGTAGAGAGCTTTTCTGCTTTTTCCTCCACTGGCTTGCTGCTGTGGATTTACAACTGGCTGCACAATTTCCAAGTCAGTATAATGATGAAATTTGAAATTATGCTAGCTGAAATTAGTGCCGGATTACTGATGGGACCGGATAACTGATTGCCAGATTAGTGATGACCTACCTGTATATGTACTAAAATACACAAGCACATTAAGTGTGAAGCTGTTCAGAAGTTGCATTGTTAAGTTATCACCATGGAAGGCTTGAATCTAATCAGTTTTGACACTCAAATTATCACATGAAAAGTAGTATTTCAATATATTACACAAAATTCAGCAAAATCTGTACCTACACAGCCTAAACCCATGAAATGTTCCTTACATTTCATACAAAGAATCAGCACAAAGTTTAAGTCTTGCCACAAGATGCATTTTCCAGTTATTGCACAGAATACAACAAAATTTGTACCTACACAGCCTAAATCCATGAAACATTCCATTTCATATGTTGCATCTGCCACTGAAGACTGATGTCATTCACAATTGTTATATTTTAATCAGTGCTAAACCTGTAGTGGTCATATATAAACATGTAACAGTTTATTACCTTTGTAATTTGTTCAGCTATCAAAATTTTGGGATCCAGTCCCTGGACCTATCATGTACCTCTGGAATCTTTTGACTACCACCCAAAGGATGGGTATGGAGTGCATAATAAAGATATTAAACTAACTAAACTCATATAGTCCTGGTGCAATGAGACATTCAAATGCAATCAAAGCAAAGGAAAGACAAGTCTGGTTCTTGGATCAAGAGCCCTTCATCAGCATCAAGGCAAAATAATGCAATAATTTAAAACAATTTCAAGGTTAAAGGTGACAAAATGGCATCAACACACTATTAAATATACCAACCTCCTCCTAAGTCAGATACACAAGTGTTGAAATTCTGATACCAATCAGAGGATCCAGTCTCCAGTTTATCGCACGGAAACCGAATTTGGGAGCGGCCTATGTAACACTGTGCATAGGGCACCCACACATACAAACACTCCCACAAATCTTACCCAAGGAACATTACACAAGTGTTGAAAATTTGAAGTGTTCATGAAGGCATTCTTGAGTAATAAAAAAAAAATTAGAGAAAGTAAACACAAAATGTTGCTCAAGACTTTTCTTAAAAAATAGGAATGCCTCCCACTGCTAAATTTAAAAAATGCCATAAAAAGGCAAACTTTTATTTTTTCCAGTTTTCTTATTTACATACTATTTAAAATTCTATACAATCCTGCAAGATGGTTTTAAAAAATAGTTTGATAAAATCGACCTAAAAAATAGCAAATTTGTACCTACACAACCTAAAATTAATATAAAAATACTTCTAATTCAAATACACGAGCATTAAAGGTTTGAAGCCAATCAGAAGAGGTATTCTCTTGTTATTATTATTATAATAAAAAAGAAGCGCTAAGCCAATCCTCTTGTTATTATATAGGAAACAATTTTCTTAATAAAATTGATAAATTGAAATTTACACAGCCGAATGTGAGTGTGAAGTCATATTTTAATAAAGCCTATCAATAGTAAAAGTTTGAAGCCAGTCAAAAAAGGCATTCTTCAGAATTTTTTTTATTCCAATTCCAAATTTTTGAACTCGGTAAAATTTCAGATTGAACCTACTCGGACTAAACTTAAGGGGCATTCTCCTCCACAGTCTAAGGATATTGGTGCAGTACAAAGAATTCAAGAATTCCAACAGGCCCTTAGACCTGAAAAAGAGCAAAAACACCATTCAGTCTATCATTCTATATTGTGAGAAGAGCCACACATCTGGGGTTTAGCCAACCAAATTAACAGACTTGGATGTTATTACAGTACAGTGCTTGATTTTAGCCCCCTGACCTTGGTGGTGGAGTTTAAATAGTTTGTACCCTGGTGAGTAGGTGCAGTTCTTCATCAGGTGTAAGTAAATTTATTTAGGCACAGGTACACATAACTACAATTATCATACATAGTGTAAATTACCTAGGATAACCCAATAAAAGTCAAGTGATTGTGGTGTGCCATTTTCCACAGACTGCTTCACTAAGAGCCCAGCATCTTTTTTTAGTGTGAATAATGGGAATTTCTCCCCATTGCCTAAATTTGATGTGACTTCTGACCAATGGAACACACTATGAATATAATTTGTGGAATGTGAATAATTTACTTCAGATTGTTTTGCTTATTTTGTGATGATGTTTTCTGTAATATGCCATAAATTAGTGATAATAGCAAGTTAGTAACAATAGCAGTTAGAGTGATAAGGATGTATACAACTGTTTATAGTGAAAGCATTGAAAACATATAACTTGACTGGGACTAGCCTATAAATACTGTAAGTATATCTGTGAGTTCTTTACCTGCCGTTGTAGATATAACTAAATGTAAACTTTCGTCAGCAGTTATTTTCTCACCCTGCAGAATATAAACTTGAATGTGAAAAACAAAAGAATTTAGGTACAGTTTATTCAGAGATGTGTAAGTGTCCAAATACTGTTCAGAATGTCATCCATAATGACCTAGAAAAATATACAGTACTAGCTAAACATACCAATTTCACATATTTTAAAAACTGCATCCCATCACCACTAATGTGCTTACCCAGTTCCTCTACCAATTATGTACAGTCTTTCAACTACTCTCCGCAGAATAGGTATGGGATACTCAGTAAAATGATTAAATCTTCCTAATCTGAAATTCTTTACGAATACTGGTAGATTGCCACTTACAAATATGAAAATAATCTATATTAGATTTATTTGTATGGTGTGATACTTTTAAATCTTAACTAGTAGCTGAATCCTTCTATTGCTAGTTTATGTATTTTTTGTTTATAATTATGGTACTGTACAAGATTTTTGTATGAATATTTAGTCTGTTGTAATAAGTAAGATCACTGTTGCTATGGAAGATTTCTGAGACTTTGTAAGTTCATCTGTGAATTGTCTTATTTGTATATAATGTATTAATAAGTAAAGCTACTAATGAAAGGTTTCTTATTCTCATCCTGCTTAATATGTGACCATCTCCCTGAACCACCTTAACAACTTTAGTTTCAGATGTTAGATTTATGTACTGTATAGTTTGGTGGGGATGTCTCAAATCAGAGGGTAATTTGAATTGGTATATCTACACACTTCTGGCAAGGTAGTTACTGAATGAACAATGGTGAATGTTTCCTTCTTGGGAACACCCTACCTTGGTGGAAAACAGTCTGGTTCAGTAAGTGTATTTAGGCACAGGTATACACAAGTACAGTTATCACACACTGTTTAATTACCTAGGATAACCTAAAAAAAAAAGTCATTGACTTCTTTCTATTGGTGGCCTTGGTTTAAAAAAAAAAATGCAAGTAGGCCATTCAGTTACCTTATCAGCTATTATCCACCATGGATTGAAAAATAGATTTTGTCACATTTTATGGTAGTGACTTTAGAAGTTGTCCATTTTTTTATTCATGGGAAAGGCACTAAACCCTTTAGGATCATAAGTGCCCAGGGGGAATGTAAGACATTCAGGCTTGATTCTAGGAATTACAGCAGTGGTCCAATTCCTTAGATCAAGAAGAGCCACCCTTGAGGGTAAAACACTTCCAGACAGTAAAGGAAGTCTGATAACTTGATTTCCTTTTATAAACTGGTATTAATAATATTCAGTGTGAAACTTGTACATGAATGGTATATAATGCCAAAAAGATAAAGTATTGGACATGTGCAACATCTGGGTATCTTTATTTGTAGAAGTTTCACCAGTGGCTTTATCAATACAAATTCAAGGACATAATGGGAAGATCGCAGAACTATATACAAAAGACAAAGTAATAAATCCCTCAGCCTTGGAGTTGAAGAGCACCGTAGTCTTGAAGAGTCTGACTTTTCTGTATATGGTTCTGCGGTCTTCCATATGTCCTTGAATTTGTATTGATAAAGCTACTGGATGGCAAAAACATCTACAAATAAAAATACCCAGATGCTGCATGTGTCTTAATTCTTCAATAATGTGAAACTCACTGAATCTTCGGCAGTCTTTAATTCTTATACCTGGAGAGGGTTTTGGGGGTCAGCGCCCCCATGGCCTGGTCTGTGACCAGGCCTCATGGTGGATCAGGGCCTGATCAACCAGGCTGTTACTGTTGGCCACACGCACCCCGACATACGAACCACAGCCCTGCTGGTCAGGTGCTGACTTTAGGTGCCTGTCCAGTGCCTTCTTGAAGACAGCCAGGGGTCTATTGGTAATCCCCCTTATGTATGCTGGGAGGCAGTTGAAGTCTTGGGCTCCTGACACTTATTGTGTTGTCTCTTATTGTGCTAGTGGCACCCCTGTTTTTCATTTGGGGGATGTTGCATTGTCTGCCGAGTCTTTTGCTTTCATAGGGAGTGATTTTCGTGTGCAAGTTTGGTATTAATCCCTCTAGGATTTTCAAACTGTATATACATGTAATCATGTATCTCTCCTGCCTGCATTCTAGGGAGTACAAGTTGAGGAACTTCAAGCATTCTCAGTAAGTGAGGTATTTTATCTTAGTTGTATGTGCCATGAAGGTTGTCTACATTTTCTAGGTCAGCAATTTCATCTGCCTTGAAAGGTGCTGTTAGTGTGCAGCAATATTCCAGCCTAGATAGAACAAGCGACCTAAAGAGTGTCATCATGGGCTTGGCAACCCTAGTTCTGAAGGTTCACATTATCCATACTGTCATTCTAGCAGATGCAATTGATACAATGTTAGTAAGTTTATTCAGGTATACACAAATACAGTTACAAAGATTATCATACATAGCAGCATATGTGTAGATTACATTTTTAGATTTTGCCACTGAAGTGGCTAGTTTATTGTGCACCCCATATCCATCCTGTGGACAGTAGCACATTATTATTATAATAAAAAAAGCGCTAAACCACAAGGGCTAAACAGCGCTTGGACGGTAGCACAAGAGCATATAGATACACAAAAGACCTAGGAGCTAGGCCCCGAAAGGGTTAACAGGTGTACATATGGATTTATATCTACATATCTACAGTTCACTTATCTGTTACAAGCAAATTTAGGAAATTTACTTAGTATATCTGGTATCTTATTTTCATTAATAAGATATCTTGACATGTCACATAGGTTATTATATTGTCTATCTCTGTATTCAATAAGTGGACAATTAAGCACATAGTGTTCAATTATTATTATTATAATCAAGGGGAAGAGCTAAAAAACCGTAGGATTATACAGCGCCTGGGGGGGGGATGTGGAAGGCATTCAGGCTTAATTCGGGGAACTGGAGCACAGATCCAATTCCCTAAATCAAGAGCCCCTCACCAACATCAAGGAACCTTCCCTGAGGGGGCATAGTGTTCAAGACAGTGACCATATGCCTGATCATATAATTTGCATTTAGTTGATCATCATCTGTGTGTCTCCCAAATTGCCAGAAGTACTTGTAACCAAGCCTAAGCCTGGCCACTACAACATCAGTCAGTCTGTTCACATTGCACGTTGCTCCATAAACATATTTATCTATGTTCATGTTATCATAGTGGGTTATAGATCTACTCAGGCTTCTAACTGCATTCCTATAACAATAATTGTCATTATTTGTTTTTCTCCTAATATTATTCCTAATACTAGACACATATACCAAAGTTATATTCTACATTCTCCTTCTGGGTACTCTTCTTGGCTAACATATCACTTTATCATGAAGGAGTAATCCAATGTGTGATGGGATCCATAGCAATTGTACATTAATTCCTTTGTCTCGGATTTTTAAGTATCTATAATAATAATAATAATAATAATAATAATAATAATAATAATAATATCTTTATTTACTACATGTACAAGGTATACAGTCCTAGCTGACAACAATGACATATTACTATATAGAAAGCCCCTTGTTATGCTCCATATGTCGGGCAAATTAGGTCAGTGTCCCAGGATGCGACCCACACCAGTACAGAGGATACTCTATTTGACAGGTATCCTATTATCCAGCAGAGTAGGCTACCACCAATATTCATTTTGGCTAGTTCATGTAACATAATGGTTTTGCTCATGATATTAAATGCAGATTTTAGATCAAGAAATGTGGTAAAACTAGTAGAGGTGTGTGCAGTGAGAAAGGTGGAAATACAGTTCTGCACACTTTTACCTTTCATGAACCCATAGAGGTAGGGGGAAGGTGGTGTCTGATTCTGTGGTACAGTCTGTTAAGTATCGTTCAAAAGTTTTACAAGTCTGTTAAGTATCGTTCAAAAGTTTTACCTTAAGTCTGTTAAGTATCGTTCAAAAGTTTTACAAAGACAACCGGTTAAGGAGATCGGTCTAAATGTATCAGGCTGTTGGGGCTTAGGGATAGGCACAATGAAACTATTGGTCCAGGAAGTAGGAAGAACTTCCTCAATGTAACTAGTATTATACAGTGCCAACAAAGGATTATCAAGCATGTGCCTTAGAGTTATGAGAATATCATAGGTTATGCCATCCTCTGCAGGAGCAGTTAATCGACCTTTAGTTAATGCGTTATGTAATTCACTCTCGGTGAAGAGGCAATCACTTTCATCAATATTTTGGCTCATAAAATTAATCAGTTTCAACATTTCCTCAGAAACACACTCTTCTAATACGAGGTGGAAAGTTTTCATGCCTGGATGTTTTGGACCAGTCGTTTACGAGGTCATTTGCTTTTCTAAGAGGAAAGGGATGAGCAACATTGCCAGTCTTTTTCCTAGTTATTTTATTTATACCTTTCCAAGCCAAATTTAAAGGGGTACACCTATTTAATCCACTAACAAATTGTTCCCATTCCTATTGCCTAAGCTCTTCCTTTCTATTCTTTGCATGTGTTAGTGCAGCTTGGAACGTTCTGAGCAGGTCTGGGGTTCTACATTCATGATATGCTTCACCAATCCTCCTAGCTGCTGCCCCTCAGGGAAGGTTCCTTGTTGTTGGTGAGGGGCTCTTGATTTAGGGAATTGGATCTGTGCTCCAGTTCCCCGAATTAAGCCTGAATGCCTTCCACATCCCCCCCCCAGGCGCTGTATAATCCTACGGGTTTAGCGCTTCCCCTTGATTATAATAATAATAATAATAATCCTAGCTGCTGCATGCGTTAGACTGCATAGCTGTGGATCATTATAGTATTTATATTGGTTTTTAGTGTCATTTATAATGGAAGGTTTATATTGTCTTTTCCTCTCCACTTGATCTGTGAGTAGTTTCAATAGTGGCAACTAAATTATCACTGATTTTTTGTGTGCCAATGGGCTCGTACCCCTCAAGGAAGGTTCCTTGATGTTGGTGAGGGGCTCTTGATTTAGGGAATTGGATCTGTGCTCCAGTTCCCCGAATTAAGCCTGAATGCCTTCCACATAAGGCATTATATATATAGGCGGAGAGTGAGGTGTGACGCACGTGACCTGAGGAATGTCATAAGAACATAAGAATGGAGGAACACTGTAGAAGGCCTACTAGCCCATGCGAGGCAGGTCCTTATCAAAACAACCTCTGCCTATGATTAGGACGGGTAGACGATGAAATCACGTGACTCCTGTGTTGTTGGGTTGGTGCTGCTTAAGTATCATGTATGCCAATGTTTTTGAAATTTTGTAGTTTCCAGTGTTGCGTTCTATAGTGTCGGTGACGGCGATTAGTGAGGCTTCTAGGCACCGTCGGCGTCTGAGGCCTGGTTCGGTGAGAACGAGTTGTGCCTCATTCCAGTTCATCAAATGCCCCGTGGAGTCTCTGTGGAGGACACAGGCGTACCTTACATCGTCTCTGTTAGAGGCATTTCGATGCTCATTCAAGCGGTCTGCAAGATCTCTGCCTGTCTCGCCTACATATTTCTTGGGACAAAACCCACAGGGGATAGTGTAGATGCCTGCTGTAGAAGTTAGAGGTGTGGGGCTGCGTTTCATAGTGAGGTCTTTGATAGATGATGTGTTTATGGTGGAAACGTTGATGTTACTCATAGCAAGTGCCCGGCGAGTATTTGTGGCAACATCGCCACATGGGAGTACTATGAACTGCTTATATGTTATGTTAGCTAAAAAAATAAAAAAATCTTTCTCCTCCCTTTCTGTCGCTACATTCATTAGGTACCTTTTGGCTCTTCTTGAACTGGCTTATGCTATGAATGGCTTTGACATGTGCAATCTGTTCCAATCTTTTATTGCTGTACAATAAAAGATGTTTGAAGCCTGGCCACTGACTGTGGGTACTACTAAGTTGTGTTCTCTCCTAGTACTGTGATGGGTTCCCAACCTTGACAAAATTGGCAACAAGATATTCTGGACACTGAGTAATTTTATAACTTGATTTAACTTCAGTTGTTTTACTGTCTTCAATATTCAATACGGTGGCCCGTAGCTCGATCGGTAGCACACTCAGCTCACACACTAAGGTCCGGAGTTCGAATCTCCTCCAGTATGGCTGGAAAACATTAAGGACCTGTTTCCATAAGACACCCACTGACTTTTTTGGGTTATCCTAGGTTCTCTACACATATGCTGCTATGTATGATAATTCTATGTAATTGTATTTGTGTATACCTGAATAAACTTACTTACCTGTTCGCCCATCAGTAAAATGGGTACCTGGGTGTTAGTGGACTGGTGTGGGTCGCATCCTGGGCAAAAATTGACTTAATTTGCCCGAAATGCTCTGCATAAGTTAGTTTAATATGTTTATTATGCACCCCATACCCATCCTGTGGGCGGTAGTCAAAAGATTACAGAGGTACATAATTGGTCCAGGGACTGGACTCCAAAGTTTTGATAGCTGAGCAAGTTACAGAGGTAATGAACTCACAATTTACAAAGGTAATGAACTCACAATCTACAAAGGTAATGAACTCACAATTTACAAAGGTAATGAACTCCAGGTAGGTCTGGTCACAATCATGACAAGTTACAAAGGTATTTACAGATTACAGAGGTACGTAATGGGCTCTGCATAACAAGGGGCTTTCTGTATAGTAGTATGTCATTGATGTAAGCTAGGACTGTATACTTGTACATGTACTTGTATTGTATAAGGGCTAGACATAGGGTCCTGCGAGCATCAGTAGGTAGACACTGTGCTTCTCTGTAGAGGAGCTGTATAGCCCTTGTGGCTTAGCGCTTCTTTTTGATTATAATAATAATCTCTAGAGGAACTTCAGTCTGGCATTCGCTTTCCTTACTAAACTATTCCCTATCAGTTCTCTTGACATGCATGAGTCAAAGGAGATTCCCAGATATTTTACTGAGGAAACTGAAGTGATGGGCTCCCCATTACACTGGACATTAAAATTATTTACCCTTCTCAGTTTTTGTTTCGTGCCAAAGAGTATGGCTTCAGTTTTCCCGAGGTGCAATGATAGTTTGTTGTATATTAGCCATTTGTTGCAGGACTCCAGTTCTAATGTTATTACTTTAGCTATATCGTGTGGGTCTTTACCTGGCACTAACAGCACTGTCATCCACATACAGTAGGAGTTTGCATTTGACACTGATGGGCATGTCATTTACATAACATAGGAATGATAAGGGATCCAGAATACTACCTGGTCTTTGAAGGTGAGATCCTCTGACATGATCGCTCCCAGGTCTTTTATATTAGTTTTTGCTCTATTGTGTGGTTTGAATTAGTTTTATACTCCAATGTTATTTTATGGCTCGTTCAGATTTAGCACTTTCTAAAAATATAGTACTGTACTGTATGTGGAAAATTGCATTTATCTGAATGTAACTAATTATGTACATAACAGTAAATGATAACAAAGATAATTATTATTTATCAATGTTACATAGACAAGTAGGAATTTGGGACACCGCAAAAAATGTCCCCCTTCGATACCTACCACTATCATAACCACAAGTTGCTCTGGACCTATTAATTAAATGAAATGTACATACACCAGGAATACTGGTAAATATATAAATTTGTGGACTGTATATTAAAAATAATAAATGGTTATATATATACACAATTACATAACAGAAGGAAAATATATCTTAATATCACTCACCAATTTGACTGGAGATTAATGTGTATCATACTCAGAAAACCTCACTCCAACTAAATCTATGAAAATAATGCTGGCCAGAATTACACACAAATCTAGAGAGCTTATCTGAGGTTCCTGGAGCTGTCTTGTCCAGTCGTCTGATATCTCAAGTTATGCAGGAATGCACATCCACCAATTTCGCCTCCTATTTGAGAGGTGTCAACACAATTTTAACCTCTAGAGCACGAAAAATTCTTCCCATTACACCAACGTTTGTACAAAATTCAAAACCAAGATGGCGAGTCTCCTGCCCAGACGCAGGCTTTCCGTTTTCTATGACAAATATTATTAAATACAGTATAGGCCATCTATTTACATATAAATTACCGTATTTCCGAAAAATATATACAGTATTTCCCACACTGTTTGTGTAATACTGATTTTTTGTAACACCGGATTCAAGGAATATAAGACACCCTCCAAAAAGCAGAAAGATCAAGCAGACACTGCAATCAGCTTTCATCACCATTACAACAAACTCTGGGTTATTATTATTATTAATAATAATAATAATAATAATAATAATATCTTTATTTTTATATCACTGACATCGTCATACACACCATACTGCCAGATATACTTATAGCCTGGCCTTAGTCTACCAGTAACAACTTCTTGCAATCTGCTGACCTTGCTATTTTCTCCATATATATGTTTACTTTGACACATTTTCGTTCGTGTTTGTATTCTGCTTCAAGCTCGTTTGCTAGTTCCTTTCTAACAATGTTTCGTAGTTTGAAAAAAAAATGTACTCAACATTCTCTTTATTTAATGCTTTAGCTAATTCACCAAACTTTGTAAACCCGTGGCTGCGCCTCTTTTGGTTTGGGTTGGTTTTGGGGTTTAAAAGGCGTCATGTGGTTCTCGCTCCCATGAGGCTGGCCAGTACAACGGGGTTCGAGTCCTTTGGCTAGTGCAGGTTGTTAATGAAAAATCCATCTTTTTGGTTTACAATAATTTTAATTGCTTGTACATAATCAAGTAACTGTATTTGTGTTAACCTGAAAAATTTAGTGTGGGGTGTGTTTCACAACCCTAGAGAAACAAGTTGGAAACACTCGAAAAGGGGAACCGTTTTAATTAATATTCTACTGTTTTATAGTACCTCAAGCTGGTTAACAAAAAACGCATTTCCCCACGTGGGGGTTAAGGGACCCATCAGGTAGTAGTCTGTGATAAAATTTTTTCCCTAAGGTTTGTAGGGTTTCCCAGAGCATTTTTTTTAAATTGAGGATTAAATATAAATATTGAAAGGACCCAAAGGGAAAAAAAGTACATCGATTTTTTTGGGAGGTTATCCTGGGTTAATTTCCTATGTATTTATTTCTTTTTTTAAATTTTATTTTAATTTGGACATATACATAAGTCCAAAGAAATACAGTGGTTAAGTGTAACATGAAAAAGCCTCGTATGCAGAGCTTAGGGCGGGGTTAAAATTAACTTAAGATTAACTAAGCAAGATATAGCAGTGGAAAAAATTATAATAAAAAAATAAAAATTAAAAACCAAATGAGTATTTCAAAGACGGGTCATATGGTCATTTACTGTGTTGCTGTGGGGTTTGCTGTGCATTCAGTAAATGGGTATCTGTTAGGTAATGTAATTTAAAAAAAAAAATTTGATAGAGTCAAAGGGTTAAACATTTAAAGAGATACAATTATTCGTATTTATTTTGTTTGGGTGAGTAAGTGATTTTTTAAAAAGAGATTGAATTTTTTGGTAAAAAATATGAACAGTTTGAAAACTTTATTCCGAAAACGTTTGCCTAAAGTGGCTTTTTTCAGTCGAATCAGAAAGTGGCAGGAACGTAGAGATGTGAAGACGATGAACGTCCATCACCCCTTTAAAAAGTAGAAAATTTTGGGTTTTCGCCCTCGGCCTGGGGAAAGTTCAGTTCCATAGTCGGAACTATTGAAGTCAAACGACAGTGCGGAACTTAAATCTGTGGAAGGAGAGGTGAGGGTAGTAGTGTGGTATAGTAGTGAGAGGCCCTGGAGTCATGTCCCCCCAAACCAACATTCCACTTGAAAAGTTTTTCCAAGGTGTTTTCTGTACCAAGATGCAACGTGTTGCAGGTTGACAAAAGAACATCAAAAAGTATAAAATACCGACAGGTTGTTAGGTAAAAACCATATGCAACGTTAGAAAATTTTTTCCCAAAAGTTTTCCCAAACAGTAGGTTCTTCAGTCGAATACGAAAATAGGGAGAACATAGAGATGTGAAGACGTGTAATCAGTCCTCACCCCTTAAAGTGTAGGGAATTTTAGGTTGTCATCCTCGGCTGGGAAGTTCAGTTCCATAGTAGGGAAAAATTTTGAAGATCAGCGACAGTGGGAGACTTTAAAAAAATGTCGGAAGGAAGGTGAAAAGGGGAGAGTAGTTGTTATAGTAGTGAGGGCCACGAGAGGTCGCCCCCCCCAGACCAACACTTTACTTGAAAAATTTGTCAAGTGTTTTCTGTACAAGATGCCCCGTGTTGCAGTGTCTGACAAGATGAACATAAAAAGGTAAAAAAACCCAAGGTGTTAGGTAAAACACTAGCAACAGTTTGAAAAATTTATTTTCCCAAACGTTTCGCCTACACAGTAGGCTTCTTTAGTCGAAAAACAGAAATAGGCAGGAACAGTAGAGATTGAAACGATGTAAACAGTCCATCACCCTTAAAATGAGAATTTGAGGTTGTCCCCTCGGCCCCGGAGAAATTCATTTCCCTAGTCAGGAACTATCTGAAGATCAAGCGACAGTGCGGAGACTTAAATACTGTGGAGGAGAGGTGCGGGTTAGTTGAGTGTAGTAGTGTGAGAGGCCACTGAGAGGTCATGTCCCCCCAGATCCCAAAACTTTCACTTGAAAAGTTTTTCCAAGGTGTTTTCTGTACCCAAAATGCCACGTGTTGCAGTGTCTGACAAAATGAACATCAAAATGGTTAAAATACCGAAGGTTTTTTAGGTAAGACAATATGCAACAGTTAGACAACTTTATTCCGAACGTTTCGCCTACACAGTAGGCACTTTAGTCGAATCGAAGTAGGCGGAACAGTAAGATGTGAAGACGTGTAATCATCCATCACCCCTTTAAAATGTAGAATTTTAGGTTGTCAGCCTGGCCCCGGGAAGTTCGTTCCAGTCAGGAACTATTGAAGATCAAGGACGTGCGGAGACTTAAAAAATGTCGGGAAGGGGAGGTTTCAGGGTATTAGTGGTGTAGTGTGAAGGCCCCTGAGAGGTCATGTCCCCCCCAATCCCCAAAACCCTTTCATTGAAAAATTTGTCCAAGGTGTTTTCTGTACCAAGATGCCACGTGTTGCTTTTCGACAAGAGAACATCAAAAGGTATAAAAAACGAAGGGTTTTTTAGTAAGAACATATGCAAAAGTTAGCAACTTTTTCGAAACGTTTTGCCAACAGTAGGGTTCTTCAGTCGAATAAGAAAGTGGCGGGAAAAATTTAAAATGTGAAGAGTGTAATAGTCCTCACCCCTTTAAAATGTAGAATTTGAGGTTGTCGCCTGGCTGGAGAAGTTTTTTCCAAAGTCAGGAACTATCGGAAAATCAAGCGACGTGCGGGACTTAAAAACGTCGGAAGGGAGGTGAGGGGAGTATGTATTGTGTGTAGTGAGAGGCCACTGAGAGGTAGCCCTCCAACCAAAAACTTCTCACTTGAAAAGTTTGTCCAAGGTGTTTTCTGTACCAAAATGCACGTTTCGTGTCTGCAAGAGAACATCAAAAAGGTAAAAAATACCCCACAGGTTGTTAGGTAAGACCATATGCAACATTGCAACTTTATTCCGAAAAGTTTCGCCTACCGAGGCTTTTTCAGTCGAATACGAAAGTAGGCGGAACGTAAGATTTTGAAGACGATTAATCAGTCCATCACCTTAAAATGTAAATTTGAGGTTGTCGTCCCCCGGCCTGGGAAGTTCAGTTCCATAGTCAGGAACTATCTGAAGATAAGGCGTGGGAGCTTAAATACTGTCGGGAAGGAGAGGGCGGTGTATTTTAGTAGGTTAAGGGGGATGATGATTAATCGTTTCACATCTCTATGTTCCCGCTACTTTTTGATTGACTGAGAAGCCACTGTGTAGGCGAAACGTTTTTGGAATAAAATTGTTAATGTTGCTTTTGTGTCTTACCCAACAACCCGTCGGTATTTTTTACCTTTTGATGTTCATTTGTCGAACGCAACCGTGGATTTGGTAAGAAAAAACCTTGGAAAACTTTTAATGGGGTGTTGGACTTGGGGGGGGGCTTTACCCCTCAGTGGCCTTCCCCTACACTATATCTTTCCCGCACCTCTCCTTCCCCAGTTTTTAAGTCCCGCACTGTCGTTTGATTTCAGATAGTTCCTGACTATGGAATGAACTTCTCCAGGCCAGGGACTGCAACCTAAAATTCACGATTTTAAAGGGTGATGGCTTTTTCATCGTCTTCACATCTCTACTTTTCCCTGCCTATTTTCTGTTTTGACTGAAAAAGCCTACTTTAGGCGAAACGTTTGGGAAAAAAAGTTGTCTAACTTGCATATGTGTCTTACCTAAAAAACCTGTGGGTATTTTTACCTTTTTGAGTTATCTTGTCAACACTGAAACCCGGGGCATTTTGGGGTACAGAAAACCCCTTGGAAAAACTTTTCAAGGAGAAGTGTTGGATCGGGGGGGACAGGGCCCCTTCGGGGGCCTCTCACTACTATATACTATATACTACCCTGCCCTTCCCCCGACGTATTTAATTCCCACTGTCGTTTGATCTTCAGATATTTTCCTGACTATAAACTGAATTTCCCCGGGCGAGGGACTGACAACCTCAAATTCTACGACTTTAAGGGTGATGGACGTTTTACATCGTCTTCACATCTCTACTGTTCCTGCCTACTTTCTGTATTCGACTGAAGAAGCCTACTGTGTAGGGAAACTTTGGGATAAAGTTGTTAACTGTTGCTATGGTTTTACCAAACAACCTGTCGGTTTTTATACCATTTTATGTTACTTTGTCAAAACCGCAACACGTGGCATTTGGTACAGAAAACACTTGGACAAATTTTTCAAGGAAAAGTTTTGGATCGGGGGGACAGACCTCTCAGGGGCCTCCAAAACTACTACTATATACAAACTCCCCCGCACCTCTCCTTCCGACAGATTTTAAAGTTTTC